>QJOB01000021.1:0-459301 GCA_004155035.1 Monosporascus sp. 5C6A
GGGGTCACTAGAGTAACGGCGGGGTGGGCGCGTCAGGCCCACTATTTGTATGTACGCAGCCTAGACCTTCTGCCTCCCACCTTCAGAAGCAACAACTTCTAGAACGGAACCGAGAAATCAATCAGAGAACAACAACGGTACCCCGAATTGCGCGCCTCCATCTTTACAGTTTATCTTTAAGGTTTACAGTATAAAGTTATTATCTGCCTTTAAGAACCCTGTTAAATTCTGACAGGCATAATGTTTACCAAGGCCGAAGCTTGTCGGCAACCACCAGTCGAAATCGGAGTAAGGTACGGAACTAAGGTATATAATCTATTTTAACTGTAAAAACCGTTTGAAAAGTTATCGTATTCGAAAATACTAGGTATAATATATATCGTAGAAATTTTATCGTGGAATTAATTTTTGTATATTGGCTCAACCTGGCAACTAAGGCTTGGACCTAACTTTTACCTTATATATATAACAACTAAATAATAAAGGAATAAAGTTTAAAATAAATTCAATATTTCGATAAACATATTCAAACGCGTACGAAAAAAATGAAACGTCTTATTATATTCGACGGTTACGAAAATTATTATTCAATAAAATTCGAAAAGATATTACGCAAATAACGGTATTATTACGCTTTGTATATTTTTGGAGGTTTTCTTATCCGTTTTAACCTTTTGGCACATCTTGCTTTTCCGTTTTAAAACGTACTTATATGTTTTATATCGAAAATTTAATACGACGTTATTCAATTTATATTACGCAAAATAACTTTCTTGCCGGTTTCTAGAACGTTTTTAAAGCCGTTATAACTTTTTATAATATTAAGTCCGGTTTCGTTAAAGCTGAATTCGTTTTATTCGATTTTCATAACCGTTTTTTCGCTTTGGAAATTCCTTTAATTATACCTATGCCGACCATTTTACCTCTTATTTTTGCCGGCTCCATTCTTCTCTTATTTTCGAAAACCTTTCGAAATATACAAGAATAAAAAAACCGGAACGATATTTATAAACAAACAATAAAAATACCAGAGGAGTTCGTCGACAAAGATAATTAAATCGGTTAATCTTTTAATTAAAAGTAATTTAATACTTTTATACGACAACGTTTCTTTAAAAAGCCGTCAAATTCCGCAAAACTAATTATCTTTTTAGCAAACGCCGAAAAACCAAAAATAAATGTTTTTAAAAAGGAGGAATACTTATTATACAAAAAAAAGCTTTTTTGGCCAAAAGAAAAGGTAAAAGAAAATCCCAACTGATGAAGGCTAAAGGTAATCGTGCAAAGAAATTGAAATGAAAAAACGGAAATATGGCGTTTAGAGCAAGCCTGGACATAATGCGCGTATTTGTAAAAAAAAAGCTGTAGATACGTCTAGCTAAAAAGAATCCGATTAGTTTGAATTGATTTATGCCGTTATGGTTGTTTTATTTAAGTTTATTATTTCGAAGTGCCAAAAGACGGTCCGCGAGCTTTTCTGGTCCGCGAGCTTGTCTGGTCCGCGAGCTTGTCTGGTACGTTGTAGTTATTATAAAGTAACATATTAGCATGTAATATAATAAAAGATAAATAATACTCGTTATTCGCAAAAACAAAGTCTTTAAAGAACCGTCCTATTGACGGTATTTTATTTCTAAAAACCTTTTTACGAACTAAGATAATCGATATAATTAGCGGTTTAGAAAGTCCTTTTTAAAAAAGTCGATTTCGATTATTAATATTCGGTTATAGATTAATTTTCGGTTATAATAATTATCGAATATATAAAACTTTACATTAAGAAATAAAAGTTTTGCGAAGATATTGCTAGAAGAACTAAGAAAACAATAATAAGAAACTTAAAAATTATAGATTTCAATTTTCAAAATAATAAAAGTTAAAAGGTTATACGCGATAGTTTACAGGTTATTCAAGATTGCGAATAATTCTAGAAATCCGACTAGAATCGACGTAGATAAAAGGTACGAAAGGATGGGTTTGAGTGAAGCGTAGATATTAAGATATTTGTCGGCATTTGATGCTTTCAGGTGTTGCAGGCTGGATGGCTTTGTCGGTATAGGGCTGCAGGATGCAGCCTGCGACATACCTTATCTACCGTTTCTATTTTAACCGCCCAAATCATGTATTTAAGGCGATTATCACGGATAGGATTTGTCTATCAGAATAGTTAAAGAATTATCGTATATAGAACTTGTCAGGTTCTTGCATTTAATTACTGTAATTGCTGACATGGTAGCATTTTCTGGTTAATCAGTAACCCTTAGTACGTTATACGAAGTGGTTATTTATAGTCTAATAGCTAAGTTAATAAAAGAAGCAAAAGTTTTAAAAAAAAGTCGCTTAGCTAACGATTTAAGAAAGAGTCTAATAATTGACGATGGCAAGCAAGAGAAAGAACCGCGGGAAGCTCCGTATTGAAAGCGCCTTATCCGATAACAGCTTTATTTTTTAGGAAGGTTAAAAGCACAGAAGCCCTTTTCCGTTTCCCTTTCCGCAGTTTGAACTTTTTAATAATCAGGATGTACCTTAAGGAGAAGAATTTTACAGTAAGGGAGAGAAAGAAGAAATAGAAAAGAAGGCTTTAATACCTTAGCCCCAGTAACCGGAAGAACGATTTAAAATCTTTATTTAGAAACAACTACCCGAAACTGATTTGAACAAGCTTTATAACTTTTTAAATACCAGTATAAGTAATATCAGGCGGGACGTTAAGGCACGAAAAGATAGTTATTAGCACGTCCAAAAAGAGGTTAAAAAGTTAAAGTAACAGAACAAAAAGCTAAAGTTTCAGAACCAAAAAACTATTAAGATAATAAAACGACTAAACGAAATAGTAACACGGTTTTTGGATGAGTTGGATCCAAAGCCGAAGTTGCTAAGTACAAATGTATAACCTAAGAAGTTAAAAAGCGCTTAACTTAAAATTAAGACTAGTAGTTTTAAAAAAGTTTTTATTGCAATCGAAAATGATGTAAAAGAGATTAACTTACTTAAAAAAGGCGAAACGAAACTTCGGAAATGGTCGACAAAAAAACCTAACTTCCTGAAAAGATAGAAAAGCGAAAAGCCACCCAAGGGAAAGAGTGTAACGCGCAGTGACCCTGATAATTTAAACAGTTTCTTTTCCTTTTCTTTAGCAGACTTGTTTGCAAGTTACCCCCCGAAGTAGAGAAGGAGCTACAGCTCCTTTAGCAGTATTTCCGGTAACTTAAACAGCTTTAACGAGGTAGGTGCACGCCTAAAGGAAAAGAAGTTTAGTAACAAAAGAAAATCGAAATTCCGTTAAAAACGCTTCGATTTTACCTTGAATAAAAAGAATTACCTATTAGGTTAGGTTAATTGAAAGCTTTAAAGCAACGCTTTAAGCCTTATATTGGAAAAGTTTAGTTACGAGGAAAATATAAAGCTAAAGTAATTAAATTAGTTGCGCTTAATAAAAGCTATTATTAAAACTTATAAAAAGGCGCTTTTAAAATTAATTACAAATATTAAGAAAAGTACGAAAATATTACGGACTTTACCGAAAACTTATGTTGTTATAAGTAAAGCCAGGCAGAGGTTACTTTGGAAAAAACTTAGTAAAATTGCTTACGGCGGTAAAGATCTAGTATAGTTCATTATTAAGTTTTAGAAGTTTTTGCGAGAAGTTAAAGGTTACGGAATAAAGTTTCGTAACGAGGAGTGTATTACCATATTTTTTACCGCTATAAAGGACCGAGCTGGTAGCTGGTATAAAACCATGCAATTAGTACTACAGCAAACGGATTATTCCTTCTAGCAACTGATCGACGACTTTAACAGCGAATTCCATAAACGTTCCAGCAATAGCAAAAAGAAGAATGACAAAAAGTCTAATAACGCCTGGAAAGGTAAGGGCAAGGGAGGCAACAAGTGTCAGATATAGGGGATGTCAGTTGCGTTGTTGTATTTAGCTAATTATGCCACTTCTCAGTACGCGTACAACTCTTATGTGGCCTAGCAACGGAACAATTATCCTCCGAACAAAACGTAGCTAGTGTGCTTTAGCACAACTGCTAGCTGACACATCCCCTCAACGCCTTAAAGAATTCGGGGCGTTGATCGCCACACTTTCGTCACTCTTTAAAGCCACAGCTTTCCATTTATCCTTTCCTCCGGTAATTGTATCTTTTTGATTAGCCAATTTTTCATCAGAAATTACTTTTAGCGTTTCCTTCCGGTAATCCAAAGCCTTTGTAATATTTACCAATTTTAGTTACTTTTTAAAGTACCTAAAACGCTCTTACAATAAGGCCTTAATTAATTCATCCGTTAATATATCGCTTATAAACGTATAATCTATTTTAATTAGGTTTTTCTTTACCGCTTTTCGTAATTAGTAATTATATATATTTACATACCGTAACTTTATTTTTAAAAAAGCGAGATCGGCGTTAATAAGCCGTATAATCTGCTAATTATCGTCTTATATATTTAATGGTTTTATATCCAGGTTAATTTCCAGCTTTTTAATTAATTTAAAAACGAATAAAGCTTTTTTAATAATTTACGTAAAAAACAATAATTCCGTTTCGGTTATAAAAGTAATTACTAAATTTTATTTATTTATACGTTATTTTATAATTCTTTTAAATAATTTCATAATATAAACTTAAAAATATTTTCGATTAAGTGTATTATTTGCAAAGAAAATGTTACTTTAAGTATTTAAGAAATCCTTGCTATTTAATTATAACGTTAACGTTTTAATATTAACTAAATATTATATAACATAATTAATTACTTTATAATATACGTTATTAAGATTTTTGGTTAAATCGGGTAAATTTAAATATTATAAAAGATATATTAAGTTACGTATAAACCATAATATAAAAAATAGAACCGATTTTTTTGGTATTTATTAACAAAATTTAAATAGGCCAGATTAAGATTCGGTAATAATTCGGCGTTCGTTATAGGCGTTTTTAAGAAGTTATTTAGACTTTCCTTAAAAACTAAGTTTACCAATCTATTTATAAAGTTAAATTAAGATAACCAGATTTTTCGGTTAAGTTTATTTTTAATTATTTCGATATTTAGGAAGTATTATAAGTCCTTACCCTTTATAAAAATGTACCGTTTTTATATTTGTTAAATTAACCGATTAACGAAAGCTTAGTTTTTTTTGTTATACGCGGCGATAATATCGTCGACGTAGAAAAAAATAACATCTTTTAACGAATAAAGCAATAAGGTTTATAAAAAACGAAGTTAAGTTTTAAGTTTTTAAATATGTTAATAATGTTTATTTGTTATAGTAATAGCCATCTTTTTAGGCCGTATAAGGCCTTTTTAATTAGGAATATTTTACTACGTTAAGGGTATTTCGGGGGCATTTTTATAAAAATTTGATAAAGTAGGTTTACGTTAACGAAGGCGTTTATAGCGTTATACTGCTTAAACTTTAAGTCGAACTTAACCGTAATAATTATTAAGGCTTTAAAAATTTTCCGGTTAAAGTAAATGCGTATATATTGCTATAAATAATAAGCTGTTAATTATTTTGTATTACGAAACGGGCCTTGTATTTTTAAAGCCAGTTATGTTTATTAAACTTGTAGACGTATATTTACATATACCTTAGGACCTGTTTCCTTTTAGTAACGGATTGATTAACGATTTTCCAGGACTGTATATCTTTATAACTTTATAAGTGGGCCTTTTTAGCTTCCAGAAATGACTTTTTTAACGGGTATATATTTAGCTTTTTATGGCTTTTCGGTAATAGCGGTAGGTTTCGCCGGTGTATCCGGCTTTACGACTTAAGTAATATTTTTACTTTTAACTTTATTTTTAGTATATTAAAACTTTTCCGATTAAGGTAACGCGAATTTCGGCTTATCTTTTTCCTTAAATTTCCGCAGTTTATTAATTAATTATCGATTGTATTAATAAAATAAGTTAATTATTTAACGTTAAACGCGGCTTTCTATACCTTATAATCGTACCGATAATTATTCTTTCGATACGGAACGTACGGGAAGTTTACGTTTATAATCCGTATATAGCTTTTATTTTTTACCGTTACTTTAGGTTAAATAGGGTAATAGAAACTTAAGATTTCCTTTATTTTTTCCGTCGGCGTAATAATCGTAATAATTATTAAGGTAAATGTTGGCGGCGGTAATAATTTAAAAAACGGAAATAGTTCGAATATAACGGTCGTATAAAAATAATTAGTTCTTTATAAGTAGGTTTGTTTTTTCTTATCCGGTACTTTACTTTGGACGCTTATATCTTTTTAAAGCTATTTTTTTTACTTAGCCGATAATTAAATTATTTTATTTAGATCTTTATTTTTTATATATATAAGGTAATTATAAACCTAATTATATACGTAAATTTATCGAAATAAGTTTTATAGTTCGTTTTCGGTAACGTAAAAAAAGTCGTTTTTTTAATTTTTAATATTACTTAAAAAGGTAACCTTTTGTTAAACTGTACGTTTCGAATAGTAATAATTTTATTTATTAACGGGTTTTAAATTTCGTAAATATTAGTTAATCGGTAGCCGACAAAAAAAGCTTATTTACGTTTTGGGATTTAGCTTTTAAAACTTTTGTTTTTTTTCATAACAGCGGTCGTTATAACGTAAGCTATATAACTGTAAGCTTACAAATGGGCTTCTTAGGGCTTGCAATTAAATATTAAAACGCCGTTTTTAAATGTTAAATAAATATAATAAACCTTGTATGAGGTCTTTTAAAAAAAGGGTATTTAAAGATACGGTTATATAAATATAATACCGTTTTAAAAATGTATACGATTAAAAACGCAGGTAACTTAACATTATTTCGTATAACAGTTATTTTTTTCTTAATTACACCCTTTAAATGTTCCGTACCCCCGTTTTGGGCCTAGGTATGCGGTATTAAGGGCTTAACTTAATATTAAAAGGAAGTAACTAAAGAATATTTCGAAATAAATGATTTTTTAAAATTTCGTTATCGTATTCGACTATTTATTGGAAAACTTTGTTTTGGTTTTTCAAAACGCCTGGCAGGTATCGGAACGTAATAATTAATATATCCTGCTTTCGGTTTTCAAGGTAGATATCCCAAATAAAGCCTAAGTATCTGTCGGTAGCAAACATAACGTATTTATATCTTTTAGGGTTTTTTTCGAAATTAATAAAATTAATGGTTATTTTTTGTTTTAATCGGGAAGCTTTTTTCTTAAGTTCGCAGCGTATTTGCCTTTTAGCCTTTGCTTTATTATATGCTTGATATTCGACAGTTATAAAATTTTTTAACCGGACTTTTTTTAATATAAGACTGTAACTGAGTTATTACTTTAAGGCCTGGATGCCTTCATCGTAGGTATTACAAGGTTCCGTTACCGATACGCGGCGGTTTCGGCGTTAATAAGTTAATATTTCGTTTGTAAATAGCCAGGGTTATGGAAAACGTTATTACGTTAATATCTTCGATAATAAACTGATTAAATTTGTTTATTAAAATGGCTATAACTTAATTATATTTATTTCAAATATAGTTGTTAATCTTTTAGTTATCCTATTAAAAACCTTTTTTTGAAGCTGTTAAAGTAATACCAATTTATAAACGAATTGTTTGTAATGGGTTACGTTATATAATCGTAACGTTTTCGTACCGTTAGGGTTTCAAAATAACATATTAACTTTTCCATAACCTTTAATTAGAACGAAGTTGTTGTTTGCGTATATTCCGTCGTTTTGTCCGGTTGGTTTAAAGTTTAGGAATTTGTTAATAAGGTTAAAGACGTATATTATAAACCTTAAATTCAAAATAAACAAATTCCGTAAGGGGTAAAACGATAAGCTTATGGCGCTTTGTTAATTAATAATTAAGAAGCTTGTTAGGATTCGTTTTATTCCCTTTAGAAATTAATCGGTTTTTTATGTAGTTATTTTATTTATGGATTTAGATATTCGGTTAATCTTTTTTTAAAGATTAATCGGAAGTTATCCGATTTCGGACTAATCCTTTAATTATTTTGTTAAGTGTAAATTCTGCTAAAGTTTTATTAGGGAACGCATAATAACATTAAGGAAGCCTGTATATCGGGTTTAGGTACGTTTTGCAACGTATGCCTTGCGCATTTAATTCCTTGCGCTTTTGCTTATTAATACTTCTGTCCGTATTTGAACTTCCTCAATTACCTCATTTCGGTTTTCGTTTAAAGGGTTTACTTTGCGGTTAACGGTTAGAAGGTCTGCTATCTTCCTGATCAGGATTATTCTAATTAACAGGGTCTGCAGGAGCCCCGTGGAAGGCCGAAAACGATGCCTTTATATTTCGTAATATAAAAGGAGGATGGGTTATGGTCCATTAATCCAGTAGGTTAGCCGTTACCTTTTAGTAACTAATCGTTCCGCTGTCGATCTTAGCCTTTTTTATTATTTGGAAGGCGGTTATCCAGGTTTTTATAACGGAAACTAAAGCTGTATATAAATCGTTAACCTATATAACTATTGTTTTCGTTTTTAGGACGCCGTGTTATTATCCCTGGGCTATTATCTTTTGCCATTTCATAATCTATTCGTTTAGCTTTTTGCCTGATTTTGCGGCTTGCTTCAGCCTTTTTCGGTATTTTCGTTAGGTATTAATTAGGAATTTGTTATCGTATACCTTGCCGGATTTGGCTATCTTGGCGTACCATTTCCGTAAATTCTTTCTTGAAAAAAAACTTATTTCTTTAATTGCTGGAAATATAAATTCCAGGTTTATTTTGTAAGGTCGTTAATAGTCTTTCGAAAGGTATCATATTTGCGATTTTTATAGGTATACGCCGTAAAGTTTTAATTGTAGCTTTATTTACTCTCTGTCATTATCTTAAAGGTATTTGTTAGGTGCCTTATAAGGTCGACCTTTTCGGTAATATTTTCTGAAAATAAAAAAAAAGATGGAATATTAATTTACGTTATATAGCGAATTCGTTTTTTCGGATAGGAGGTTATATCGGGTTTATAGGTTTAACAGGTTATTAAAGTAATTAATTAGGATCGATAAAATTCCAAATATTAAGCGCGCATGCTTTAGATTGGAATTTGCCTTTAAAACGGTTTTAATCCTTAGGTTCTTTATAAATAACAAAAAGTGTGGGCGGTACGGTTGCTATTATTATTATTAAAATATATTAAGATAATTGCCATTAATATACAGCCTATATCGTTTCAGTAATAGCTGATTAATTAATAATTGCTTAAATTAAGCGAATGAAACTTTTAATTATTAAATATAGGGGATATCAGTTGCGTTGTTGTATTTAGTTAATTCTGCCACTTTTTAGTACGCATACAGCTTTTGTATGGCCTAGCAACGGAACAATTATCCTCCGATCAGAGCGTAGCTAGTATGCTTTAGCACACCTGCTAGCTGACAACAAGGACTTCCGAGATAACAGGCCCGTTTGGAACAAGAATGGAAAGCCACTTTGCTTTAATTGTGGCAAGTACGGGCATCTAGCTAAGGACTGCCCTAAGTCATAAATGGAAAATAACGGTAAAGGAAAGAAAGGAAAAAAAGGTCAAAATGGTGGCCAACGTTAGGGCAACAATAATAACAACAGCCAAAGCAACAGTTCCCGCAACATCCGTGGAGGTGGTGGACAGGACGAGGAGCAGTTTATCCTAAAGGGCCTGAAAAACTTGTATTGTTCCAGTAAAAGAATATTTAGTACCCACGTTAACGAATAACAGCTTTAAAAGCTTATGCAGTAATACGACGAAATAATTCAAAAAGAAGCTCCAGCAGCTACAGCGGTTGAATGCCCTAGAGCAGTAACGATAACAGTCGAAACTACTGAAGCCACAGCGATTGAATGCGCTGGAGCAAAGGTAGCTACAGTAGCTGAAAGCCCTGAAGTTATAGTGGCCGAGAGCCCTAAAGTTACAATGGCTAAAAGCCGTGGAGCAACTATCGACGAGGAGCTTCAGGAGGTGTTTACAGCAGTTAATTGCCCTGGAATGGTAGCCATGGTAAACGAGAGCCCTGGAGCAGACGTAGCTACAGTAGTCGAATGCGCTGTAGCTACAGTGGTCGAAACCCCTAAAGCAATTAAAGCAGTTGTTATAGGTAAAGCCATAGTACTTCTATACGTACACTTTTTTATAGAAAACGACAGAAACAAATTGCTTTAAAATTTAGAAATTAACGTTAATATTACCAATAATATTAGAGATTTCGAACGTAATAACGTCCTGGATATCAGATCTAAAGGAATACAGATTTTAATAAGGGGTAGCCCAGTAGTTGCTACCTCCGTTAGGATAATAAAGTGGCTTTTAAGGGGCCCCCGTAAAGAAAGGAACGAGATCATAATAAAGTATACCTTATATATTAATACGTTTTCTTTAAAGGGATTTTTTGAAAAGGTGTATTATAAAAGGAGTGGCTACTTAAATAAGAACACCTTGGTAAACCTTGATAGGTTACAGCTGATAACGATTAACGTTATCCGGAAAGGTTTCTTTTTATAGCTTTATAGAAAGCCCGAATTTATTATTAAGGCCTCAGAATTAAGGAATAACGATTAATAGGAATACAGGCTGGGGGAGGCATTCGGTAAGGAAGACGGCGATAGCCTAAAATTAAAACGAGCGCTTATTAACGCTTTTAAGAACGGAAAGGTTTTTATAATTGAAAAAGTTATAAAGAAAATCATCTTTTAATATCGCCGCTTCTGCTATCTTAGCATAAAACGATTGATTTGGATTATTAAAAGGTTTACGGGGATAGATTTAAACTTTAAGGAAATCGAGGGATTCTCTTATATAGCTTGTAACGAAAGTAAGATACGGAAGATATTTTTTATAAATTTCCAAAAAAAGTAACGTTTATGGGAAAGATTATTTGGTATAATGTAAGGTCCGTTAAGCCTGTTAATATCGAAAATAAAGGTCATTTCGGTTTTATTATAACCGATTTTTCTCGTTGCAAAGAATATTATTCTTTTAAAACTAAGAATGAGATACAGGAAGCTTATATGCGTATATTACGCGAATTAGCAAACGTTTGAAAGCTTTTTTTTTGAAGGTAGAAAAAAACGGTATAAATTTTGCGTTTTAATAACGGCAGGGAATTCGGTATAACGATTATTAAGAAATTCTGCGTAATGGAAGGCATTAAGCTGGTAATTTCTGGCTTTTACAACCAGTATTAAAACGGTATAGCGGAAAGAGGTAGTTAATTTCTTCAAAACGAAACCCGTATAACGTTTGCCCAGATGAAAATATTTACCTGTTTTTGGAATTTCATTATGGAAGTTACAACGTATACGATTAATAAGACTGGATAGTTTATAATAAAAAATATAACGCCGATTAAGTGCTTTAAAAAAGCATTGGACTTTAATCTTGAAAAATCCTATAAGCCTGATAATAATTACTTTCGAATTCTTGGTAACAGGTGCATAATCCTGATCGATAAAAATTACAGGATTAAGTTAGAGAAGCTAGCAGCCCGTAAAGCAAAAGGCATGTTATTAAGTTATAAAGACATTTATAACTATAAGGTATGGTTACTAAAAAGCGGCAGAATGCTTATTATACTATACGTTACAGTTTACGAGAACTTGGAAGAGCTAAGATAATTCCTTAACCTAAAGAATATTATTCGGTTACTTCCGCAGCTTGTCTAGAAATGTTTGAGATACCGTTAGAAATAGAAGGGCGTTGGAGTGAAAAATAAAAACGATAACGTTGTTTCGGAGGATAATATAGACCAAGAAACTAAGGAGGTTAAGCGCAAAAAAGGACGTCTTCAGAAGATAGTTCCAGAGCTGTATGCCTTAGAAGCCCCGGACGATGCCCCAGAATTAATGCGCGAACTGAAGCTAGCTTTAACTTAAAAGGGCGAAGATCTCGATTTAAAAAGGCTTTAAAGCTTTTTACTGGTAAGTAACGACGACGATTTTGTTAGGAGCTATGGATATGTCACAGTTAACGACGGCCCGTTACTAAAGGAAGTTATGGAAAGCTTAGAACGAGAGATATAACTTGAAGTAATTTTTACAGAAATTAAGGAAAACCTTTTGCGTGGAACTTTTTGTTTTATGACGCCTAATAAGGCCCATGGGCACCTGGTTAATGATAAATAGGTACTAAGGAAAAAATATACGTTTATACGAAAGTTAAATAAATACAAGACCCGTATTTGCGCTAAAGGCTTAACTTAACGGAAAGGTATCGATTATAATAAGATAACAGCAAGTATAGCAAAGGCTATATATTAGAGAATTTTAATAGCTTTTACAGCTTATTTAGAATAACATATTCTATAAATCAATTTTATTATAGCTTACTTAAATAATAACTTAAAGGAAGATATTTATATAAAGCAATTTGTTATATTTAAGGAATATTTCGAGATATTCCCGGAGGACAAGGAAAAATACGGGTATTTGCTTAAGTTATTTATTAAATTAATAAACCCTTTATACGGCCTGAAACAAGTCGGAACTACCTGGCAAGAGAGAGTTAAGAAGCTGCTTACAAAGTTGGGCTTTTTGCCGTTAATTTCGGACGACGTAATTTACCGTAACGCAAAGATAAAGGACGTTATTTCGTTATATATAGATAACTTCTTGTTTTTCGGGGCTGGCAGGGAACGTTTAAAAGGCGTTACGGAGAAGCTCGCCGAGGACGTACCGGTTAAGAACTTGGGTAACGTAGATTGGTACCTAGGCGTATAGCTTGTACGTTTTTTCCCAATTAGAAACGTTAGGTTAGATTAATAACAGTATATCGAAAAGTTACTAAAGTTAATCGGCTTAAACGAAATACGAAAGGAGCCCATTTTATTTATTAAAGATTACTTGAAGTACGCTGTAAAATATAACGAAAGCGTAACTAATAAGGAAGATATTTTTAAATATTCAAACTTAGTAAGGAAGTTTAACTTCTTTAATTGCATTACCAGACCTGATATAGCATTTGTAACGTCGACTTATGCTAGGTTTATGAAAAACCTTTCTTTAAGGTATTAGGAATGTATTAAAAGATTGGTACGGTACTTAAATAACACAGCAAACCTGTCGTTTCGGTACCGAAAGTTAAAACAAGGCCACTTATATTTATAATATAAAGATTTAGGATTATTCGGAGCAGTGGATATAAGCTTTGCGGATAATTAAGAATTAACTAACTCCATTACAGGGTATATATTCTTTATAGTTAAAGCACCTATATCTTAGTTTTCGAAATTACAGGGTATTATTACGAAGTATATTACAGAAATAAAGTACGTTAAAGCCGGTATAGTTATTACGGAAGCAGCAGGGATTAAAAATTTCCTAACAGAACTAGGGCTTATACCGAAAGGCCTTATTCCCATTTTAAAAGATAATATAAGGGCATTTAAATAGGTAATAGAAATATAAATGTTGCAAAAAAAGCGTTATATCAAAGTCGAACATTATTACGTGCGGCAAAAGGTCTAAATAAGAAACATTAATTTCCAGTACGTAGAAAGCAAGAATAACCTAGCTGATAGGCTTACGAAGTTACTTAACAAAACGGATTTCGAGAGGTTTATACGGAACTTAGAACTCGAAAGAATACAAAAGCAGACTTAAGGTTTGGTTAGTATAACGGTTAAAACATCACCAAGATGGATATAGAAATTAAGGTTTAATTCCATACAGATTAATTTGTTTTTGGACTTTTGGGCAAGATTACCTAACGTAAAAGCGCGTGTCGGCATTTGGTGCTTTCAAATGTTACAGGCTTGAAGGCTTTGTCGGTATAAGGCTGGAAGATGGAGCCTGCGACATGCCTTGTTTACCGCTTCCATTTTGACCGCCTAAATTATGTACTTAAGGCGATTGTTACGGATAGGATTTATTTATCAAAATAATTAAAGAACCATCGTATACAAAACTCGCCAGCTTCCTGCATTTAATCACTGTAACTGCTGACAATATTAATTAATAGTTTTATATAATTCGTTTAAATAGTTACGACATTTTTAAAAAAATCACATCTATTATGAACAGTTATTTGCGTTAATAATATTATCTTTAGTTGTAAAATTTAATAAGGTTTTATAATATGAACTCGCTAGATTTATAAACAATTAAACGTATTTAAACATTAAATAAACGCATAAAATCCTATAAAACTAAACATTAATCTTTACAAGAGATAAGTAACCGTATAGATAAAATTGGATAAAATAATAGATTGCTATCTTAATTTCTATGTTTCATTAATACCTATTCGTATCCCAGTATTATTAATCATTTCGGGATAAACTTTTTTGTAAGTTGATTTTTGTCGGAATTTTTGAAGTTTTTCGCAATCCTAAGTAACTGGGCAAATTACCGTTTGTAACCTTTTTATATATATTGTTTCAATAACTGGACTTTGGAATTTTTACATTCGTTATTATTTTTCCTTTTAATTTTAACGGCAGTATTTCTGTCAAATCGAGATTATCTATAATAAGCTTATCGGATAATGGATTATTTTCACTTTTCAAAGTTAAACGATATCCGAAATTTTAAAGCCGACGTTTATATTGTTAGAAAAGATTTATTAAATCGACAATAACGTCGACTGCTTTCGATTATGGTAAACGTTTTAACATGGAATATCGTAAACAAAATGGTTTTTTTAAAACCCTTCCAGTTCCGGATAACCGATATTTTGGGTTTTAAATTACGTAATGTATCGTATTATTTTATTCTTGATACGAAACTCCAACATCATACCGTAAAGCATATATATATGAAGTAGGATAAATTATCTAGTTGACCTTTTCAAAGGTCCTAGATGCAGCAAGAGTGTAACGCAGCCTCCCTAAATACTCGGAAAACTGTATCATATATAAAGCTGTACCGGAGATATGATAAGCAGATTCCATTAATGTTATCATTAACAAAGCCAACGCTTATCAGACGGCCCTATCCTTTTACTAGTCTGACACCTCTCCATATCCTCCGTGATCAGGTCCCATGCGCCCTCCTCTCGAAGCACAACGGTACCACTATATATCAGAGTATAGAATGAGCAAATATGACTACAGAACTCCACATAATTCCAATAATCCAACAGATTCCGCCACTTTAACCGAGCTAATTTGGATAAGACAGCGGATCTAGAGGCACTATCAGCGAAAGGAACATAAGCAGACACTTAGGTCATGTATTACCAAGCGCTGTTAATTACACAGCTGCAGCTGGTGGTTCCAATGTGAAGAATGTTCCATCTCGCTGTGGCTCTTTCCCAGAGCGAACTAAGCTGCCAGGAACCCAGACATCGTCGTTGTTGTAGTACCCAAGACCGCAGGGACACGTAGCAGTGTCGATATGTTTTCTGTATTCCAAATACTCTTTGGAATTGTTGTTGTTTTTGGTTGTGGGTTTTGGAGGGGGAGGGGGTTCCTTGCAGCCAGCAGGACCAAATAATGCTGGCGCAATTCCACTTGCATCCATGGTGTAAAGAGACAGATGTGAAGTAATTTTTGTGTAAAGAAGTGATCTTCTTCGAAGGCGTGTAGGATGTGAAGTAAATTTCGTATAAAGAAATCATCTCCCGCGAAGATTTGTTCATTTCTTTATATGCCAATCTCTACGGTCTCAAATAGGTAGGCTTGTTTGTTCCGCATAGACTGGGTAGAGCCGCGTCCTGCAAACCCCGCACATATTGATTGCACGTAACCACACAAAATATGGAGGACTGGGATGATCGCCCTTCCATACATGCGTCTCTACCGGACATGGGACATCTTCTATTGGTAATGGTTGGTCCACGGCGCCACTTTCATATGTAACGTTGCGCTGGACAAGATGCTAATTAGACTGTTATCTGCATCGCGTCTCGTGGATAGTTTGGTCGTTTGCTATTTGTCGAACCCCTCTTATAATTAAATAAGGCGCAGTTGGAGAACTTTGAGCAAGCGCAGCTGATTCTGAAGATACTTGGAAGGGTGTACCCAGTTCCTGAATTAACCCACCTCTTCAGTTAGAAGTTTTAACCGTAGTGAATATTCGAAATTCGATAATACAACCGAGCTAAAAGGTTAAAAATCTCAAATACTATAATATCAAAGGATTTAACATATTCTATTCCAAGAAGAATAGCAATTAAAAAAAGATAAACGAATCGAAATAGGAAAATATTAATATATAACGTATTATATAAGTAAGCTGCTATAGTATCTATCGTGAAAATTAATCGTGGCATGATTTCTATGTATTGGCTCAGCCTTGTTTTCCAGGCTTGGACCCATATGTTACCTTGCATAAGTAAGCTGCACAATACTATTAATAATGTAAATATTTTACTTTAGTTATATATTTAGTGGATAATTATAATGTTAGACGGCGTATAAAAGTATTTAAAAATAAGTTTAACCTGTTAAGCTTAAAGATTAAAACGAAAGTTCAATATAAAACACTTAATTTTATTTATAATATTTAATATTTTACTATAATAACGGAATATAGCAATAATCGCGCCTGAACAGATATTATATCGCGGATATAAATTTTAACGCCGGCCGAAAAGAAACTAATTATCGATCGGATTCTTAATTTTACTACTCGAACGTTTCTTATCCTGCTTTAGCAGGTTAAAGATATAGCAAATTTGCCCTTTATTTACAGTAAGGGATCAAAGGTTACGGCTTTTTCCGATTTTGTATAAAACTTAACGCCTTTAATATCTAATACCTGTATTAATTTTCTATATAGGTTTACTAGATATAAGGGTCCATACAAGCTTACTTGATATACAAGCTAATGGGATGGGTTTTGGCATCTCGCAACAAAAATTTAAATAAAACCACTATAGCACCATAGATCAATTTTAATTACTCGGATTTTACTTCGCTAAACGTATTTATAATTCCTTTATAAAAACGCCTATTTTATCCGGACTTACTATAAACGCTATATTTCTATTTTTTCGCTTTAAATTTTCTATAACGATTAGGTTTGATTCTTATTGGTGGCATTTTTTATTACTATCTTTCATTTTAACTGGGGAAACTTATGATTCTTTTTTAATAAATATTCCTTTTTAAAAACGTTTATTTTTAGTCTCTCGCCGTTTATTTAATATATAGTTCATTTTACGTAATTAAGTAATCAGATTTCGAAAGACAAACGTTATATAAAAGTAATAAGTTGCCTTTTTTGGAAATTTTAACCTATTTAAGTATTTCCGTTAGCGAACTTGGCTAGTAATATGTAAACCTTTTTTGCTAGTAACGTCCTTATTTTGTTATTTCTCGAAGTTTTACATTTTTTTCGCTGGAAAAGAAATTAAATCGGTAGAAAAAAGCCGTAAAACAGTCGGTATAAATATAGCCGAAATTTCTACTATAAAAAACACGTTAATAAAGTCAAGTAAAAGAAGTCCAGTTTTGGCAAATCCGGATTTAATGATATCGGACGTTATAGCAACTTTAAATGCGTTATAAAAACCAGAAAAGAAATTTCATTCCGCGATATAAAGATAATAACATCATATTAAACTTTCGATATAAAACGAATAAGCGCGTTTTAAAACGGAGAAGAAAAGCCGTCGAAATTTTAAAGCTAATAAAAGGAATACGCGAGTATACAACATGTAATGATGCCATTCTTCGTAGAAAACTTTTCCAATTAGATCGAATTAAGACTTTTATAACCGTTAAAAAAAGAAAGGTTTCGATTGGTTTCGTACGCGTTGGTATATATTTAATATAATATTAAATCTATTTTGAACTTAATTCGTTTATTGTTTAGTTATTCTAATTATTGTCAAGATTTAAATTAACTATAAATAAGTTATAGCAATAATAGAATAAAAAATAAGTTTATTGTATTAATAACTTAAATAACTATAACTATTTTTCGATTATCTTATTAATTTTGTTTAAACTTTTTACGTTTTTCAAGGTTTATAATTACTATATCCGACGTTATAGAATTTCTTATTAAAAGTCCTGTTTTGTTAAAGTTATAAATATCTTTTTTTACGGTAGTATATTTTATATTATAATATAACCAAGCTTAAATTGTTTGCGAAATATTTCTAAATTTTCGCATAATACCTTTTAATACCAGTTTTCTCGATTTAAACGCGTTATTAGCTTTTTATGCCGTCGTATAAAATTCGACGCTCAGTTAACCCCGAGGGGCTTTGCAACACGCGAGGCAAGCAGTAAAATAACCATATTTTCATAATATTAAAACCGGACGAGAAGCACTTGTTATCAGCTAGCCAGGGTGCTAAAGCATCCTAGCTACGCTTTGATCGGAGGATAATTGTTCCGTTGCTAGGTTATATAAAAGCTGTACGTGTACTGAGAAACTACATAATAAGCGGAATATAATAACGTAACTAATATTTTTTATATTTGATAATTAAAAGTCTTATTTGCTTAATTTAAGCAATTATTATTCAATTAGTTATTATTAAAACGATGTAGGTTATATATTAGTAATAACTATTTTAATATATTTTTAATAACAATAATAATGACCGTATCGTTTTTTATTTATTTATAAAAGATTTAAAAATTGGGATTGTTTTAAAAGCGACTTTTAATTTAAAGCGTATACATTTGATATATGGAACTTTATCGATTTTAATTAGTTATTTCCGTAGTTTGTTAGATTTATAAAACCCGATATAACTTCTTACCTGAAAAAACGATTTCGTTATATAATGTGGATTAATATTTTAGCAGTTTTATTTTTTTTCAAAAAAGATTTTCGAAGAAATTGATTATACGAGTTATTTAATAAATATCCTTAAGATGATAACTAAAGGTAGATAAGTTCATAATTAGGATTTTACGGCGTATATTTATAAGGATTGTAAGTACGATACCTTTTGAAAAAATATTAACGATTTTACGAAATAAGTTTTAGAATCTGTATTGCCAGCAATTAAAAAATTAACGTTTTTTTTTTGAGAATAATTTCCGAAAGTGGTACGTTAAAATGGCCGAATCCGGCAAGGTATACGACAGCAGATTTCTGATTAATATTTAACTAAAATACCGAAAAGAATTAAAGTAAGCCGCGAAGTTAACTAAAAAGTTAAACAAATGGATTATAAAAGAACAAAAGATAATAACTTGAGGATAGCGATACGGCGTTTTAAAAACGAAAATAACAGTTATATAGGTTAACGATTTATGTATAGTTATTGTTTCCGTTATGGAAACTTAGATAATTATTTTTTAAATAATAAAAAAAGATTAAGATCGATAACGGAATAATTAATTATTAAAAGGTGATAATTAACCTTTTGGATTACGGGGTCATGCATGGTAACTATATAGGTCCAAGCCTGGAAAACAAGGCTGAGCCAATATACAGAAATCATGCCACGATTAATTTTCACGATAGATATTATACCTAGTATCTTGGAACACGATGACTCTTTAAATGGTTTTTTACGGTTTGGATAGATTGCACACCTCAGTCCCATGCCTCACTCCGATTCCGACTGATACGTGGTTGCCGACAAGCTTCGGCCCTGGTGAACCTTATGCCCGCTAGCTACGGTTTAACAGAGATTTTAAAGGCTTATGCAAGGTAAATATATAAATCCAAGCCTGGAAAATAAAACTGAGACAATATACAGAAAATAATTCCACGATAAATTTCTATGGTAGATATTCTACCTAATATTTTCGAACACGATAACTTTTTAAATAGTTTTTTATAGTTTGAATAAATTATACATTTCAGTCCCGTACTTTACTCCGATTCCGACGGGTAGTTACCGACAAGCTTCGGCTTTAGTAAACCTTATGCCCGTTGGCTACGGTTTAGCAAGGTCCTTAACAGCCTTATAAAAAATAACTTTGTATGATAAACCTTAAAAAAAACCTTAAAGATAAACTTTAAAAACTTACGAAAAACTTTATAAACTTTCCTTTTTTTACGATTATAAAATCCAACCTAAATCGTTTTTACGGTACCTTTTTAAATTATTACCAATTAAAATACGAACTAAAATAATATAATGTACCAGGTAATCTTAAATACAAAATATCTATCATCCGTTATGGGAAGGTTTTAACAAAAACCGTTTTTTTATAACTATCTATTTAAAAAAGATTACTTTATAATCTAAGGCGCTCGACGTTACTCTTAATCTGGAAAGATTTTCTCAAGCAAACCGATTGCAATTTTTAATTTCCGGTTATTATTTAATTGCCGAACATTATAATAACCGATCTTCCAAATAGCAGCAGCTTATACGGAATAATCTTACTTCGGCAAAGGTACTGTTAACGAAGTTAATAAAAAGGGATAATAATAACAAATTGGAAAATTCCGAAATCCAGCTATTAAAGCATTATACGTCGGAAAGTGATAAGCAATGGTTTGCCCGGCTGCTAAAGATAGCGAAAAGCTTCCAGAATTCTGACAGCAATCGACGTAAATAAAGGCGGGACTAGGCAATCTACGAGACGGAAAAGTTTTAATAAAGCATAGGAATTGAGGTAGCAATCTATCATTTTATCCAATTTGTGTACACGATCACGTCTTCTCGAGGGAGATTTTAAAGGCTTATAAAGAATAACTTTATACGGTAAATCTTAAAAACTTTAAAAACGTATAAAAGGTTTTACAAGCTTTTATTAATTTTCACGATTAAGAGATTCAACTTTAATTAGTTTTACCGTTTTTTAAGTTATTATTAATTAAGATAGAAACCAAAATAATATAATATACCACGTAACCTTAAGTACGAAATATTTATTATCCGGTACGGAAAGGTTTCGGTAAAAGCCGTTTTGTTTACGGGTATTTATTCTAAAAAGATTATTGCATAATTTCAGACGGTCGACGTTATTATCAATTTAGAAAATATTTCTTAAATAAATCGATTTTAATTTTTAATTTTCGGATACCGTTTAATTATCGACAATAGAAATATGTAATCTTTCGAGTAGTTTCTATTAAATAATTTCGTTTCGGCGGAGGTACTGCTGGCGAAACAAAAAAAAGATAATGATACCGATTTAAAGCATTCCGAAATCTAGTTAGTGGAACAATATACGTTAAAGAGTTATAAGCGATAGTTTGTCCGGCTGTTCAAGATTGCGAAAAGTTTCCAGAATTCCGACAAAAGTCGACGTGGATAGGAGCGAGACTAGGCACTCTGCAAGACGGAACGGTTGTTTTTAGCTGTTGTTAGTTGCATTTTTTATTACCTTCCTTTTTGTCGGCTAGGAAAGCATGTTTTTCCTATATAGTAAATATTCCGTTTATTGAAAACTTTTATTTTTTGTTTTTCAACATCTGTTTAAAAACTAATTTATTTCGCGTATATAGGCGGTTTCTTCTTAAGAAAAAACCTCAACTTTATATAGAAGTAACAAGTTACTTTTAGTTCAAAAATTAAGCGATTTAATTATTCTTTTCGGGGTGCTACGTAAATAATTATTAAGTTCGTTTTATAAATAACTTGCCTACTTTATTATTTTTTTAAAGATTTTAAAAGGCATTTATAACTAAGGATAAAATGGAACCGGTGGAGGTATACGGCGAGATTATAGGCGTAAGTACAGCTGGAAGAGTTTTCAAACCGGAAAAAGAGTTATTAAAATTCAATAAAAGAAACTAAGCATTTACGAAACCGGATTTAATATTATCGAACGTTACAACAGCTTCAAATATAGTATAGAAGCCAATACGAAAATAATTCTTCATAATATAAATATGGTAACGTCATATTAAATTTTCGATTCAAAACGTATAAACGCGTTTTCAAACGAAAAAATACGATACGTTAAAACGCGAAAGCAGATAAAAGAAATAAAAAGGTATATAAAACGTAACGATATAGTCAGTTACGTACTATTTTTTAAATTCTATTAAATAATAGCTTTTACGACCGTTAAGATTAAAAACGTTTCATTTTTTCGTCCGCGGTTAAATATATTTATCGAAATGTGATGTTTATTCTAAACCTAATTTGTGTGTTATTTGGTGTTTAAAACTACTACCGATTGTTAAATCTAGTAGTAATAAATTATAAAATTACCTAAAATCAAAGTATATTGCTTATATTACTCTATTAATTAAAAATATAATTTAAGTTCCTGAATTTACAGCTTAGATAAGTATAAAACTATATAATTACGTTAAAAGCAAATTAGGAAATTTTGTAACGTAACCTATTTACTTATCAGTTCAATATTTATTATCGAATTAATAAAAACTTTTATAAAGAAAGTTCGAATGTTGTAAAGTACTTTTTAACTTGCAGAACTTACGATAAGTACTTTTGGAAAAGCGTAACAATAAATATACTCCGTAACATCTTATCAAGTTTTAATTTTTTAAAACAAAAGAAAAACAAAATAAAAATGAAAATGAAACACGAAGTTATTACTGCTATAACCGTTAAAGTAGAAACAGATTTGAAATTTATTCAATAAAGGCAAATATCTGGCTACGTACGGCGGGAGCCGTAGCGGCCGGAACGCGGGCCACTATCGCCTATTCCTCCTTTTTTGTTTTCTTTATGTTTCTTAAAAAAATGTATATAAAGGCGCGGCAACGGCGTAATTTTTGTTATATAATTAATACATTCTCTAGATTTAATAAATAGCCAAATTTACGGCAAAACGGTTGCCAGTTTCAAATGCTATAACTAAACAAAAAGCAAGTAGACGGATAAAAGCCAAGTTATAACTAAGAATTAACAAAGAAAAAGGGTTTTAAAAATAAAAATTAATATCTATACTAGACGTAAATATACTTAAAGGTACAACGTTAGCAGTAATTACTTACGGCGGCGTCGAAACACGCGCCGCTTAAACGCCTGGCAGACGCGGAACGTAAGTAATCGAACTAAAGCTCGGTGCAACGCACGTTACGCCCGGCACGTTAACGCGGCAGGCGCCCGGAAATCTGCAGCTACTTAACGCCGGGAACGGCGGCCGAGACGGCAGAAATAACAGCAGTAAAACCTGCGGAAACAAACGTGGCAGGTACTACCGGCAGAGCGAACGCGACGGCAGGTACAGTAAACGTAGTAACCGCGATAAAAGCAGAAGCCACAGGGGTAGCAGGCGTAGGTACGGTGGCGGGTTATGTACGCGCAACACAAGCCGTATAAACGCAATTAACGGCTGTACGTTAAACGCAAAAAATCATTTACGATTACTATAAGCAAAAAAACGTAAAATTACCCGGAAACAATTAAAACTTACAGTTAAGATTATTTTTCTAATAATAACTGGGATTATCTATTATTATATCTAGTAACTAGCAAAACGCCCAGTATATTCGCAAACGTTAAAAAAGTATTTACTTTATAATAATAATAATAATAATTGACAACTTTTACGATAATTTCTTAATTATACTAATAGATCAATTAGATCCGTACGCACCCCATCAATCCACCTTCTTCCGTATTCACCTTATACCTTCAACAATTCATTTCTATATTAAAACACGTCCAATTAAAAAATTATATATATCATTTTGTAACCTTATTTTAAGGCTTCAAAACCGTATATACCATCCTTTAACGCGACGAACGGCTCTTAATCTTTTTGGAAGTAACTTAATAAGTTTTATTATAAAGTTAATATCTAATTGAAATTACGCGTTTTAAATTACTTTAAACGCCCGGTAATATTTTTTTTTCATTATTAAGTAAATAACTAAATTCGGGTTCGATCTCGTAAATTTTGTCCTTTAAAACGCGCCAAAAATGTTCGATAGGGTTCAAATCGGGCGAATACGTTAAACTTGTTCTCCGACGCGCTAACGATCTATTCCTATCGTTTCGGCCATCCGGGTCTAGGCTGCACCCGCAGCCACGGCCCTAATTATAAAGGCCCGGGCTTCCGGACTGAATTCCTCGTTAGGCCGACGATCGGCGACAAAAACAGGAGCCACCTCATCCAAATCCATATTGTGGTTGCTAAGTTATTGGATTTTGAAGTTGAAAGGTGTTGGAAGATATGTGCCGGAGTTGGGAGGTGAGGTTTCCGAACGCACGGATCCAATTGATCCATTACTGTATCTATTCTTAACCTGGAATATTTACGAAATTATTATTAAAAGTTAAAAGAACGTTATAACGTTTTTAAAATTTAAATAAGTATACGTACGCAATACAGATACGGAAAGCGCAGACCCACCTTTTGTTACCCGTTATTATAAAAAAATAAAAAAACATAATTACAACTACTTTTTGCTGCTTATTGTTATAAGTAATATTGTTATTTCGAATCAAAGTGTCGGGGCCCCACTTAGCTGCCGAATCACACGCCTTTTTATCGACATAACGTTTAACTTCGAATATACACTTTAAAACGATATACTTAGCAATAAAAAAGCTCCCAATTAGCGGCTATACCCCATTATATAACCCTCGTCGAGGGCTACATATTGATATCGGGTGCACCTTTATAACAGTTATATTGGTAAAGTTATTAAAGAATTTATATAATTTTAAAGGGAAAATATAATAAATAACCCATCCTTCATCCAATTAAGCAGTTATAAAGGTACACACGGATGCAGCCTTCGACGAGGGCTACATAACCATATCCGGATGCGCGTTCCTAGCTCTTTAGTTGTTAAGGTATATGGCTTTGAGCTCCGATATATCCAAAGTTAACGATTGCGTAACAAAAAATAGTATGTGATTCAGCAAGCTAAGTGGGGCCCCGACACTTTGATTCGAATCAACAGTAAAACAAAAAAATTACAACAACCCCTTTATTTAAATTACCGAACGCATATACGGTGTACCTTGTTATTACTGCACCTAATATTTATAATACTTACGATATTTCTTTTATTAATATTGTCGGCAGTTAAGGTGATTTGTTAGAAGGAGAGGTAAAAGGAGTTAAAGGGCTTTGATGTGGCCCTAGGATTGCAAGGACAAAGGAGCTGAAGCCTATATATGGCCGTTCCCCCCCACACCCAGTTGTAAGACAGAAGAGCAAGCAACCTACTCCCCCCAGTCTCAAGAATTGCAACGCATTTGCCGACAGTTACTTACTTAATCATCAGGCCCCTAAGAAACTGTAGTCACCTTGTAAGATTTGGAGTACGACAGCAGGTGAGGCTATCCTATAGGAAGCAATGAAGGTACCTGGGAAAGATTAATATGGTAAAAGTTACAGGGTAAACTTGACAAAGAAAAAGTAAATTCTCAGAAAGTATTTATTAATAATACAAAAAAGCTATAGATTACCTATAATAGCCCTGAGAATATTAGGCTTTATATATTCGAATAACCCGCATTATTAAGCCATAATTCTATTATTAGTCCATGGTTTTTATTATTAATCAAATGGAAAAGTATGGAAGATATGGAAAGGTATAAAAGGTGGCGTAGCCCCCTTTGCCACCTCGAATGGAGGTGGACCCACTTTTCCCGGAGAGAACCTCCGGATTCCTAGACACCCCGTAAAAACGCTATTCCGGAGCTTCTACATTATATATTAAGCTCTCTAGCCACTGCTTTCCGATACCCGAACTATTCATGACAATTTCCACTTTCCACACCTTCTGCACACG
Organism: Monosporascus sp. 5C6A; assembly: GCA_004155035.1. NCBI lineage: Eukaryota > Fungi > Ascomycota > Sordariomycetes > Xylariales > Monosporascus > Monosporascus sp. 5C6A. The sequence goes on from QJOB01000021.1 coordinate 25,510, forward strand.
TTTCTCGCGTTCAGCCTAACTGTGGCAGAAAGGAAAACTATTTCCGGTTCTGGATATGGAAGACTCGACCCGGAGGCCGCGAGCTGCGGAAATCATGGGCCATTCGACCGGAGGGATCTGGATCTTTGTCTCCGTATGGCGGAGAATCTCCGCCATGAACTCCTTGTCCTGATAGGTGACCAGGTGGATACGGCGCCCCTTGGCGGGCTCGTTGCGCGTTCTGTGTACGGCTAATGCCTTGTTCTAGGCCGCGGTAATCAAACTAGGAGCCATCTGAACTGCTTGGGCCACGAGGAGACCCGCTCGCATAGCAAGGACCCCTACGGTTGGAATGGAACAACGCCTGTGGATCGTCCCTAGGAGTGCCGCTGGGTTGGCGGGGCGGGGTCGGAGGCTGGGGTGGTGGTGGTGGAGGCGGCGGGAGCAGCGCCGGCACCAGAAGCTGCTCTTTGGGCCTCCTGGCAGGCATTCTCGTTGAGAAAGGTGGCGGCCACAGGGCCCAGAGCGAGAGCCAGTATTAGTGTCTGTGGTGAAAGGATGGTAGTGGCGATAGGAAAAGCGAGACGAAGCACATGCTAGACGAAGCTGCGAGAAAGCCGGAGGCGGTGGTACCGGCGGGACCGGCGACGTTGTCGTAGTAGCGGTGGTGGTAGTGGTACCCCTGGCGGCTGATGCGTTCTAGCAGTTCTCGGCTTTCTTCCCTTCTTTGTTCTCCTTCGCCTTCTTTCCTCCTGGACGCCGCCCTTGAAGACTTGACCCAGGCGGGCCTCGAACCGAAGAGCCAGTACCGGCAACCGCGTCGATAGGAGGTAATGGTCTTGATAGGAAAGCACGGCGACGCACATGCCCAAGCGAAGCTGTGGGAGATACCGGCGGTGATACAGAAGGTACTACCTAAGAAGATTGCCGTGTACTACATGGCCTTGCGGCCGGCGATCTTAGTAAGGATGAAGAGCACGGGACTCGGGCCCAGAACTAGTACTGGCATTTATGGCGAGAGCAGATGGTTGTGGTAATATGGAACCGGTGGGTTTGCTCTCACCTGACAACCTGTGCAAGGGGAAGACCTCGGTTGACATTCTCATTCACCCGCTCGTCAGTGATCAAGGCGCGGACAACGCCCCAAAAGTCCGTATTTGCAGGGATACTGCAAAGGGGTGCAGCCTTCTTCGTCGATGATGACAGGAGGGTGTTGGTGATAGGAAATTCGTAGTAGCAGTCGAGGCATTGTTCGCGCCCTCCCATTCCGCTACTGGGGCCAGAAAGTGTCTGACCGCTAGAGGCTCAGTCTGGGCTGCTGGGTGCTTCGGCGCTCATAGTGTACTAGCTGTTAGTGAATCTATTAGTTTCCGAACAGTAGAGTGGATCAGCATCTTGCCCGACTCCCATGGTACCTTGTTTCTTGTGTGTATTCGGTGCCATGACCACAATGTCTCTGATTGTTTGTGCGGAAGGAAAGATCGTGAAATAAATATTATTCTAGAGGGGATAAGCGACGAAGAGTGGTCCTGGACTGGAAATTGTCGAGGTAAATGTTTCTTGTTAGTCTTAAAATGAGTAGGGGAGGTAGTGACCTAGGCCCCAAAAGGGAGCAAACAACACCAGAGTGGGTATGTACGTGTCGTCGAAGTTCAAAAGAACAGGCGTATTGACTTCTGCACCCGGTGATGTTTGAGCCGGGGGTGTCAGGGGTATGGGAGGATCCTTGCCAACGAGGCTGCGATGGAATGGGATCGAATCAGCGGTGAAACGGTCAATGGAGTCGTATCTAGCATGTTTTCTGAAGCGGTTGGCCACCGACAGATGCGACTCGTGCCAATGGATCCGTCTCCGCGGCCCTCATCGCTCTGGTTTGATGTCGGCGACCGTCTAGCATGACATTATTCATGAAGGAATGTAGTCTCTGCTGTTTACGACAGCCGTGTTTGTTGCAATTTGAATATTGTGGTCTTTTACATTATAATTTGTCCTTTGTGGAGTATATGTTATGGCCGGACTAGTAACATTTGGTTCCGACATGCTTCATACGATTGTGATTCTTTTGGCAATGTTTTTCCCGAACTGTTGTCGACATACGATGCACCACGCCTCCGGCTCGTCGGGGTTGGCTCTTCCTCAGCGTACCCGCATCTTCTGCCGTGCGAGCATTGTGCTCCTTGAGAAGAGTGAACCGCTCGTCCGCCGCGGATGTTCCATGCTGCACGCCGCTACTTGGCCAATAAGTAGCACTTCGTGCCGACGTGCTTCTCACCGTTGTGACCTTCAGAATTAATGCTGGGTGGGACTGGATGTCCCCCAGGCCTCTGTTTTACCTCACCGCTAACAAGAGGCGAGCTAGGGATGGAGCCCTCGGCTGTCCCATCATTTGCGCTTCTGCGAGCTTGTTGCGTCGGGCCGACGCCATTTACTGCGGAATTGGTCTCCACCGCCGATCTCTCGGGGCTAAAGCGGGCGCCAGGATGACATTGGTGATAGGAGTTGAAAGAGGAGCAGGGGGCTGAATTGACGGCTAGGCCGCGAGCTGCGGCAATCTTAGGCCAGGCGGTTAGCGGGATCACGGTCTTTGTCTCCGAGTGGCGGAGGATCTCCGCCATGAACTCTCCATCCGCTGGACTCATTGGTAGTGATGGTGGGAGTAGGAGGGGGACGGGACAGGGAGAGGGAGCCGGAGTCGGAGTCGAAGTCGGAGTCGCAGCTGAAGCTGAAGCGAACAGCTGGTCCGTCGGAGGATTCATTGTTAATGCGTTTCAAGTGGACAATGTGATTTCCTTGTTATCGGGGTGTTGGACGCCCAAAAGGTGGGCGCTCGAACCGTTGTTAGTTCGAGCTTATTTAGCTGTATATGGTTGCATTCTGACATCGGGCCGCCGAGTAACGGTTAAAATCGTACTGGGGTCTGCTTATTAGGATTCACAACAAATGCAAGGAGGCGGGGAGTCTCGGACCGGGGGGTGCTTCGGGGCGGGGTGCCAGCCCTGCGCCTGGACGATAGAGCGGGTTTGAACGGAATAGGGGTCGGCATCACATCGTTGCGGAGTGGATACAGGACGATTCAACCTTGGAGAAGGGGAATGCTCAATATGCCAGGTCTCATCGTAGTCGATGAGGATGTGGATGCTGAAGTGCTGGGGCGTAGCCTCAGCGTCATCGCCCTGGCCAGCGATCTGGCGAGCGACTTGGTGACAGGGTGTAAAGAGGAAGGACGAAGGTGGTGATAGGACAGCTAAAGGGGGTGATAGGAAAGTTAAAGGGCTTGAGAGGGTGGATAAAGGGGCGACAGGATGTTGGTCTTTCGTCGGTTCCATCGCTCCGTTTGTTTGAAGGTGGAAAATGTGGTTTACTAGGTATAGAATTGCCGAGCAATGATCAGAATTGCAGTGGAACTTCATTAACCTGGTTATAGCAAACGCGACGAGTCTTGGACACTGAGGGTGTGCCCTCAGACCCCAGTCGATGAGACGGCGAAACAACCTCAAACCTTGATCTGCTTGTGGTTGATGGAGATGTGGAGATGTTCTGAAGTGACTCTGGTGGCGAAGTTGCTCCCTGGGCCTTTTGAGAGGGGGTTCTTGTTGGCCTCGGTCTTCCTCTCTTCTCCTGCTCCCCTGGCTACTCCCTTGGTGCCTTCGAACATGGTGTCTTGCTCCTTGGGAACCTCGGCGTGGCAGCTGGCACAAGATCCTTTGTCTTTGTTTGGCCATCAGGGTCGGAGCCAGAGTCGGCGTCAGCGTCGGCGCCAACGACAGAGCCCTCCAGCGTTCCTACTAGTGATTTTGGGAGACTTGACTATGCCGGTGTCCCCTCCCGGAAACAAGGAGATTTCACCAAAGGGTCCGCTGGCGGGTTTGACGGTTCTTGGCACTGTTGATAGGAACTGCGGTGGGACATCGGCGGCGACACCGGTGGGACCGGCCCCTTGGGAACCGTGCAACTCCAGGTGCTGGGTTATACCAATGTGGTTCGTGCCATTTCCTTGGGAGAAAGATTCCAACCGCGAAGGCTTATTGGTAATAGGAAATTTAGGATAGTTGCATGTGAACGTATCCCAAACCCATCATTTTCAATGTCTGCTATTTGCATAGAGAAGGAACAGGGGGTTAGCGAGAGTAGCTGGCGCATGAATGTACGATCTTAGGTTTGCTCCCTTTCGGCCTAAGACTAAGGTAGAACTGACGTTTGACAGAAAGAATAGAGGTGGCAGGAGTATTCGCTTATGTCGTCAACGTAGCCTTGATTGCAGATAGAATGTAAGTTGTCGGCCATAGCTCATTGTGCGGTATGCCAGGTAGCAGAGCCGTGAATGAATGAAGAAAGGAAGAGTTTGGCGGTGGGTTAGGTTAAGGTGTTGATTTATCTCGTCGAATAGAATCTAGCCATCAGCGTAATAGTAGAAGAGATTAAGTTTAATCACGTCGTCCATATAGACTTGAGTTGTTGATATAGTCTAACAGGCCCACTATGGCATACTGGCTCATGTACTTTATTAATAATAGGGACAAAACGGAACTAAGGAGCAAAATATGTGGTGGTAGGGCAGGGTTAAATATTTACTCACCTCGACGGTGTGACCTTGAGTTGTTAATAAAGTCTAAGCTGCTAATTATTACTCCTTATCTGGTATCTTCATTAAAAAGCTGTAAAAGAAAAAAAAGATAAGTTTAATAAGATCATGTTTAAGAGATTACTCACATCGCCGAGATGACCTTGGGTTATTGATATAGCTTTGCGCCATTAGTATAGTTCAAAACCGGCGACGGAATGGCATGCTTTGGCTAATAGGGCTATGAAAGGGAAGTAGTAGGGTTATGTTTTCGTACTGAATTAGATTTACTTTTTTATTCACGTCGTCGATGTAACCTTGGTCGTTGACTATGATATACAGCTAAACAGGGTAATAGGAAGGAAGAGTAATAGGATAAAGAACCTGGAAGGACAGACAAGAGGTCTCTTGGTTTGTTAGAAGCCTATCAAGAAGCTATAAAACTTTGTATTGAACGTCTATGCATCCAGACTAACATTTTCGACTGGCTGCCTTGGCTGCTGCCTATTATTTCAACTAGTCGCACCTAGTGTAGAGGAGCATGTCACTATGTCTCCAAAGGAATACTTGCCCGTCTGAGCCTTGCTCTTAGAGTCCAACTCCATGTTAGAATATCCCATATATATTTCGGCTACACCACGACAGCAGGCTAGTATCAAAGTCCGCCAACAAACTCCACAAGCCTTGGCGTCACACGGTCGGGAAAGGTGGCAATAGGTTCTAAGCGCAACGGAGTAGCTACTTGGACTAAATAGTTTCCTGCGCGTCTACGTCCCTCCATTTAGCTATGATACTATGATCTCCGCCTATTTCTGGGCGCCGCAGTGAGTCTCATGGTTGATCTCGATTCCAATGGCGGATTTCTCAAGGTAAATCTGACGTTGCAGCCAGCTGATGTGTTGGATGCTGACATTTTACAGCTTCATAGCACCTGTGGTGGCGTCTTCCCTTCATTACGAAAGTCCTGACCGTTTTGCCATGCCGAGATGCTTCAATCTTTGTCGACTGACCGGCCCTCTGTTGTAAAGTCTAAGTACCCCCTAGGGGACCACTTTGCTATCTGTTTCGCACCCTACAGCCTTGTGGGGTATGTGCATACTGTAGGAAATACTATTATCCCCCCATGGGTACTTTCTCCTGTGACCTACCCCGCATATGTTCAAAGAAATCACTTGCCTTCTTGTCTTCTACCATTCTCATCTTTTTATTTTCCAATAGCCTATTACAATCACCAGTTTCTCTTATTTTCAAGACTTTCACGTTTTCGCACTATACGTGTCCTAACTGAAGCAAAATGGCCTTCAGCTCGAATAGTACTGGTTTATTCGGCACGACTACAGTAGTACCAAGGGCAAAATCGCCGACTCTGAAAGAAAATATAATGAAATCGAGGGTTCCACTGATCACAGGGATCGCAAAGTAATAATGCTTAGTTGTGCTATTTGTAATGACAATAAACTTACGCGGCTAAATAGATCCTTTAATAACCCATCCCACGCCGATGTGAAGATCCGGTTTGGCCAAATCGAACTGCCCGCTCATAGCTTAGTCCTTGCAGCACAAAGTGACTATTTCCAACGAGCTCTCGCGGGAAACTTTAATGAAAGCAAGGAGAAAGAATTTGATTTCCCGGAAGGCAGTGTTCATGCTCATTGGAGAGTCTTCGACTACATGTACACTGGCGATTATTCTGAAGACACTCATCAGGAGCTAGGCACTCCAGGTAAGCGTCGGAATTGTGACTAAATCCTCAGCCAATCCTAATTCCGTGCAGACGACGATGAGCTATTCAAAGATGTACGGGTGTACGTATTGGCGGATATGTTTCTCATGGACCATCTTAAGGAGGATGCCCTGCGAAAGTTCAAGTCCAAGCTCAGCGAGCTTTGGATTAGCGAAAAATTCACCGACTGCGTGAAGGAAATATACAGTTCCACCAATGAATTCGACTGTGGGCTAAGGAACGCAGCTGTTGAAACTACCAAAGTGCACTTGACTAGGCTATGGGAGAAGAAGCCATTTAAGGAGCTTATTCGTGAAGGTGGCGACTTTGTGGTAGACCTTACTGGTGTGCTCGCAGAGCGCTAGTAGGAGCTCAAACGATGGGATATTGTCAGACATCGGTAAGGGTGTTGGCAGAGAGTGCTGCAGAAGATTTATTACTCAGAGCGTTTGCCGCTTTCATAACACCAATCCTAACATAAAATCTGGGTTAATCCTTGACCAAATAGCCGAACGGTGGATCGAAGTTTATAGTCGTTTTAGAAAGAAGTAATTAAAGACAAAGTAAGTTCGGGTTGGCCATGCTGAACGTTTTCCAACAGTAGCTAGGACCGCTCTGCTAACTGGACGCCCTTATGCGAAGTTGATTCGAAAAAAGAAGCAATTATTACATTCAGCGCCAAACTTAAGCTGTAATTACGAATTCCCTTTATCTCGGTTGCCCATAAAAACCTGTAATAAACCTAACCCCATAACTTCGGTCATACGTATTCTGCCGCTTTAACACATGCGAAGGCCTGCACCTGCCTAGTATGTCAGGGAGATGTCGACAGCGGGGCCCCGCTGGTACTTCTCCTTTCCGACGATGGCGCCTTACACCTCTCTCGAGCTGAGTCTGCGGATGGTCAAAGTGTAGCCCGACCGGCGACGGAAGAGTTGGCGCTTGTTTGGCCCGTGGCTCTAGGAGCCTTGGACGTGATGGCTTCGATGACATCTTTGATGTCCACTATATTCTCCTCCGGCGAGTGCGCTGAGGCCCATCTCTGCAGCTTGGTCAATGTGCTACATGAGATGGGTCTTTACCATTACGCCATCGGTTGCCGAACAATTGGCTTCAGTCTTTCCAATGAGAGACGGTGCCGATATGGAGATAGTAACAAGAAGCGGCAATGGTGAGAGTAAAATAGTGGCGATAGGAATGGCTACGCCGAGCTAGAAAGGGTATTCCAGCACGACAGCGAAGGAAGAAGGGAAGGAGATCATGAGATAGAAAGTCGCTTTTTTTTCTGGTGCAGCTAGTATCGTCAATCAAAATATTTGTGCAACAGCGTGAAAGGCTAGAAGCAGTCTCGCAGGTAGGTAGCCGTGAATTAGACCAGTAACGCCTCCCTTTTCCAATATGTGGGAGGGAAAGGGCCCTATATATACACTTAACAACCCCTGTAGTCCCTGTATAGCCCCTATCTAGAAGCTTCCACATTGGCCCCTGACAATCAACGCGCGAAACAATAATGCGCTGGGATATATAACCTCAGGCAGCCGTGCGAAAACCCTAGGGTTAAGAGATGGGGTTATTGCGGCTGGTGCGGCTGTCGAGGGTGCTACTGTAACAGGTCCGGCTGGTTCTCGCAGCGCACAGCGGCACTTGTATTATGAGCATAATTAATTGATTAAATGATGGTTAAAACATTATTATCTGAATTGAAGGGTTATGGTGCTGATTGCTTCAAAAATGGGGTGGCGCGTTGATGGGGTGGTTCGCTGGTGGGGGAGTTGCCTTGATTGATTTTCATGAACTTGGGCTTTTCGTGGAGGGTGTCTTGATGTAGGTAAACGACGACACGGCATGCGAGGGAGGCTTGTTGCCGAGTTTATGTTCGAGCTTCAATGTCACGGGCCAAGGTGGAAGCTTCTAGATACAGGGGCTATATAGGGGTGTTAGGTGTATATATAAGGCCCTTTTCCTCCCACATATTGGAAAGGGTCAGGCGTTACTGGTCTAATATCCTGCTACCTACCTGCGAGACTGCTGCTTCCCGCCTTTCACGCCGTTGCACCGAAATCTCGGACATTCAAGGTCCAAATCCGATGCTTAGGTTACTCAGTAGGCTTTGCTTAGAGGCACATCGAAAAATATAATGAGGCGATGAGATGAGGCTCCTGGCCGTACTGTTGAAGAGGAAACCCGGTGTCATTCATGGCTTTGGTTCTTTGCCTTCGTTCGTGCTGGATGAGCCTAGCTTGGCAGATGTTTCAATAGCTGTAGTATTTGCAGAGCCATGACGCCTATCGGTGGCGTTATTGTTGCGGGTCGTTGTGAAACAGGTGCATTGGTGATTGGTGCTTACGAGGTAACGAAGAATGGTATTGAATGGTTGATAGGGTCGACTTCCTAGACCATCTTTGCTGTCCCCACGAGGCAATTTTGATGTTTACTCTGCCTTGTGGCCTACTCAGATTAACTATGCAGGGAAGATTTCCGGACAGACTAGGGAAACTGAGTCAAGGATCGTCCCAGTTGACCGTTTTATTCTATTACCCAGGTGCCTCTGGGAATTACGCATTCGTCGTGTCTTGAGCTGTTACGAATTTACTCTCTCACTCGGCAACACCTGTTCTTTTGTCCATTCGAACATGGGTCCCTTTTTATGGGGAGATCATAGTTACTGGGAACTCCTGCTACGTCTTCGAGCAATGTGCTAGGCGAACAACCTGAGTACCACCGCACATGTCCGACTAAGTAGCCCAGATTTTGGCAATGACAAACTGCATTATGCTTGCTATATTACACTCCAAAATTCTGCGAAGCCTCAAGCTGGCTGAAAAGCAAAGACATTATTACCGCGTACGCCCGGGACCCATGGGGATCTCCACCACGTCGGCCGGGTTCTTCAGAAAACCCTTGATTGTCTCGACCTGCCCGCTTACGAAGAATATAACCTTGCGACCCTGCATCACCCCAAACCATTCCTCAATAATCCCCGCGAGGCGCTTGACCTGCTCCCGATTATAGTAATAGAGGGCCTGGTCCATATCGGTAACCAGGCAACACGGCCGGGCTAGTGGACCAGGGGGTTTGTTGCTGCCGCCGTCCTGCTGCTGGCTTGTTGGATAAAGTCTCTCGCGGACCGTTGGGATGGCGTCCTCCAGCATCCGGAGGACCTCGTCAATGCTCTTGGAGGTGTGATCGTGTTCGTCTAAATTCAGGACAAAATCCTCTTTGGAGAAGCCGCATTCGCCCATGAGGAAGTCTCGGAGACCTCGTTCTCCAAGCTTATAGAACATTCTCGTAATGATGGATCTCAGCACCGCGTTAGGGTCTCGTTTAACCTTGGGAGGTGCCGCGTCGACGAGGACCACCGGTCTCGGCAGTTCTCCTATTCGGTAAGGGCGACGAAGATCTTGTGGGACCTCGTCGTAGAAGTGCCGCATCATGATCCAGGCTACTTCATATGCCTTCTCGGCTTCGGGCGCCTCGACAATCGCGGTGGAAACTCCAGGCTGGGCAATGAAATCGCGGAGGGTTTTCCCCCTCCACCACCACGGGAGGCCAGGGCAGTAGTTGGGATCTCTAAAAAGTGCGAAGAGTGGATCGTTGCGTTCGTTAATGTAGTCCCAGTCTGGAGGGGGGCTAGGTGGCCTGATTTGCCTCGGCATCGTGAAGGATGAAGAATGTTAACGGCTATAGTGCGTAAAGTGTTGGCAGTAGTGCTTACTACCTCTCTAGCCCACGAGAGCAAGTGCGATACTTATACAACGAGCTGCTGCGGTGTTTGCCCCTTGTCATCAACGCTTACACCGACCGAGAATCCATGAATCATTCATACCCAGGACAACCTGGAAGATCAGACAAGGGAGAAGATGCCTGTAGACTGGCTTCAAATCAGGTGTTGGTGTTTAATTCCCACGGAATAACGGACCATTCATATATAATATAAACAATCAGGTTACATAACGATAGCCCTCCTGATTCAGGGCACTATACCACTGCGCTCGTAAGTACTATTGAAGGGATAATTCTCCCGGTAAAAAAAAACATTTTTCACCCAATTTTACAGGTGATTGTCCCAAGCATGATTCCCCCACATGGCTGGGTCCTGGTATGCGTTTGCTGCATTATCCAACGGGAACGCGCCCCAGATCAACGCTCACAACTTCTCAAGTTATCGTCGTTCTCCGCTTGCACGTCTTTCGTCGGGGAAGATTCAAGCGTTACATACAATCCCCCGTAAGTGGGCAAGAAAAGGTCCCACTGAACGGAGAAACGACCACCCCCAAGACCGACACACTCGGCCTTGATAGCGCAGTACTTACCAGCATCTAACGGTACCTCGCATTACCAGAAAGTGAAGTTTGCCCCTGTCGACATAAGCATACCTCCTCTTGCTATTATATCTTTCTTTTGGCGGGGAGCGTACAATAGCCAATCGTCAGTCCCAGATGCGGTGGGTTCCAGCGCACATGAAATCCTCTTCCTCATGTCCCACGTCGGCAGAACTACCTGACGCCCAAAAGGGGCCGCATTTGGGCCTCCGCTAAGAGATTACAGAGAATGTAATCACATTATATACCTAATATGTCATTCTCTGCCGTGAACGGTTTGCCCCTGCCATGGTGCCCCAAGCTGGCGGGGTTGCCGTTTGGATATCATGAAATGTACCCCAAGCTCAGCAATCTCTCCCTCGTCTTTTGTCACGAAGGAGTTCTAAGCTGACGGTTCTCTATTCTCGTAAACCAGGCTTCCTCCCTGTTTCAACTGTCCGCTCCGATAACCGATCTCCCTGATGATTCGTGTGTTACAAGAATCTAGCTCTAGGTAATATGGTTCACAAAATGATTGAAGAAGCACAGGCACAGAATGGCTAAACATTTATATTTCGTCGCCCAGCACACACGGTCCACATCCGACGAGCCGGATACAAGCATGTCACTCATCCACCAATACTACACGAGCGATAGAGAAATCTAGCTCATGAACGGCGCAATCATGTAAGAAGAGGAAGGTGCTCGCCCAGGTGTCCGATGACAAAGACTATGGCACGTACGGGTGCACTGACCTTATTATAAGGGTTCTAATCTGAGCGGGCCGAACCGAGACTACCGATCCCATGGATCTAACCGCCCTAGCTAGATTGACCTGGGGGAATAGTTAGTTACCCGAGTTAAACGCTTCCCAGTAACCCCACTGTATTCCACTTCATTCCATACAAAGCTAAGTGGGCAGTCAGGTCAGGGTTGATACTTCGGCCAACTGGTGGCTTGTTGTATGTGGTATCAGCGGCTTGCCCGGAACTTGCATGCTCCCATTCCGAGTATGTTACATCTTAATATTTCCTTCAAAAGGAATCGCAAATTTGCGGGAGATGATTTTGTATGCTTCGGAGTATATTTAAATTGTTATTTTGGGCTCGGAAATATCATAACTTTGAACCTCACAGTGTTATGTTATAAATACTAGCAACACCACTACATACAACGAGATTTTCCGCTTTGCACGCCCACGAAGCCGCTCAAAGTACTCCCATTTCGAATCAGAATGTCCTAGCCCTACTTAGCTTCTAAATCACATACCCTTTTTTGTATGGGTATTTTGATAACGCGTATCGACCTTTGACAGCAATAGAACAATAACGCGTTAAAGCTATTTTAATAGCCGATTCGTACAATATACAATACTTCAAAACGATTAAAGCATCAATTAACCAATATCGGAAACCTAATAATAATAAACGACTTAAAATTATATAAATATACAAGGTATTAATTTGCAAAGTTGGAACCGGTTTTTTTTAAAGTAATTTAACTACAAATACACGGTATTAAACTAAATATACAGTTAAAAAGGGGATTTTGATTAGTATAATGGAATATTAAGATAAAAAAGATTATAAATTATTTCTTTTCATGGTTAAGTAGGTCCAAGCCTTATTTCCAGGCTGAGCTAATATATAAACAATTATTATAGGGTATAATTTGCACGATAGATACTATATGTTATGATCCAACACCTCTTGGCTTCCGGAAACGGTTAAAAGACAAGGATTTTCCAATTTAAGGGTTACGTGATATCACGTGCAATAATCCAAGAATTATTAGGATTATTTTCGAGTGCAATAATCTAAGGATTATTAAGATTATTTTCAAATACAATGATTTAAGGATTATTGGGATTATTTTTGAATATAATGATTTAAAAAATCATAACAAAGAAACTTTAATATATAGATATATTCGTATACCTTTTATAGTTTTAAATAATACCAGTTTATAATATAACTTAGTTACCTAGATTACTTTTGGTTATTTGTTATTATTAAACGTAATTAATTTATTTTTTATTGTTTAGTTTTTTATAATATTACTGTTAATATAAACCCGTACGATTAGGTTTAATAATTAGTTAATTAACTTAGCCGTTATATGTTACAAGTTTTTGTTTAATGTTATAATTAAATTTTAAATAATATTCGAACCGTTAATATGTTAACCAGTATATAAACAATAGTTACTTTTAAGTTTACGGCTTAACAGTTTTAAAATAAAGTTTAGAAGTTCAAAACCATTATATAACAGTTTATTAACCAGGTAGTAACAGTTTAATTAATTCCGGTTAGTACCCGCAAAATGAAACCTAAAAAACTTTAGCCGTATAACGGGAAAGGGAACGTTTAAAGTTTTCTAACTTAAGTTCGGGTTTACTTTTATTTCGAAGGACTTATTAATTTAGCGGATTAAATTTTTGTTATTACAGCTTGTTTAAAAGAAGACGTTTTCGTTTGGTTTGAACTTACTATAAGAAACTTTTTGGAAAAAAAAAGTCCGATTAAGAAAAGATTATTAAGGAAATTTTTTTTAGTTACGTTAATTTCGAAGAAAAGTTTAAGAGTAACTTCGAAAATCCGGATGAAAAACGAATTGCAGTTTAATAGATTTTCCAATTACGTTAGAAAAAATTAGCTTTTAAGTATGTTGTGGAATTTAGGAACCTTATAATAAAAACAGGATAGACGGATAAGAAATATAATATTTTGATCGACGTATTTTATAAGGAATTAAAAAAAACGTTAAAAACGAAATTATTAAATTTTTACGATTTATAATATTCGATAAGTATATTACAGAAACAGTAAGGATCGATAACCGGTAATTCGAAAAACGATAAGAACGATAAGGATATTTTACTTTAAGGGTTAGATATTTTAAGGTTAATTAGGGAAAAAAGTGCGAAATATTTTTTATTTTTTATGAAATAACTTTAAAATTAATAGAATTTGGCATTACTTAATGACCAGATATGAATTAGATATAATATTATAATTATGGCAAAATAGGACACGTTATTAAATAATGCAAATTGCTGTTAAAAACCGACAAGAAAGTATATTAGGCTTTAGTATCCGAAAAACCCCTAAAAGGTCGGAACGACGGTAGATAAATTAATATGGTTCGTATCCGCCATGACGATAAATAAAAAGAAATTCGACAGGAACTAAAAGCGGCTAAAGCTTTCTTATAGGTAGCAGTAAAACGATAGGTTTAGGAGGCCCGGCATACGGACCTTTACCTTATTAACTGCAACCAGTTTCAGTACTTTATTTATGCAGAAAAAAAATAACGGATTTACGACCGAATTACCTGTATGTAAAAGGAAGGCTTCGACTTTTACACCCGTACGGGATATAATAAAGAAAACTAACAGTAATATCGAAAGTTACGAGCCTTTATTATACAAAAAAAAGTCGAAAATATAGAACTAGTTTTAACTTGGTTACAAAGTAAGGGATGCCCTTAGGGGAACCTTACGTATTATTTCGGATAGTGCAATTATTAAACTTAAAAGGAATTAATTTAGAGGTTTATCGATAAGCATTATTAAAAGGTTATTATCGAGATTTAGTTATAGTTAGCTTTTAAAATGGATTTTCGAAAACGAAAGGCATTACGAAAAGAATTAGCAAAATTTTTTAATTAGAATTAACCAATTTTTTATACGGAATAAAAGGCTGTCAGAGGATTAAAAGATGACATTTACGAGGTTTTAGGTTAATTATACCAGCAAAAAAGAAGATTTTCTAATTTAAAGTTTAGTTGCGCTGTTAGAAGGGCCAGATGAAGCAAGTACAGGAGATATGTAAGTAATTTAAGGAATAAATCCAATAACTTATTAAGTCCTTAAAAAAGGAACGTTACCTATAAAAAGGTTTCGGGATGGCGAAAGTCGGAAATAGTAACTAAAACTTCCCAAAATAGCTTTAAGTACGACAACAGGAATTAATAACGACCCTGTTATTTTGAAAATACGAATTGGAAGATATTGGTATACCGTAATGGTAAATTACGAAGCTTTAAGCGTTAATTATATCACCCCGAAATTAATAAATTAGCTTAGATTACCATAAAAGAAAAAGAAGAACCTTTATATTATCAAAAACGCCGAAAGTTAAGTATTCGTTTACGATAACGGAAAAATCGTATACAAGATTAATTACCTCGAAATTTTTGTTTAAAAACGAATCCAAACGGTTAATTTCGATATCGTTCCGTTAGGAAATTACGACATAATTTTAGGAAAATTATGGTTACATTAATATAACCCCTTAATCGATTAAAATACTGGCCAGGTAAAATTCGTTTTATATCTTATCGATAAACAAAAAAAACGAACGAAATTTTTATATTCGATTAATAAGAAAAATAACGAATGCAGGCATAAAGATACGATAAAAACCTTACCACCTAAAGAAACAAAATGTAAAAAAAAAAAAGACATAATAAACGTATTCGACATATTATAGCCACGATTAAAGCATAACTTTGCTGTTATGACCCAACACATCTTGGCCTCCACAAACGGTCAAGACAAGGATTCTCCAACTACAGTCACGTGCGAGATCACGGGAGGATTATGGATAGTTGGGATAGCTGACGAGCTCAGCTATCCACGGATGGTTGGGATAGCTGAGGAGTCCGGCTATCCATGGATCGTTGGGATAGCTGACGAGTCCATCTATCCACGATAATGGCACAACGAGGTTCTAGTATATAGATGCGCTCATTACCCTTTCCATAGTCTTAGATAGCACCAGCTTGTAATACAACTTGGTTACCCAGATCACCCTTGGTTATCTGCTATTACCAGACGTGACTAGTTTACTCTTCATTGCTCAGTTTCCCACAGTACCACTGCCAACATAAACTCGTACGACTAGGTTTAATAGTTGGTTAACTAGCCCAGCCGTCACATTTGCAACATGAACGAAATCCTAAAGTATTAACCCGAAAAGCCAGAAAAAAAAAAACATAGTTAATGTACCACTACAATATCGCAAATATAAGCGATTATTTCGAAAGGAACTTAAAACGAAATTACCGGAACATAATAAATAAAATCATAAAATAATCCTTAAGAAAAATACCTTACCTATATTTTATCCCATCTATAATTTAAATAAAACAAAACTTTATATTTTACGCGCGTACTTAAAAGATAAACTTTAAAAAAGATAAATTCGACAATTTATATTTTTAACCGGATACCTTATATTCTTCGTACCAAAAGAAATAACAAGCTATAGTTAATAATAAATTATCGATACCTTAACAACATTATTATCAAAAACAAAACATTTTTACCTTTAATTACCGAAATAAAAAATTGCTTACAAAAAGCCAAATAATTTACCGCTTTAAATTTTAAAAATGGATATAACCTAATTCAAATCAAACTAGGATATAAATAAAAAACGGCTTTCAAAACGAAATATGGATTATACGAATATTTGGTTACACTAATAAAACTTACGAACGTACCAGTAACTTTTTAGCGAATAATTAATTACGTACTTCGAAAGTACCTGGATGTTTTCGTTATATGCTATTTAAATAACATCTTAATCTTTTTAAAATCAAAAAAGCACATACAGAACACGTTTATCAAGTTCTTAAAGCTTTATAAAACGCTAATCTGTTAATTAATACAAAAAAAAGTTAGTTCCACATACAGGAAATGGAATACCTGGAATATATCATCACCCCAGAATATATCAAAATAAACCCCAAAAGAATTGCAGCAATTACCGAATAACCTACACCTACTACCGTTACAGAAATACAAGCATTCATTAAATTCGCTAATTACTACCGGAAATTTATTAAATATTTCAATAAAATTACAACACCTTTATCTAATCTTACCAAAAAAAACAAATTTTAATAAATAACGGAAACAAAAAAAGTTTTCTAACAAATTAAGAACGTAATTATTAATAAACCAATATTAATTATATACGATCCAAAACGACCAGTTAACCTAAAAACTAACTTTTCGGATTATACGTTAAGTGCAGTTATCGAATACCGAAATAATTAAAAAATACTCCACCTAATTACTTTTTATTCCTACAAATTAAAAAAAAAAACTAAATTACGCTATTCCCGACAAAAAGTTCATAACCATCGTTAAGGCATTCCAAAAATTCAAACATATACTTAAAGAAAATATCTACCAAATTAAGGTCTATACCGACCACAAAAATCTCACCCGTTTTACCACTATACGAAAACTTACAAAACGACAACTACGTTACGCAAAAAAACTAACAAAATACAACTTCGTTATCATCCACTAAAAAACTTTAAAAATAACAAAGCAAATACCCTTAACAAACGACCTAACTTAAAAAGAAAGTTAATTAAGGTTAATTACAAAATCTTCGATATTACTTAAAGAAAATACCTAAAATTACGATAAATTACAACAATCAAGGCAATAACACCCAATCTACATCAAAAAATACAACAATACAACGATAACCTACCCGACAATCAAAAAACCGACAAAATTTAAATACCAGAAAATTACCAGCAAAGCCTAATATAAAACATACATCAACGCCCATTTCATGGACATCCAGGAATCCATAAAACTCTAAAACGATTACAACGTACCTATTACTTTCTTAAAATAAAAACAATAATACAGAAAATCAAACGAAAATGCGACATTTACGCCAAAATTAAAGCTTCACAATACAAACCATACGGAAAATTACAACCACTTCCAGTTTTACAGTAACCATGGGATTCGATTATTATAAACTTTATCACTAAGCTTCCCTTATCCGAAAACCCAGCAACAAAAATACACTACGACAGTATTTTCGTAATCGTTAATCAATTCACGAAATTCTCTTATTTTTTACCCTATCACGAAAATACAAATACAAAACAAATAACATATATCTTTTTCCGATATATCTTTAACGTATACAAACTACTTACGGAAATTATCTCAGATAAAAGTATTACATTTATCTTTAAATTTTGACAAAGCCTCATAATACAGATTAACCTAAATTACAAGTTATCCAACGCGTTTAAACCTTAAATAAATAAACAAACGGAACGGTTAAATCAAACCTTTAAAACCTACCTACGATATTACATTAATTACGAACAAAACAATTAAGTTAAAAAACTACCAATAACCCAATTAACTTACAATACTAACCACCAAAAAAATATTAAAACAACTTTAACAAATACTAACTTCGGTTTCATATCAAAAATCTATAGTAAAATATACAATAACGGCCCAATTAATATCAAAGCTATTTTAACATCAAAACAACTCAAATAATTACACGCAGAAATAAAAACAAAACTCGAATTTGTACGCAGTGAAATAAAAAAATACTACAACTAAAAAAAAATATAAAAACCAACCTTCTCGGAAAAAAACATGGTTTATCTAACCACCAAAAACATCAAAACCAAACGACCAAATTAAAAACTCGACTTCAAGTATATCGGCCCATACAAAGTTATTAAAAGAATTTCGAAAAATAACTACAAATTAAAACTATCCCCGAAAGTTAAGGTTTATCCAGTCTTTCACATTTCCTTACTTAAATTAACAACGGACACCATCAAAATTAATACAAAATACGAAAATAAAGCGGAAAGAAATGCACCAATATACGAAACAGAAAAAATTCTGGACATACGCAAAAAAAACGGACTTACTAAATACTTAATCAAATAAAAAAAATACCTAAATTCCGAAAATACCTAAAAACCCGCCAAAAATCTCATAAACGCCTAACGCCTTTTAAAAAACTTTTACCAACAACGCCGGAACCTGTCATAAACGCCCCCCAATCCACGTCCTCGACGGTAAACCAGTTAGTAACATCGACACCTAACTAATCGGCAGGGGCGGAAGTTTACGCTGTTAAAACGGAAAAGTTTTGCTCCGTCTTTCCCGTTTCCTCGCGTTCTAACCGCTCCAACTCTTCAAGGTTGTCAATACCCCGCATTACGGTTTTCATTATTTTGTCATACTACATTTTTTTTTGTTTGCGAAAACGGCAAAGGCAAGCATTTACCTAATCAACTTTTTTCTCGGTAACCTTTTGTTATGACCTAACAAGGCTTGGCTTTTCCAAGAACGGTCGGAATCGCAAAAAAGGAAATCCGATAGTGACCCAGGGTCACGTAACCGGCTCAAAAGGCTCAAAGGTCTTGGCAGCTTAAGCGCCTTAAGCGTATAGCAACGTTCAAAAAGCTCAACAAGCTTAAAGGTTTAAGCACCTTAAACGCCTTAAGCCAAAAAAAAGATATATACGCTTATTATTTCCCATAATCTTAAATAACACCAGCTTATAATACAACTTAGTTACCCAAATTACCCTTAATTATCTGCTATTACCAAACGTAACTAATTTACTTTTTATTGCTCAGTTTCTTACAGTACTATTACTAACATAAACCCGCACGATTAAGTTTAATAGTTGGTTAATTAACCCAGCCGTCATACGTTACAAGCTTTTGTTCAGTAATACAGTTAGATTTTAAGCAATATTCAAATTGCTATCATGTCGACCAGTACATAAGCAACCATTATTCCGGAACTTACGGCTTAACAGCTTTAAAACAAAATTAAGGAACTTAAAGTTACCGTTTAGCAATTTACTAACGAAATAATAACAGCCTAACAACTGGGTTCTCGCAAAATAAAGCTTAAAAAACTACAGCCTTATAACGGAAAAAAAAACATTCAAGGTTTTTTAACCCAGGCTCGGGTTTACTTTCGTTTTAAAGGACTTATTAATCCAACTAATCAGATCTTTACTATTATCGCTTACCTAAAAGGAAATGCTTTTAATTAATTTAAACCTACCATAAGGGATTTCTTGGAAAATAAAAAATCCGATTAAAAAAACTACTCGGAAGGTTTTTTCCAGTTATGTTAATTTCGCAAATAAACTTAAAAGCAACTTTAAAAATCCGGATAAAAAACGAATTGCAGCACAAAAGCTCCTCTAACTACGTCAGAAAAAACCAGCTTCCACGTATGCTGTAAAATTTAAAAACCTTATGGCAGAAACAGGATGGACAGACGAAAAAAATAACACCTTAATCGATATGTTTTACAAAAAACTAAAAGAAAACGTCAAAAACGAAATTATTAAACTCTCGCAACTTACGACATTTAACAAATATATTACGGAAACAGTTAAAATCGACAATCGATAATTCGAAAGGTAACAAAAACGACGAGGACATTTTATTTTACGGGTTAAATTTTCTAAGGTTAATCAGGAAAAAAAGCGCGAAATACCTTTTACTTTTTTTGGAACAACTCCAGAACCCATAAAACTTGGCATTACTTAGCAACGAAACATAAGCTAGGTATAATGTTACAATTGTAATAAAACGGGACATGTTGCCAGACGATACAAGTCGCCGTTAAAAACCAATAAAAAAATACATTAAGCCTTAATATTAAAAGAACCCCTAAAAGGTTAAAATAACGGTAAACCAATTAACATGATCCGCACCCGCCATAACAACAAACAAAAAAAAGTTCGACAGGGACTAAAAACAGCTAAGGTTTTCTTACAGACAGCAATCGACAAACAAACTCAAAAAGTACGGCACGTGGACTTCCATCCTGTTAACTGCAACCAATCCCAGTACCCTATCCATGCAAAAGAAAAACAACGGATTTACGAACGAATTACCCGTATATAAGAAAAAAGTTTTAACTTTTATACCCGAACAGGATATAACCAGGACGACCAACAATAATATCGAAAGTTGCGAGCTTTTACCATACAAAAAAAGGTCGAAAACACAGTACCAGTCTTAACCTGGCCGTAAAACAAAGGGTATCCCCAGGAAAATCCTATGTACTACTTCGGATAGTATGATTATTAAACCTAGAAAAAATTAATTTAAAGGTCTATCGACAAGTACTATCAAAAGGCTATTACCGAAATCCAGTTTCAGTTAGCATTTAAAATAAATTCTCGAAAACGAAAAGTATTGCGAAAAAAATTAACAAAGTTTTCCAGCCAAAATCAGCCAACCCCTTAAACGGGATAGGAGGCCATAAAAAGGTTAAAAAACGATATTTACGATGTATTAAATTAATTATATCAACAAAAGCAAAGAATTCTCCAACTTAAAGTTCAACTGCGCCGCCAGGAAAGCCAGATAAAGCAAGTACAAAAAAATATATAAGCAACTTACCAAACAAATCCAACAGCTTACAGAACCCCCCCCAAAAAAACGCTATCTGTAAAAAAGCTTCCAGATAACGCAAGCCAGAAACAAAAAAAACTCCTTAAAATAGTTTTAAGTACGACAACAAAAACCAATAACGACCCTGTTACCCTAAAAATACGAATTGAAACATACTGGTATACCGTAATAGTAAACTGCAGAACTTTAAGCGCCAACTATATCATTCCGAAATTAATCAATTAACTTAAACTACCATAAAAGGATAAAAAAAACCCTTACATTACCGAAAACGCGAAAGGTTAGGCATTCGCTTACGATAAGGGAAAAATCGTACGCGAAATTAATTATTTCGAAATTTTTATTAAAGGATAAATCCAAACATTTAACTTCGATATCGTTCCGTTAGGGAACTATAACATGATCTTAGGAAAACTATAATTATATCAGTACAACCCCTTAATCGATTAAAATATTAGCCAGGTAAAATTTACTTCACACTTTATCGGCAAGCAAAAAAAACGGACGAAATTTCTATATTCGATTAACAAAAAAAAAATAACGAATGCAGGCATAAAAATACGACAAAAACTTTACTACCTAAAAAAATACGATATAAAAAAAAAGGCATAATAAACGTATTCGACGTATTATAGCTACTATCGGGGCATAGCTTTACGATATAAACGAAATTTTAAAATACCAGCCCGAAAAACCAAAAAAAACAAAAAAACATAGCTAATATACCATCACAGTATCGCAAATATAAGCGACTATTTCAAAAAGAACTTAATACGAAATTACCGGAACATAACAAATAAAACCATAAAAGAATCCTTAAGAAAAGCACCTTACCCAAGTTTTACCTTATTTACAATTTAAACAAAACAAAACTTTATACCTTACGAACGTACCTGGAAAATAAACTCCAAAAAAATGGATTCGACGATCTATATCTTCAACCGGATACCTTATATTCTTCGTATCAAAAAAAACCGGCAAGTTACGATTAATAATAAACTACCGACATTTTAACAACATTACTATTAAAAATAGGATATCTTTATTACTAATTACCGAAATAAAAATCGCTTACAAAAAACTAAATAATTTACCGTTCTGGATTTCAGAAACGGGTATAACTTAATTTGCATTAAGCTAAAATACAAATAAAAAACGGCTTTTAAAACGAAATACGGACTATACGAATATTTAGTTACACCACTAAAACTTATAAACGTACCAGTAATTTTTTAGCAAATAATTAACTACGTACTTCGAAAATACCTGGATATTTTCGTTATATACTATCTAAACGATATTTTAATCTTTTCAAAATCGGAAAAAGTACATACAGGATACGTTTATCAAGTTTTTTAAGTTTTACAAAACGTTAATTTATTAATTAACGCCGAAAAAAGTTAATTCCATACATAAGAAGTAAAATATCTAAAATATATCATTATTTTAGGACATATTAAAATAAGTCCCAAAAAAATCGCAGCAGTTGCCAAATAACCTATATTTACTACCGTTACAAAAATACAGGTATTTATTAGATTTACCAATTATTACCGAAAGTTTATTAAATATTTTAGCAAAATTGCAATACCATTATTTAATTTTACTAAGGAAAAAACGAGTTCCAGTAAACGACGGAAACGGAAAAAACTTTCCAACAAATTAAAAACGCAATTACCAATAAACCAGTATTAATCATGTACGATTCAAAACGCCCAATTAAGCTAGAAACCGATTTTTCGGATGACGCGTTAAACGCGGTTATCGGATATCGAAATAATTAAGAAATACTTTACCTAATTACTTTCTATTTTTATAAGCTAAAACGAACAGAATTAAATTATGCCATTTCCGACAAAAAATTTATGGCCATCGTTAAAACCTTTCGAAAATTTAAGCATATACTTAAAAAAACCTTTACTAAACCAAGGTTTACACCGATCATAAAAATTTTATCCGTTTTATTACTATACGAGAACTTACAAGACGATAATTACGTTACGCCGAAAAGCTAGCAAAATACGATTTCGTTATTATTTACCAAAAAGGCTTTAAAAACGGCAAAACAAATGCTCTTAATAAACAATCTAATCTAAAAAAAAAATTTAATCAAGATTAATTACAGAACTTTCGATATTGCTCCAAAAAAATACCTAAAATTACAACAAATTGCAACAATCAAGGTAATACCCCCCGATGTATATCAAAAAATTCAACAATACAATAACAACCTACCCGACGATCAAAAAACAAACAAAATACAGGTTCCAGAAAAATATCAACAAAACTTAACATGAGATATATATCAATACCCACTTTATGGATATCCAGGAATTTACAAAACCCTAAAACGATTACAACGTACCTACTATTTCCTTAAGATAAAAATAACAATACAAAAAGTCAGAAAGAAATGCAACGTTTATGCCAAAATAAAAACCCCAAAATACAAACCATACGGAAAACTGCAATTATTTCCAATTTTACAGCAACCATAAGATTCGATTATTATAGATTTCATCACCAAATTTCCCTTATCCGAAAACCCAGCGACAAAAATATATTACGACAGCATCTTCGTAATCGTCGATCGATTCACGAAATTTTCCTATTTCTTACCTTACAATAAAAATACCGACACAAAACAAATGACATACATCTTTTTTCGATACATCTTCAGCGTACATGAATTACCAGCAAAAATCATATCGGATAAATGTACCATATTTACCTCCAAATTCTAGCAAGGCCTTATAGCACAAATCGGCCTAAATCACAAGTTATTTAACACATTCAAACCCTAAACAAATAAACAAACAAAACGGTTAAATCAAACCCTTAAAATTTACTTACGATGTTACATTAATTACAAACAAAACAATTAAGTTAAGAAACTACTAACAACTTAATTAATTTACAATACCAGTTACTATAAAAATATCAAAACAACCCCAGCAAATACTAATTTTGGATTTATATCAAAAATCTACAGAAAAATACGCAATAATGGTCCAGTTAATATTAAAGTTATTTTAACGTTAAAACAACTTAAATAATTATACGCAGAAATAAAAACAAAACTTAAATTCGTACGTAACTAAAAGCAGAAATATTATAACCAAAAAAATTAAAGGAACTAACTTTTTTAAGAAAAAACATGGTTTACCTAGCTAGCAAAAACATCAAAACCAAACGCCCAAATCAAAAACTCGACTTCAAATATATTAACTTATATAAAGTTACCAAAGAAATTTCAGAAAATAATTACGAATTAAAGCTAGCCCCGAAAATTAAACTCCATCTAGTTTTTTATGTTTCCTTATTCGAATCAATAGCAAACACTATCAAAATCAATACAAAACAAAAGGATAAAGCAAAAAAAGATACACCAATATACGAAACAGAAAAAGTTTTAAACATACGCAAAAAAAACGGACTTACTAAATACTTAATCAAATAAAAAAACTACCCAAACTCCGAAAATACTTAAAAACCCGCTAAAAATCTTATAAACGCCTAGCGTTTTTTAAAAAATTTTTACCAACAACGCCGGAACCTGTTATAAATATACCTTAATTTACATTATTAGGATTAAACCAATCGGTATTAGTAATATCAAGCCAATTAACCGAAACTACGGTTTATATTAACGCGGCAATTTCGGTAAATAACCTTTTTCGCTTTTTTTCCAAATAAACAAACTTTTTTATTACCTCAGCACCTTTATGTTACAGGAACAGGGGTTCCTATCTCAAGGAAGAACACCTCTCGGGACTAGTGTAGTCCTGGTACGGCTAAATTACGGATAAAAAAGGCTTGGCTTTATTGGTGATCTAAGTGATTTAGGTGATCTAACTAGATTACATAAATCATATAGATCCACGACATATTTACCAAAGGACCGATGGATATATAATAAACAAGTTTTTTATGTAAATAGTTTCTGAATAGTTTCGTTCCTTAGTTATTAATTTAAGTTTTTAAACAAAGGCAACTGTACCGTTTTTTAATTGAAGGAAAAGTACGCAAATTTCTTTAACGAACAAACCTTATTTATCGTGCTATTGTTACCTGTAAATTAAAACCTTATTTCGGATATTACTTATACTTCCAGGTAGATGTATAACAGGTTCGTTATATTTTGATAGTTCCTTAATTAATAGACGACGAATAATTTAAGGCTTAGTTAGGTATAAGCTTTCCTAAATTCAGTAAAGACGATATTACAAAACGACGTTTAAAAGACAGATAACATACCCGATTTTTATTACAAATTGGTAAAAAATTAATAACAAAACTAAACGACCTACCCCCGATTGAAGAAGTATTCCAACTTATCGACAACATGGCATCCTTAGTAACTCGAGCTTAAAGCGAACCTTTATCCGTTTAGTAGCAATCTTCCCCTTCTTTTAAAGATACTATTAAGGTACGAGGCAAATCGGAAAATAAAGAAAAGTATAAAAAAGAAAAGCCCGAAACTGCAAGGCCAAAGCCTAAGGGCAAAGAAAAAAAACCTACAGTAAAAAAGAAGATGAATTTCCTGGCAGCAGAATTTCGAGCCTTAAAAAAAAATGCTAGATTAGCCCAAAAAGAAAGGGAAGGAACTTCTGCACCACCCTTGTTCGACTTAGATCCATATCGCGAATCCACCATTTTACTTTCTGGATACCATGAAATGCCTAAAATTAAAGGATACAAACCAGCCGCTTTTAAGCCCTACAACGGATTTACAGACGTAAAAGGATTCCTAATTTAAGCCCGGATTCATCTCAAATTTTACCAAAGCTCCTTAATAAAAGATTATCAGAAAATGTTGGCTATTTTTTAAGTACTTACAGGAAAAATCCTTTTATGGTTCGAGCTAATCCTGAAGAATTATCTGAAAAACTACCCCAGAAGTTTATCGGACGTTATTAATTATATCTTTAGCGACTATAAGCATTTTAAGGACAAAATGCAAGCTTTATTCGGAGATACCGATAAGAAGTAACATGCGGTAAAATAACTGCATTTGTTACGATAATTTAAGTCAGCAGCAAAGTATACGACCGAATTTAATTATTTGGCCGTTATTTCGTAATTACCAGCAAGCGTATTATTTTATTTATATTACGACGGCTTAAAACCTTAAGTCAAAAACGAAATGTATAAAGTATTTAAGATAAGATCTTTCGAGAAATACATAGATTAAGCTATTATTGCCGATCGACGTATTTTTAATAAGTACCTCGAAAAGAAAGGATCTAATAAGCGAAAGGATAACAAAAATTCGAATAACCGAACTTAAAAAAAAAGGGATAAACCTTAAAAGGAAGCCAGCACAACTTCGAGAGATCTTAAAAAAAACAAGTCCAATATGGAATGTTTTAACTATGGCAAGAAGGGCTATTACAAAAGCGAGTATTGCTTCCCAGTTAAACGAAATATTAAAAAAGGAGGAATTTTCCAGCCTTAGAAAAAGGTACGAATAGCAAAATACGAAATAGATAATAAAAACGAGGAAAAAGAGAAAGAAGTTAATACTGCCTCTTTCCAGCCAGAATTTATTATCGCTACGATAACCAAGGTTTAAGATTGCGACTTAGAATAAGAAAATTGTTACATTTGCCGAGACTTTACGGTTAGAACCTGCAAATATTATCCCGGATAAGTAATTTCCAAAATAGCTATAAAGCTAAGATATACTTATTACCTTAACGTACAAAAGTGCAAAATATACAACAAAAACGGTTAGTTACGACCAGACCTTAACAATTACAGATAATTGTTCCTTAAGCTTTATAAGTTTTCCGAATATACGGTATATCGGAAAATTAATGTTACCGGGATATAACCTATAAACGATTATAACTTTTTCAATTTTTCCGCTTGTTATAATCATAACTATCTAACTTACTTGCAAACCAAAGAAGATAACGATTATTGGCCCGGATGGAAAAACGACCTCGATACAAAACTTAACGAAAAGTATCAATGCATGGAAACCTAACAATAACCAAAATACCCCAGGTTTTGCTACCTACATTCGGGATCTAAGCAAAGCAAAAGGGCCATAATACAAAGATACATATATTACTTACCTATGCTATGTATGGTATATAAAGCCCTGGCGGCAGGATTAAACCTACGAAAAGTTACAGTTCAGACAAGTTTCCCTTCGTTTAAAAAGGCGGAACTAACATAATCCAAGTTAATTTCGGAACCCCAGTACAAATTCGGTAAGCGAACTTGGTTCAAATACATAAACGATTATTGCTCCAAATACGCGGTTAAGAAAGCCCGCGAATAAAGAAACTTTTAACACACCCAACTTTACTAATCAAAAAAAATTCAAAGGCTTTCGACGTTAAGGCATCGAAAAACCCACTAACCCAAAACCTTATGCAAGGCCAGAACCGGATTAAGAAATTAAATTAAAATTCTAATATATTACGGAAACAAAACGTTTAAAGCCATAATTAATTTAGGCGCGGAAAGCAACTTTATTTCCCCCGCAATAACGGAAAAGTACCAAATCCCTTAAAGGTATAAGTTACAGTCCTACAAACTACGTACCGTCGATAAAAGCCTGTCCACCTACGAAAACGGCCGAATTCTCAAAGAAACAAAAAAACTTCCAATCCAAATATAAGGATATTTAAAAGAAATCGTCCTTAATATAGCCGGCATTTCAAGACACGACGTTATCCTGGGAATGCCTTGGCTCCAAACTAACAATCCACGTATTAACTAGAAAAAACGAACACTTTCTTAAAAAAAAAAAACAAAAGTTTCAAAAGAAAATAATTAAAGAATTTACTACGTTATCAAAAAAATACAAATCTTAAAACAGGAAATTACAATACTTCAGGAATACAGAAAGTTTAAGAAATTATTCAAGAACAAAAAGGATTACGAACTACTTTCTTATAACCAATAAGATTATCGGATACCTATTAAGGAAAAACATTACCCTAAGTTCCACAAAATTTATCAAATAAACCTTAACAAATTAAAAGCTTTATAAAAAAGCATTTAACTTAACTTAAAAAAAGAATATATTCAACCCTTTAATTTTTCCGTTAGATACCCTGTCCTTATAGTATCAAAAACTAAGGATGGAAAACAAAAAGTTAATAAAAACGGAAACCTAGTTTTCAAAAAAGTAATCGACTACAAACAACTAAACAACATCACTATCAAAAATAAATATCCCTTAACCTTTATAAACACACTAAAAGAAAACGCCAGCAAAACTAAGTAATTTACCGCATTTAATCTTCGAAACGGTTATTACCGTATCAAAATGGCTAAAAGAAAAAAATGGAAAACGGCATTCAAAACAATACACGGACTTTACGAATACAAAGTAATACCTATAAAACTTACCAACGCTTCCGCCAATTTCCAACACCTAGTCATAATTACTTTCCGAAAATTCCTAAACAAATTTATATTCGTCTACCTCGACGACATTCTTATCTACTTCGAAACTTTAAAAAAACACAAAAAATACGTCGCTTAAGTATTCCAAACTTTAAACGAAACGAATATCCGAATTAACCCAGCCAAAAACGTATAGCACATACAGAAATTAAACTTTCTGGAATACACTTTTACCCCCGGCCAAATTTAAATTTAACGCTCCAAAATAAAAGCAATTAAAAACTGGCTTGTTCTTAATAAAGCAACCGTTACAAATATCCGTTAAATCTTAAAATTTACAAATTACGTACGTAACTTAATTAAAGGATACGGAAACATAATTAAATTATTAACGAAACTTACTACCAAAAAATACGTAAAAAAAGAATTTAAACTTCCAAAAAATGCAAAAAAAGCTTTCCAAATGTTAAAAAATGTAATTACTAATAGACCTATAATGAAATTACCGAATGCAAACAAAGAAAAGCGCCTAAAAACAGACGTTTCGGATTACGCCTTAAGTACCGTTTTGGAACAACTAAAAGATAATAACAAATAATACTTAATGGCATATTACTTAAAGGTACTCCGAAATACAAAACTTAAATATCCGATTTACAATAAAGAACTATTGGCAATTATTAATGCCCTAAAAAAATAAAAACCATTTTTCAATAAAACGAAAAAACTATTCGATATTTACTTAAACCACAAAAACCTTACTCGATTTATAAAGGCTCAGGAATTAAACAAACGACATAAAACTTGGATAATTTTCCTGTTAAGGTTTAACTTCAAAATACACCATATTAAAAGGAAAAAAAAATCCAGGCGGATATTGTTAATCGCAAAAGCAACTACAATCCCAAAATCCCCAAAAAAAACATGCAGATACTACAATATAACCAAAATGGAACTGTATAATTATGCGAAATATTAAAAAAGTTAACTTCTAAACTTTTAACACAATTTTGGAATTCCTATAACACGACCGAACAAAAAAAAATCCAGTAACTAAAAGGATAATCAAAAAACCAGCTACTATACCATAGCAAAATCTACATTCCTAAAAATCAACAAGAAAAATTCGTAAAGGAATTTCATAAAAACCCATTACATGGATATCAAGAAATTTTTAAAACTACTAAACGGTTATAGGAAAAGTATAACTTCCTAAAGCTACGTAAAGTAATCAAAAAAATTGTTAAAAACTGCAACATTTACAACAAAATTAAGGCAGCCCGACACAAGCCTTACGGCTTGCTGCAACCCACAAACATTCCCGATAAAACATAAAATACCATCGCTTAAAACTTTATCATCGGTTTACCCCTATCAAAAAATCCAGTTACTAAAGTCCAATACGACGGGATATAGGTAATCGTTAATTAACTTACCAAATATAAATATTTCTTACCCTTTAAAAAAAACACGACGGCAAAATAATTAACTTACGCTTTCATACGGCATTACCTCGATAAACATAAAATACCAAAAAAAATCATTTCCGATAAAAACAAACTGTTTACATCCAAGTTCGGTATTAATTTTTTTAAGCAAATTAATACCAAACTTAAGTTTTTTACAGCATATTATCCTTAAACGGATAAACAAATTAAACGATTAAATTAAACGTTGGAATAATACTTACGAAATTATATCAACTACTAACAAAACAATTAAATAAAACTTTTACCACTTGCTCAAATAACCTATAACACCTCCGTCAACGAAAACATGGGCGTATCCCTTTATATAGCAATATATAAACATAAGGCAGAAACTTAACGCCCAAAACAACCACTAAACAAAGCTTTTATAATCACTACAATTATACCACAAACAAAGATAATAACAACAGAAATCAAAACAGTACAAGCCCGTTTGCAAGCGGAATTATAATTTCTTTAACAATAAATAACATGGTATTATAACAAAAAAAGAATTAAGGAATTAATTTTATCAAGAAAAAACAAGGTCTACCTGTTACAACAAAGGCCTAACGTAACTTTAAACATTTCACAAATTAAAACGAAAAAACCTAGCAATAAGCTCGATTTCAAAAAACTTGGTTTTTTTAAAATTAATAAAATCATTTCCAAAACCAACTACCGATTGTCATTACCTAAAACAATAAAAATACACCCTGTTTTTCACATTTCCTTACTTAAACCAATACCGAAAAACGCCCCGTTAAAAAAAAACCTAAAACTAAAAAATAATACTGACAAATACGAAATCGAAAAAATACTGGATTCTAAAATAATTAAAAACAAAATCTAATATTTAGTTAAATAAAAAAGATACTTACATGAAAAAAACACATAAAAACTACTTAACTACTTAACGAATATAAAGAACCTGGTTAAGGAATTCCACCGCCAAAATCTTAACCGACCGTTTCCAATACGGCCAAAGTCGCAAGCGATAACGGTCCCCCATTCAAATCCAACCCTACGGCGTTCCAGTCGAAAGAAATAAACGCCCCCGTAATAACATCCATTTCAAAAACAAACTGCGCTTATTCCGCTTCCACATGCCGCCGCTCTTCCTCCAGCCTTTCTTGTTCTTCCATACGATCCAATTCATCGCCCTCTTTAAAAATAACAACAACCTTCTTTTTCAATTCCTTCTGTTAAAATCGCAAACGTTTTAAGCAACCAATATATTCCTTCGTTTTTTCTTAATATACTATCAAGGCGTCCTCCACTTCACGCTGCTCTTTCTCCAAACGGTCATGCTTTTCACCTAACTTAACCAGTAAATTCATAGTCAAAACGTCACAAAAAAAACGCTAACGACAAATGCAACAACTGCAACTTGGAATGTCGGGAACAAAAAAACACTTAATTTCGCCAAAACGAAAACAATTCAAGCAAAAAATAACACTGATTCCGAACTTTTTAATTAAGTCAGCCCGGTTATCACGGGAATTACGTTAATTTAAACGAAGCTTTCGTTTTTTTTTCTAAATACGGCCTATTATAATAAAATCAGCTGGAACGTCTCCAACTTTCTCCAACAAAACAAAGTAGCAACCTACGGTTTGTATCTTTAAAACAAAGATCCTTAAAAAGGGGAAATAATGTTACAAAAACAGGGGTTCCTATCTCGAAAAAGAACACCTTTCGGGACTAATATGGTCCTGGCACGGCTAAACTACGGATAAAGAAAGCTTAACTTCATTAATAATCTAAATAATCTAGGTAATCTAACTAAATCATATAAATTACATAGATCCACGACACACTTACCAAAGAACCGATGGATATATAATAAACAAGTTTCCTATGTAAATAGCCTCTGAATAGTTTCGCTCCTTAGCTATCAATCTAAATCTTTAAATAAAAGCAACTACACCGTTCTTTAGTTAAAGGAAAAGTACGCAAATTTCTTTAACGAACAAACCCCATTCATCGTGCTATTGTTACCTGCAAATCAAGACCCCATTTCGGATACTGCTTATACCTCCAGGTGGATGTATAACAGGTTCGTTACACTTTAATGCCACAACGAAACATTTCCAACCCATAATTACGGAATAATCGCCGTTATTTTTAAAAACGATCCAACTTATTAACGGCAGTCCGTAATATCTCCCGAACCTGCTTTTCCTTACGTTTTAAACAATCCTTTTCGTCTAACAGTTTTTTATATTCCGCCTTTAAAAGACCAAAAACGTTACAAGGACCCCCGTGCCGAATACAATACGCACATTTCCCGGAATTATAAAAAACCTTACAATCCATATTCTCTTTTTTATATCGAAAACAAAAAAACATCGTAAAACCAATTCTAGCAATCCGTTCAGCCAGAATAAAAACGTTAATACGCTAACGAAAACAGAACTTTTCAATTTAATCAAACATAATAATCAACCCCTGAAAACATTTAAAAAAAAGTAAAAAAAGAAAAGTTACTTACCTAAAAATAACAAACAAACAATTTAATCTTTAAAGGCAAAAATCCTAAAAAAAAGAAAATCGTATTATAACCTAACAAGGCTTAGCTTTTCCAAAAACGGTCGGAATCGCAAAAGAAAAAATCCGATAGTAACCCAGGGTTACGTAACCGGCTCAAAAGGCTCAAGGATCTTGGCAGCTTAAGCGCCTTAAACGTATAACAGCGCTCAAAAAGCTTAACAGGCTTAAAGGTTTAAGTACCTTAAACGCCTTAAACCAAAAAAAGATATATACGCTTATTATTTCCTATAATCTTAAATAACACCAGCCTATAATACAACTTGGTTACCCAAATCATCCTTAGTTATCTGTTATTACCAAACGTAACTAGTTTATTCCTTATTACTCAGTTTCCTACAATACCACTGCCAACATAAACCCGCACGACTAGGTTTAATAATTAGTTAACTAGCCCAGCCGTCACACCTTTAATTCTAACTTTAATTTTCGGTATTAAACGGTTACTTTTTGTAATTATTCGGGGCTTAAACCCTTAATATTACAGTTAACCTAATTATATTTAATACAAAATAAACAACGAAAAAAGTCGTTTTTAAATAATTTGCAATCGAAACTGCGGGATTTGCAGAAGGAACAAGGGGCCATATAAACAGAATTAACAAAAACGGCGGAAAAAAAACTATCGGGTTATACAGTTTTCTCCTTTAAGATAAGCCTTGTACGTTTTCGAATTTTGTTAACTATATTTCCGATAATAAAAAAAAACTTATAATTTTCGAGACGAAAATTTCGGAAAAAAATGGTGTTATAATCTAATACCTCTTAACCTCCGGAAACAATCAAAAAACAAAAATTCTCCAATTTAAGGGCTACGTAACATCACGTACACTAATCCAAAAATCATTAAGATCATTCTCGAATGTAATAATCCAAGGATTATTAAAATTATTTTCGAATATAATAATCCAAGGATTATTAAGATTATTTTCGAATACAATAATCTAAAAAATCATAACAAAAAAATTCCAGTATATAAATACATTCGTATACCGCTTATAATCTTAAATAGCACCAGCTTGTAATACAACTTGGTTACCTAAATTACCCTTGGTTATCTGCTATTACCAAACGTAACTAATTTACTCCTTATTACTCAGTTTCCCACAGTATCACTACTAACATAAACCCGTACGACTAGGTTTAATAGTTGGTTAACTAACCCAGCCGTTACACTATACCTAGTATTTTCGAATACGATAACTGATTAAATTATTTATAGGTTTAGTTTTTTATTATATATAAAACGTTAAAAATAACGTATAACGCGTAATTAATCTATACTATATATCTAGAGCTTATTAATAAGTATAACTTTATTGTTTTGTTCAACATTATACGAGTAATATAGCCGGTATTACCGGAAGAAAAAGGCAGCCGAACGGTTCAGGAATTTAAATTAAGCCGATAACGCAAAATCTTCTTTATCCAGTATTCGAAAAACCATTAATGGATGTAAAAAGTACGGCCTTGTTTATAAATACAAAGTTCACTTTTTTGAAGTGATTTTAAATATAAACTTGGTTTTAATATTGATTCTAGTAAACCTACTGAAGGAATTATAACGTCTGAATTGATAAGATAATAAATTTGTTAAATATTTCGGTAATAAATAGAAAGGTACGGTAAAAAGTTAGCAACTGGTCGCCAGTATACAGATTTTAAAAGTAATTACAAAACCCTGTAATAATGTATTTAATATATAACCTCAACGAAAGTTGTTAATATATTTACTTTTAGAATAATCTAGTATTATATAGTTCTTACTTTATTTCTGTATTTATATTTATATTTCTTTAAAGTAATGCGCTAATTAATAAGAATACATTTACGCGCTATCTCCTTTAACCCGTAACAACCTGTCATATATTAGAAAATAGAAATAGTTATACCGTAGGACGATTACAAAATGTTCGAGACGTAATATAAAACGATAACAAAAAAACGTTATTCGATAGAGCGGATAAAAACGACATTATGAAATATAGTTGTGTTGCATTTCTCGAATAATACGTATTAATGTTACATATAAATATATATACTTTCAATGTCGAACATTTACGTATTTACGGCGAAATCCGATAAGAACGTACGCTATTCGAAAACAAAAAGGCAAGTATTTATTAAGCAAGCCGAACGCGATCGGCGGGAACACGATTGTTTAATTAAAATTATTACGATTTAATATTAATAATAATATATACGAAGTTACTCGGAATCCTTTATATATTTAAGGCGAATATTTAACCAATTCTTTTCGATATAAAAACGAAATACTTAGATTATTTCGAGTATACAGATTAATAATAGCAAAAAACAGGGTTGTTTAATGTAATATACGTTTATTAGATTATAAGTAAAATGAAAAACCTTTTATAAATAAAATAGTAAACGTATTGTAATAGTATATAAAAGATAGCGAAAGATATTATTTCAAAAAGTTTATAATATTTTGTAAAACAAGGCCTATTTTAATTTTAACTACGTACATCGGACGTTCCGAAATGTTTTCAAAAAGTTTAAATACGGCGATAAGTTGCCGATAGATCTTTTTAAGATTTGGAAGATTTATTTATTTAAAGTTAAAGCTATTAGTATTGATTCAAGGAAAGAATATTTTAGGTCGGTATATTATCTGTATTATTAGTTATAAGAAAATATAAAAACTAAGATACTAGAATAAAAGATTCTTTTACTTAATTATTCGACGTCATGATAGTACCCGATTATAATAGGCCGTTTAACCTAAAGGATAAGAAATAAAGATTAAATAAAAGTAGGGTTAAACGTATGTATTTAAATGCGCTTTAAGATGATAATTTAACGAAAGAGAAATACATAAAAATACCCGATTCGAGTAATGAAATGGGCAGGGTCAGTTGAAAAGGTTTTCCATACTGCCGAATAAATTCCGATTATAGAAAACCGGGTTAGTTTGAGGAGTTATCAACTTTTTAAAAAGATAATATTTTAATTTATTTGAATTAAAAGAAAAGCGATATATAATTCGTTATTTAAAACGAAGCGTGAAATTTTTTCTTCCGATTTAAAAACATAAATAAGACGGTAACAGGGTAACTCATTAAAATTGAAACTAAAATATTAAATAAGCCTTAAAATATCCGGCGTTTTCGGTAAACTTATTTTGAGATTAAACGTAAGTAATCAGTGATGAATTGTTTTCATTCCAAATTGAGATACGAAAAATAAACATGCTATAAAATATAACAAAATGTGAATAGATTTATGGCCGTTTAAAAGCAATCGATAACGAGGAAATTGCAAGTTTAACGCTTGCTAGCAAGCCGGTTTATATCGTTAACCTTATCGGGTTTGGACATAATCGTGATATTTTTGCATATAATAAAGAGGACGTTTTTAAAGTTATCCGATTACTATATACTGAAAAAGATTTCGAAATATATATTGCGAAAAAAAGCGAAAGCGTTGTTTATACTTTTAAATATTAAGTATCCGATTAATTCGATATTAGGTAAGTTATTTTTTTAAAACCCGATTTATTTAATTTTAAAACTTTATCAGCGAAAGTTTGAAAAATATATTTGCAAATATTTAAGTATAAAGCGGATTCAAAATTCAGAGTTAGAAATCGTTACTTTTATTTCATTCGTATTTAAAAGAAACGGTACGTTAAAAGTATATGTTAATTATTATATGTTAAATTAAATTATTACAGAAAACCGGTATTTTTTAGCCTTAATTGCCGAACTTTTAAATTGATTAAGGTTTGTTAAGAGTTTTTTCAACTGGATATACGGAATACGTATTATCGGATTTGGATGCGGAAAGATAACAAATAAAAAGCCGTTTTCCGTACGAAACACAAATAAATTAAATATTTAATAATGCTGTATAGGTTTAATAACGTTTTCATAATTTCTTAGTTATATACATATAAGATTGTAACCGGCTGTATCGATCAGAGTTATGTCGTTTATTTTATTCGACAAAGTAATTTGTTTAAATAACGAAAGGAAAATAGACGATATATTTCCGATTAATTTATAAGCGGTTAAAGAAATATTGGTTATCTGTTAAGTTATCCCAATTCGAACTTTTCAAAACCTAAATCTCTGTTTTAAAATTTATTATTAATAACGAGAAAGTATATATAAATCGCTAACAGGTTACAGCGGTTTAGAAATAAAAGCTTTCTAAATCACTATATAAAATTGAAATACTTTTAAGATTTAGCAATTGTTTTAG
The DNA here is from genome assembly GCA_004155035.1 of Monosporascus sp. 5C6A. Taxonomy (NCBI): domain Eukaryota; kingdom Fungi; phylum Ascomycota; class Sordariomycetes; order Xylariales; genus Monosporascus; species Monosporascus sp. 5C6A. The sequence continues at coordinate 61,933 of QJOB01000021.1, forward strand.
TAATTATATCGATTATCATTTCCAAATAACTGATTTATTATTAACGGATTAAAAAGTGTAATTAAAAAAAGATTTCTAATAAAGAAGTAAAATAACAGAACGTTTAAAAATATAGAAGTTACTTTTTAGGAAACGACTGTATTTCGATATTAGGATTGTATTCAGCATATTCGTAAAAAGCCGCCGCGTTTGTTAACATAATAGCCAGTATTTTATTATAACCTTAGGAAATGAATTAGTATTCAGTTATTTTTTAATTATAAAATTCTGAAATACACTAATGGATCAATTGGATCCGTGCGCTCGGACACCCCTCCCAACTCCGACCGATATCAACCCCTTCCAACTTCAAAATCCAATAACTTAGCAACCACAATATGGATTTGGATAACGTCGCTTTTGTTTTTGTCGCTGATTATCGGCCTAACGAGGAATTTAATCCGGAAGCTTGGGTTTTTATGATTGGGGCCGTGGTTACGGGTACAACCCAAACCCGGGTGGCCGAAGCGGTGGGAATAAAACGTTAGCGCGTCGGAGAACAAATTTAACGCTTTATAACTTACAGAACGGTCCATGACTTATTACGGGGACATCGTCAGCGGGTTATTCGAGGTTGCCTAGCTTTATATTTCTATCAGCTGGGCCGTCGTTACCTTCGCGATGTATACCGTCAGCTCCGAAAAAGGGCAGGTACCTATACCAACCTTGTAATAAAGCTTATTAAGTCATTTCCAAAAAGATTGAAAGCCGTTTGTCGCGCTGGAGGATGGTATATACGGTTTTGAAGCCCTGAAACAGGGCTACAAAATGATATATGTAATTTTTTAATTGGACGTATTTTAATAAAGAAATAAATTGTTGAAGATATAGGGGCTATTACAGAGGAGGGTCGATTGATAGGGTGCGCACGGATCCAATTGATCCATTAGTGTACTAGAGTTTAATAAGAGATTAGTTGTTAAAAGTTTTAAATTATTATAGAAAGTTTAAAATAATAATTCTAATAAATTATTAAACGTTAAAAAGAATAATTGCTATATTAACAGAAGACGTTTATGTAAGATAATAAGTGGAAGAGTAAGGTAATGGCCAAACAGTAACAGACTATTCTAGGGAAGTAGGTATATTAATAGATTTCCATCTGGGTTATATGTTGGATATATTACTACAGGGTTTTGTAATAGTTTCTAGTATATGTAAATCGGCGACTAGTCGCCGACGTTCTGCCGTGTTTCTTATTTCCTTATATTGCTTTTTTTAGCTGTTAGTTTTTAATAATTAATGTTAATTATATGTCCGACGGATTAATTAGTTTAGTTCCGTATATGGGGCGCGTACGTTCCGGTACGGCCCAGTTACCTTATACGTTTTGTCATTCCGGGTGCCGTATTTATAAAGCCGTTTTTAAATATTTTTCGATTATGTTATTATTCGTTCTTGTATTATTAACTTTTGTTTACGATTGCCGTTTTTTTTTTCCGAACCGTCGGTTTTTCTTTTCCCAGTTATTTCCTTAATTTTCGATTATTTACTGTAATTATGTTTTTTTGCGAAAATATTTTCTAAACCTGGAATAAAATGATTATTTTTATAATATTAAAAACGAATCAGCGAAGTTCGGAAAGTCATGTTAATATTATACCGGCTTTTTTTATTTAAATAGCGCCTAACCGGTGAATACATCCTGACCGGTTTTCGTAATACCGTTTAAAAAAAAATTTTATCGTTTCGAAACCGTTTAATAAAAGATCAAATTTATAAATACGAATAAACCGCTTGTTAATAAATTAACAGAATTTAATTAATATATCGTACTTTTTAAAAATATTTATGTTATTTTTTATAAAGTTTGCATTAAAGAAATTACGTAATCTTTATATTGGTTTTAATTTTTTCGTTTCAAATATAAATTAATAAGTTGGTATTTTATGTTAATTTGTTTCCTACCGTTTATTATTATTAATATATTAATTGTTTTTTAAAAAAAAAGTATATTTATAAACGTTACCAGTCGGAATCGGAGTGAGACGGGACTGAGGTGTGCAATCTATCCAAACCGTGAAAAACCATTTGAAGAGTCATCGTGTTTGAAGATACTGGGTATAGTATCTATCGTGAAAATTAATCGTGGCATGATTTCTGTGTATTAGCTCAGCCTTGTTTTCCAGGCTTGGACCCATATATTACCTTGCATAAAACGTAATTAATTTACTCGTAAAACCTTTAATTACATAAAGGTTATTTAAAAAACCTTTTATTATTATAACAAAATTTCGGTTAATTTAATTAACCGTAATATATAAAATATATTAAAAACTTATTAATAACGGGCCGTTTTATCATTTCGTAAATACGTTAATTTAAAGTAACTTTTTAAAATTTCGGCCTTGTTATTTTTATTACGTCGTTTTTTATTATATCGTTTTTTACGGGTTCCGGCATTCGTTTTTCGAACGTTATATCGTAAAACTTATTTTCCGATTCCGGTTTTAATTTCGGTTTTTATATTCCGCTGTTTTAAATTATTTTTACGGATTTTTTACCGATTAATCGCTAATTATTTTTTTATAATTAATTAATAAAATATAAGGTTTTTAATTTTTAAAATAGTAAGTTTGATTTTTATTAAAAACGTTTAATATTTTCGTTATTTAATTAATAAACTTCTGTTAGTTCTGGTTCGTTATTATTAGTAATTTTTATATTTGTTATTTTTACCCTTATATTTTGGCATTCCGTTAATATATTATCGCCGTTCGCTTATATTTTAAATATAATTGAATTAATTCTTTTTGTAAATATTTAAACGGTTTCCGATTAATTTATAGTAAATTATAAATGCCAAAACATTCAAGGTTTTTTATATATATTTTTTACTTTTTATATATAAGCCTTAATTTTGGTTCGTATTTAGCGAATATTCGTTATACGTTCGTCAAATGTTTTTTGGTTCTTAAATGTTATATTTAATAAATTAATCTTTTTATTTCATAAATTTCTTTTTGTAATCGCTTTTAGAGTTAATAATATCCTTAACGATTTATTTTTATTATTTATTTTTTAAATCGGAAAGCGGCATGTAATCGGCAGCTTTCTTCTGGTTATATTAAAATTTAAACCAAAGTATTAAAAATATATTATAAAACCGTTAATATTTTATAAATAAATAAACTTTATAAACTTATAATTTCTTTTCTTCGAAGAGACGTAACCGTATATACACTTGGATAAAATAATAAATTACTACTTCGACTTCTAGCTTTATTACCCCCTTCCGTTTCGCAGGTGTTTATTCTAACGCGACTCCAAACTGCTTAGTCGTATTTTTATCCACGATTCCTTTCGTAATTCTGGAAGCTTCTTGCCATTTTGAGCAGCCGGGTAAACTATTGCTTGTAACTTTCCAACGTGTAATGTTCCAGTAGCTGAATTTCGGAATTATTTAATTTGTCATTATTGTCCCTTTTCAGCTTCGCTAGCAGTACCTCTGCCGAAGTGAGATTGTTCCGTATAAGCTATTGTTGCTTGGAAGATCGGTTATTGTTATATTTGGTAATTAAACGGTAACCGAAAATTAAAAGTTGCAGTCGGTTTATTTGGGAAAAGTTTTCCAGATTAACAGTGACGTCGACCGCCTTGCATTGTAAAGCTATTGGATAACTGGAAAAAGGACGGTTTTTGTCGAAATTTTCCCGTGGCGGATGATGGGTATTTGGTATTTGGGGTCGCCTAGTATGTTGTATTGTTTCGGTTCGTGTTTTGATTGTTAATAGCTTAAGAAGGTGTTATAGAAACAATCCAGGTTGGATTTTATAATCGTAAAACTGGTAAGGGTTTGTAAAGTTTTTTGTAAGTTTTTAAGGTTTATCTTTAAGGTTTATTTTAAGGTTTACCGTATAAAGTTATTTTCTGCCGTTAAGGACCTTGTTGAACCGTGGCTAGCGGGCATAAGGTTTATTAAAGCCGAAGCTTATCGGTAATTACCAGTCGGAATCAGAATGAAGCATAAAACTAAGGTGTGCAATTTATCCAAACCGTGAAAAACTATTTGAAAAGTTATCGTGTTCGAAGATATTGGGTATAATATCTGTTATAGAAAATTATCATGGAATGATTTCTGTATATTGGTTCAGGCTTATTTTCCAGGCTTGAACTTATATTTTACTTTGCAAACTTATAATTTCATTTATTTAATAATTTTTACCTAAATATATATCGGTATTAATTTAAGGTTTCTTTTAAACTTGAAATTTGTCGTAAATAACTTTATAATTAAATTTTTTTTAAAGTTATTAATTAATATTTCCAATCGAAATACTTTTTTTAATATTTGTATATCCATTGGCAAATTTGCGTTATACGTTCGAAGCGTTTTTATATTCCTTAATTTTTAATTGGAATTTATTAAATACTTATTTTATTATACGGAAATAATAATCGTATAAACCTTTAAACAGCAAATAACTGATAAATTCGCTTCGATAAGTATTATATATAAAATCGGCTTTATATAATAATTATATTTAGTTAGTTTAGATTGTATTATAATAATTTCGGAGATATTCTTTTAATATCTGGTTTATACGTTTAATTTACTTGTCAATTTAAGAATAATAAGCCGTAAATAATTAAACTTTTTTTTTATTTTGCGGAAATCGGCCTAAAATTAATTAATAAATAATTTGTTTCGGTTATTAATAATTCTTAATAAAAAGCCGAAATAGTACTTTACCTTTCTATATAAAATCTTAATTAGTTTTGTTATTATTAAAGTTTTAATTGTAAATAAAAACAAAATTAATTTCGTTAACCGGTCGATGATTATTAAAATAGCGTCGTAAATACCTTTATCGTTTTTTAAATTAAAAAATAACTTTATAACAAAAGCTACAATTAATTTTTAAAAAAGTTAATTGGGGAAAAAAAGATTTATAATATTCTATAGAATTTATATTTAAATTTCCGCGTATTTTAATCTATAAAATAACGTTCGAAGTATTTTCGGGTTTTATATGTTACACTTTATTAATAAAACTTTCGGTTAATTAATTTAATAATCTTTAGACTTTTTATATATCTTATTTAGTAATTATTATAATATTAATTAATTAAGTATTACTATAACGCGTATTATGAAAAGATAACGAATTTATCCCGATAAAATAATACATTATTTAAATTTATATAATATTTTTATTGTGGCGTTTTTTTATGTTAACGTTATAAAATTTTAAATGTTTAGCTTTTTAGTTCATAATTTGCAAATTTTATCGTAAAAATCTCGCGAAGTTTTCAAAATAAATGCCGTTTCGTTTTAAGTTAATTTTTTTGTTACCGAACGTAAAACGTATTATTCCGGTATAATAACTTTAACGTTTTCGTTTTTTAATTCCGCCGACTTTTCGATATTTAAGCGGTATGTTTCCTTTACGTTAAACTTTAATTTCTTTAATACGGCTTAGGTAACGGCCGTTATTTAGGTCCTTTTTACCCTACGTATTTTATATAAAAGGTACCGGTATATAGTTTTTTTTCGGAAAGTAATTTGCGATTATATAATAAAAATCTCGTATTATTTTAATGCGGATTTCGGTTATTTAAATTTCTTTAATTTTATATTTATTAAGAATTTCGGTTATTAAGGAATTTTGCATAACTTTAACAAATTGTTATATTCGTTTATACTTTTTAATAATACGAAAAAACGTTATTATTAAATAAATAAGTTTCTTAAGTAATTTATCGATTAATTGAAATTTTTATAAAAATGTAAAAATTACGTTATTATAATTAATCGGCGTAAACATATAATTTGGCCGTTTATTTAGTTTATCCGCCAGGTTAGTTTTTTCCGATTAATATTATATCTTAAAATCGAATTAAAAATAATTTATATATTTACTTAACGAATCTTTTCCGAAAATCTCGTACAAATACGGTAATTACCCTTTTTAAAGTTTAGTAATCCGTTAAATCCAGCAATTTTTATTCGGCATTTTTTAAATATTAATGTTAATATTTTAAGTTTTTTATAATAATTATTAAATTTTATTAACTGGTTTCTTTTTTCGTTTCGATATTTGAAAACCTCCGTAATTAAAAAGAATAACCGGGTATTAATTTTTTTACGCGCAAGTATAAAAAAATATTAAATATAATTTTAATAAATACGTTAGTTTTTATATAAATATACCGAATAAGGTTTTAATATTGGAATATAATCGTATTACGAAATGTACCCTTTAATTCTTTAAATGTTTTAAACGTTTTAATTAATTATTTTTAAAAAAGTTTAAAGTTCCTTTTTAAATAAATTAATAAATAAAATAGTTATTTTCGAATAATAAAGGATAAACTTTTTATAAAAATTACTAAATTTTAGAAATATTTAAATATTATATATTAATTTAAAAACCTTTTATTTTTAAACCGTAACGACCCGCTAGCGGTTTATTTGTATTTTTTTAGTATTAATAACGAATCTTAAAACGAAAGTTTTATTTAAAAAAATTTATATTTCGACAGCTTAACGAATAACTAATATTTTTATAGTTATTCGAAAATTTATCGCAAATATATTACGTATTTCTTTTCGTTATTTTAAAAAGATTCCGATATCGTCTAAATAAACGATATAAATTTAATTAATTAAGCCAATTAAAGCTTTATGTATATATCTTTGGAAAGTTACAAAAACGTTAATAAACTTAAACGGCATTATTATATGTTTAAATCGCCCGTAATTATTCGAAAAATAATTTTTTATTTGTTATTTTTCCGAATCCGAATACGGTTATAAACGTTTTGTAAGTCCAATTTGGAAAAGATTTTAACGGATTTTAATTAGTTTAAAAACTTAAAAATTAACAATAAAAGATCCCGGTTTTTTATATTAATTCGGTTTAGTAACTAATAATTAATATATAACTTTAACGTATGGTTTTCTTAAATATAAATAAAACGGGAGTAATAATTTCCGATTTCCATTTTTGAATTTGTTCCGTATCTAGGTTTTCGCGGAGATATTTTTCAAAGTTTTGCCGTTAAAATTCCGAAACCGGGTATATCGGGCCTATAAAAAACAACTTATTTAGTATTAGGTTGATTAGGTATTTAAGTTTTGGGAATATAAGAAATGTTTTCGCTTTTTTTCGGAATATATATTCCGAAACTTTTCCAAATACTTCAATAACCGTATTACTTTAAAAACGTTTTTTTTATTAAATTTAAAAATATCACGATTATTTTTAAAGTCAACGAAATTAACGATATAAACCGGCTCGCCGGCAAGCGTTAGGTTTGCAATTTCCTTACCGTCGATTTCCTTTAAATCGTTATAAATCTATTCGTATCTTACTATATTTAATTATATATTTAACCTTCCTATCCCGGGTTGGAATAGAAATAATTTGGACGTTAACCGATTACGCTTAATTATAAAATATATTTATTGGAAACGCCGGGTATTTTAACGCCTATCTATTATTTCCACTTTAATTTCGAAAGTTTCGTAATACTTAATAAAAGCCTTATTAACCCTTATTAACTTAAAAATTAATAACAACAAGGCAAAACTTGTATTTCCTAGTAAAATGTTTACTATACGTATTTATTTCCGCCTTTATATTTAAATCTATTTTTACAATAATTACAAATTTATTACTTTTCTTAGAAAAGGTAATCGTACCTTTTAATAATGGTCTTACGTTAATCGTCCGATGTTATTTAACCAAAATAAATTAAACGTACGTTTTTATTCCGGCAATACCTTTTTTAATTTATTTAAATTATTAAAAATAATAACGTTTTATACGATAGCAAGCGGTTATTCTTTAATTGCCGTATTGTTATTTTTAACTCGGAAAAAGAGATTCCTTTTACGTTCCGTTTTGTAGTAACGAATAATATACCCCTTTTTCCTATAATTTTAATAGCTTAAAGTAAAGTTATTCTTTAAAAAAGCCGGCAATTTCTTAAATTAAACGGCTTTATTATAGCCGAAACTTATTAGGCGGTATAAGAAACCTTTTTAAAGGGCCTTACCTTTTTCGTTACCTAAACCGGGTACTTTTAAGTAATTTTCTTTCGTTAAGTTATTATTTTAAAATGTATTTAAATACGTACGTCTGTTTTTTTTCTGTTTAGCTTTTAACATCTAGCTTTAATACTAGGCGGCCTATATATAATCGGCTTCCGTTCTAACGTCGAATAACCGCTTTAAAAAATTTTATTTTAATATTTTAGTTTTTAAGCTTTCCCGTAATCGCTAATAGAAATAATATATTAACTTAAGGTATTCTTTCTTTAAGTCGATATTAACGCCTTTGATTTTAAATAAATAAATCTTTTAAGTTATAAAAAAGTCCATTAGTAATTTATTACCTTGCTTAAGCTTTTCAAAAAAAATAATTACAGTTAATAAGGTAAAAGTTCGCATATCGGGCCTTTTGCATTTATTTTTCTACTGCCGTTTATAAAACGGCCTTAACCGTTTTTAATCCCTGTTACATTTTTTATTCGTCGTTTTAGCGAATATCAATTATCTTAATTTATTTATTACCATTTTAACTTTTCGGTAATCCTTCGAGTATTAAAGTTTAATATACTTTCTTGTTAATTTTTTTCAATAACTTGCATCGGCTAGTTATATATCTCATTTTACCGTAATTATAACATTATACCTAGCTTACTTTTCGTTGTTAAGTAATACCAAATTCTATAAAGTTTTAAAACTATTCTAAAGAAAATAAAAAGTACTTCACGCCTTTTCCCTTAGTTAATTTTAAAATGTTCTACCCGTAAAGTAAAATATTTTGGTTTTTCTTATCGTTTCTTAAATTATCGATTATCGATGTTAACTGCTTTTATAATATATTTGTTAAGTATTGTAAGTCGTAAAATCTTAATAATTTCGTTTTTAATATTCTCTTTTAAACCTTTATACAATATATCGATCAAAATATCGTCTTTTTTATTCGTTTATCCTGATTTTACCATAGAATTCTTAAATTTTATACCGTACGTAAAAACTAATTCCTTTTAACGTAATTTGAAGATCGTTTGGACTGCAATTCGTCCTTTATCCGGATTTTCAACGTTGTTTTTAAGCTTATTCTCGAAATTAATATAACTAGAAAAAACTTTCCAAATAATCTTTTTTTAATTAAACTTCCCGTTTTTTAAAAAGTCTTTTATAATAAATTCAAACCAATCGAAAGCATTTCCTTCCAAATAAGCAACAACAACAAAAATCTAATCCGCTAAATCGGTAAGTTTTTCAAAGCAAAGGTAAACGTGAACTTGGGTTAAAAAATTTCAAATACTCCCTTTCCCGTCGTAAATTTAAATTCTTTTGGGCTTTATTTTACAAAAGCTTACTTATTAAATTACTACTACCTCGTTAATAAGTTGCTGGATAATAACTTCGAACTCCTTAATCTTATCTTGGAATTACTAAACCGTAAATTCCGAAATAATTGCTACTTACATATTAATCGACATATTAACAATTCGATTATTATTTAAAGTTTAATTATACTACTAAATAAAAACTTATAACGTATAACGGCTAAGTTAATTAACTAACTATTAAACTTAATCGTATAGGTTTATATTAATAAAAGTACTGTAAAAAACTGAATAGTAACGAATAAACGAATTTCATTTAATAATAATAAATAACCAAAAATAATCTAAGTAACCAAGTTATATTATAAGTTAATATTATCTAAGGTTATAAAAAGTAACGAACGTATATATTCTTTTGTTAAATTTTAATAATCGTTATTAATTTCCTTAAATCACGACTAATTACTGTTACCGTCGTAATTACCAATAATCCCATTTATTGTAATTACTCCTAATTACCGGATCCACCGTGATTACAAATTACGTAACCTATATTCCTAATCGGAGTTTATTTTTCTGTAGCCTCCGACCGTTTTGGAAAGGCCAAGCCTTGCTAGGCCATAACAAATATGGCATGATTATAAAGTCTATTACATTTCTATTCGTTTTTTGTTAAAATTCTCACAGTTTGTTTAAATCTTTATTTCGAACGTAATATAATTTAAAACACTTTTTATTATTACCATTTAATCCTTTCCAACGTTTCATTAAATAGTTTCTTACAATAAACACAAACAAAGCAAATATATCCCCTGTTAGAAATATTGCAACGTTGACAATTTTACGGCATCATTTACAAATCTTTTAAATTATAAGTATATGCATATCAAGACAAGACAATTTTACATATTTCTTTTCTCGTTTTGCGGCTAAAGTATTTTAGCTTTAATATATAAAATACTAACTTATATAATATCTTTATCTAAACGATCAATTTGCAAATAATCGCTTTAAATTCACCAATGCGGTTTTAAAATTATGATATAATAGAATTTTGAATAACAATTAACATTTTAATTAAAAATAGCATTAAAAAATTTGTTCTACTACTAAATAAAAACTTTTAACAAATAACGCTAGGTTTAAACCAATTATTACACTTAAATAATACGGGTTTCCATTAATAGAAATATTGTAAAATTTTAAGTAATAACGGTAACTTTGTTACGTTTAATCATAACGTCCTGTAATTTACGTAATTAAGTTTTATTGTAAACTGCTATTATTAAATCTAAGAAATATAAAAATAGACGTATTTATATAACAATAGTAATCCCCTTAAATATCTTAAATCCAGCCGTATCTAGGACGGGATAACTATATGGATCCCCCTAGATCCCTTAAATCTAACTGTATCTACCTGTAACGCCTGTTACGTAACAGACCAAGCCACTTATAGCGCGTTGCCACCGTTTCTCTAAATCACCGAAACGTTAAGTCGTAATACCCTTTTTTTGTATTAAAGATATTAATATTTCAACTAATGTTTTACAGTTGGCCTAACTTTAAGTTTTAGTTATTATTCAGTCGTTTGTTATATAATAACTATTTCGTTAATTAATTATAAATATGTAGTTTTGTTGATTTGGTATGGAAAGTGGCGGCTCGTTAATAGGGTGGTTGTCTTAAAGCACGGGAAGCGATAATTCTCTGGCTGGATTCGGGCTCTAGGGAGCCGTGGTTAGAAAGCTCTATATAGTGTGGGAACCCTGGATAATGTGATCCCGAGGTGCTCACATGGCTTCGACCCTTGATGACTACCGGGGCAGCCCCTTTCTGCAACAGTTCTACTATACCACGTCATGAAATTTGATGTTTTCCAAAGAATGTGCTTCGGCTTCTTTCATCAACGAGCTCATTGCCCAATTCGATGCTTTGGACCTCGTTTCTTGTCTGCTGGGTGGGATGAAATCTTGTCGACCAAAGCACTCGGCAGTGTCCTTGACCATAATCTGTTCTGAGTTTGACCTCGTAGAATTTAAAAGGCTCTTGGCAGTTCTGATAATCGGTGCCCAGAACCGTTGTCGGAGAAGGAACTGGAGAGTTGGAAGGCTAGCCGCAAAAACGCCAACCCCACATTCTACGATTCCCCAATACAGATATTCTGTAACAACGACTGAACTGGCGTTAGGAGGATCACCGAGCGCAGAGATTGTCTCATGACTATTACTTACGAATACCGTCTAGGTCTGGGCTGAAGCCTAATATAACGAGACGAGCCGTCATGATAAGTCGCAGGAGGGAGGCTACGATGGTCCTACCGGGATGAACATTCAGCAAGAACTAACGACATACAGAACTATGAGATGGGAAAAGTGTCGGAAATATATCATACACTGATCCAAGGAGGAAGATTGCAACGACGGATATCTTTTTTCCCCTCGAGAGATTCAGTCCCCAAACCTAGGCGGAAGTCAGCAAGGGTCGACTTGGCTATCCGCAGGTACTAACCAGAGGAATTGGAGCGCAGATGATTGCAAGGTCCGTAATGAATCCCGTAATACAAACAGAGAGCACTAACTGCGGGGTCTCCGTACATTGGTTGACGAGGTCCATTGACGACCCCCAGTTAGCCCAAAACTTCAGTTTACACTGAAAAAGACCAGCAAAAAAGAATGATATCGACCACAAGGTGTTCAATATTATAAGGGCCTTGAGGAGGTAGGTGGATAGGTCTTTCCTATTGGCTGCGAATATTCGGAGGTAAAAGAATAAAAAGCTAGCCTTAACGCTCCCTAATGCTAGCGGAAGCATCAGGCCGAAAGCCCATTGGATCTATAAGTTATGGTTAGAACTCGTCCTATCTATAGCAAGGCCGGTGGACTTGGTACCTTGTAAACGAGAGTTATTTGAGGAGTTGTAATTTCGAGCGGGCTGCCAGTGTAGCCAGCGGGTAGCTGGATTGGGTACGCAAGTGCTCCCTGAGATACGCCGTATGTCATCTCGACAGCAATGCCTGCAACCAAGATCTGGAAATGTAAGTAAACCACGTGAGAGCATGAATAGGACCGATGGCTTACCGTCGCAGGCAGCATAAGCCAGTCGTCTGCTTTTAAAGCTTCCCTTTGCTTGGTTCGAGCCCAAAACCTCAAGGCCACAGCAATGATGTCCAAAACAGTCAAAGATATTGCCGCTGCTACGACATGACCCGGCTGCGTCACATATTTCTGCTGGGCAGACATCGCCAGAAAGTAGGACCGAAATAGCTTCTGCTCCAAAAGATGGAAAGAAGTCATAAAAACGTAAACGAATCAAGGTTGCTGTTGTTGGTGGTATTGTTGTAGTATTTAACGCCCGGGGGGACTACCGCTTTAGCTGCTGTCCCATAGCCTCCCTTAGGCCATTTTAGGCGTGCTAGCATAGGATATTTCCATGTAAATAGTAGCATATACCACCTACCTAGCAATTTCTTACGATCAGCCTATCCGGAAATTCGAAAATAGCGTACATTACTATTACATCTCCTTGACGGTTAGTACCTTTAGTAATTTATAGCGTGCTTTTAGCGGCCAAGTGTGGACAGAACGCTATGCCTTCTTATATCGTAGCTTTGAAAATTCGCTTACCGCTATTCTCCTTCCCGCTAGGGCTATACCCGTCACAGCTAGGATCAAATCCCGTGCGCCCACCGAGTGTAGCACCACAATCGACGACTTGAACGGGTCGCTCAGTTCCCCCGATCGCCGGTCGTACATAGATGTCAAATCGTCACCGATCAGTATGTTAAATATTGACGGACAGCTTAGCCATAAGGAGCGCCTTTTAACCACTTGCCTAGGTGGTAAAAACCAAACAAGGTAATGCTTCCCAGTTATGAATTGGTTCCTGCTCCAAGAAAGCAGATTTAGGTGATATAACCTCCTGCGTAGAGGAGGTGGATAACAGTCGGAGTTGACATTTACGTCGTTATTACCGAATGTTTAAGTTTCCTAAATGCCCTCGTTTTAACGTACTGAAGAACGAAGGGAATGGACCGAAAGGTTATTGTGTCGCCCATCCGTTCCCTTAGAAACCGATTTCCTAATTTCGAATTTTAGCACGTTGTAATTAGGTAAAGGTAAGCGCACGCTGCGGCCTGTGCTTTCGGGTCCTCAGGTATTAGCTTTTCCACGACCCCCGCGCAATCTTCATGGGCCCGTCCAAAACCTAGGAATTCCCTAATGTCAGCTAGCCAGGTGTGCTATCTCCTCGGGTGCGAACTAAGCACAGTAGTAACTGGAGCGGCGGCGACGCTAACTGTATATGGAAAAAGGTCCACTTTGGGACGGTACATAGGCTTCAACACCAAGGGTGCGCCCTTATTGTGATGTGTGTGACGTGACTGACATATTTTGGTACAAATCTCGCAGCCAAATTTAGGTATCAGTGGAAGTATATTGCTATTAAGCTAATTTGATTCGTTATTGAGGTCCCAATTTTCAAGAGCACAGATCCTATCCCCGGTTGCCGGTTATTGCTGTGCTTAGTTCGCATCCGAGGAGATAGTGTCAGATATAGGTGATGTCAGTTGCGTTGTTCTATCCAGCTAATTGCGTGCGTAAGTGCTTCGCATACGCACTGTTTTTATATAGCCTAATAACGGAACAAATATCCCCCGATCAGAATGTAGCCTTCTGTAATTAAGGTGCTTTAGCATACCTGGCTAGCTGATATACCCCCTTAACGCCTGGAAGAATTCGGGGCGTTAATCGCTATACTTTTATCATGTTCTAAATCTACAGCCTTCCATTCTACCTTTTTTGATAATTGTATTTTCTAATTAAGCAATTCCTTATCAGAAATCGCTCTTAACATCTTTCTCCGGTAGTCCAAGGCTTTTGTAATATCCATTAATCCTAATTACTCTTTAAAGTACTTAAAAACTTTTTATAACAAGGATTTAATTAATCTATTAACCAAGGATTTTATAATATCCCTTAATCTTAATTGCTTTTAAAAGTATTTAAAGCTTTTTCTAACAGGGCTTTAATTAATCTATTAACCAATATATCGTTTATAAACGTATAATCCACTTTAATTAAACTTTTATATATTACTTTTCGCAACCAGTAATTATATATATCAATGAACCGTAGCTTTATCTATAAAAAAAGCGACATTAGCGTTAATAAACCGTATAGTTTATTAATTATCGCACTGCATATTTCACGTTCTTATATCCATATCAAATTTTAATTTTTTGGTTAATCGAAACACAAATAAGGTTATTTTGATAATCTACATAATAGCTAATAACTCTGTTTCGGTTATAAAAGTAATTACTATAGCTTATTTATTCGTTGGGTATTTTTTTAATTTTTAAACAATTTCATAACGTAAATTTGAAAGCTTTTTCAATCGATTATATTATTAATAAAAAAACATTACTTTAAATAATAACGAATTTTCGCTACCGAATTGCAACGTTAACGTTTTGATACCGATTAGGTACCGTATAACGCAATCGACAGCCTTATAGCACGCGTTATTAAGATTTAGATTAAATCGGGCAAATTAAGATATTACAAGAAATATATCAGGTGATGTACAAACCGTAATATAAAGAATAAAATCGATTCTTTTGTAGTATCGGTTAATAAAACCTGAATAAGTTAAATCAGAATTCGGTAATAATGTGGTTTTAGTTATTAACGTTTCTAGAAAGTTATTTAAACTTTTGTTAGGAATTAAATCAACTAGTTTGTTTATAAAGTCGGATTAGGATAATTAGACTTTTCTATTAGGTTTATTCTTAATAACTTCGATATATAGGGATTATTGTAAATCTTTACTGTAACGACTAAAGGGATTTTTAATTATTAAACCTTAAACGTACGGTTTATATTAACAAATAAATCGTAAATACTAAGCAATAAGGTCTGTACTATTACGTTTGATAATAACAAAGTACGTTTTGGGTAATCAAGTTTTATTACAAGCTGTTATTTTTTAAGTTTAGGAAATAAATAATAATCGTAACTATATATCTTAACGTACTCCCTTCTATATAACGAAACGCTTTTGGTATAATCGTCTATGGCTTCCTATAACTTCTTAAAACCATCCGGCGCTATACCGTTTAATTATATATAGCTCCCCTTAACATTAAAGAACTATTCTGAAATCTTATGGCATAGTTTTCTAGTTATTTATAGCGCGTTACGACCGTATTTTTAAATTACTGCAACGTCCGAAACGTTAAGTCGTAATACGAATTCTTTTTTTAAAAAGAATTTTCGTTTTCGAAAATAACTTTATCGTACATTCCGGTAAATATCGTTTTTTTTTCTGCAACTATAGCGAATAAGGTTATTAAGCTTTGCAGGCGTAACTATAAAAAAGAACGTAACGAGCTTATTTTTTTTTCTTTTAATCGGGTTTCGAAATTATGCCGTATTTATAATGCTTTCGTAATTATTCGAAATATATTATAACCGAAAGTTTATCCTGTTATAAGAATTACATTCTTTATAAATAATCGTATAATAGGTTTGGCGTACCCGTTTTTTCTTTTCGTAACATTATTCGAAAGTTTAAACGTTTAAAATACGAAAAAACCTTAACTAAATAACAACTTTTACGTTTTTAATAGAAAATAAACGAAATAATCGGCCGTTTTTAATGCCTGAAACGTTAACAAAAGTGGCTTCGTATACGAGGTATTAAAATAGTTTGTTATGGTTTATAGTCGCTTAACGAATTAAAGAAGCAGAAAAAGCAAAAGCAAAAATGTACGGAGTCGTTTGCGCCTGTCCTAAGGTTAACTTTTATTTTAAATTAGTTGGTTATTAAAAACATCGACTAGCCGTTTATTAATTAATTTAACTGGGGGTCGTTAGTTAGTGCTTCCGGCGCTGCTGGTAAAAGTTTCGCAATAGTCGTTAGGCGTTTATAAAATACTTAGCAGGTTCTTATATGTTTTCCGAATTTAAGTAATTTTTCTATTTAACGAGGTATTAGGTAAATCCATCTTTTTTTCGTATATCCAGCATTTTTTTTGTTTCGTATACTAATGTATCTTCTTGAATTGCTTTGTCGAATTCTATATTAACCTTGATAGTATCTGCCGTTAACTTAAATAATAAAACGTGGAAAATTGGGTAAATCCTAACCTTAAGAGGTAGCTTTAGTTCGTAATTATTGTTTGAAATTTTTTTAATTATCTTGTATAAATTAATGTATTTGTAATTTAATTTTTAACTTAGCCGTTTTATTTAAATGTTTTTCGTAATAATGTAAACCATTTTTCTTTCCTGAAAAGTTAGTCTTTTTAATTTTTTCCGGTTGTAATATATTTGTATTTATTGCCGTACGAATTTTATTTTTGTTTTCATTTCGTTATATAATTATTTAAATAACTTCGCTATCAGTATAACTTTAATATTAGTTGGTCTGTTATGTAAATTTCTGTAAACGTCTAGCGTAAATCCGAAATCAACGTTTATTAAGCTTGTTTTAATGTTTTTATAGTAATTTGTATTGTAACTAAGTTGCGTAATAAACAACTTACTAACCTAATTGTTTTGTTCGTGATTAATATAATATTGTAAGTACGTTTCCAGTATTTAGTTCGTTTTTTTTTAATTATTTGTTTAGGGTTTAAAAGCGTTTAATAATTAATAATTCAATCCAAGTTATGTTATTAAACCTGGCTAAAATTTTAACGTAAATGTAACTTTTTTATCCGAAATAAATTTCATAAGTAATCCGTATATATTAATAACGTATTTAAAAAAGATGTATGCTATTTATTCGATATCCGTGTTTTTATTATATAGGAGAAAGTAAAAAAACTTTGTAAATCGATTTACGATTATAAATATGTTATTATAACGTACTTTTATAACAGGGTTTCTTGAAAATGGTAATTTCGTAATAAAATCGAATACGATTAGATTTTATAATCGCTTTGCGACTGGTAAGGGTTATAATTTTTTGTAAGGTCGATATCGTCGTAATTTAACTTTATTGCATTTGTCGCATTGTCGTAATATTTTTTCTACTTGTTTTTTATGTAAAAGAGTATATGTGTTTCTTATAAACGTTTAAATGTTTTATTTACTTTTAGGTAGCCGTAGAGTTAATGTTTATATATGTATCATATTAGGTTTTGTTGGTATTTCTTTAGTATTTGTTATTTTTCTTATCATTGTTTTATTAGTAACTTTTTATTGTATTATCGTATTCTTGTATAAAGGCTAATAAATTATTATTACCTGATAGTTGCAATTTGTTATATTTTAAGAAGTTTTTCTGGCGTAATATCGAAGATTATATAAGGAACTTTGGTAAGCTTTTTTTATAAGTTTAGTCGTTTGTTTATAGCATCTGCTTTGCTATTTTCTAAGCCTTTCTTATAAATAATAACGAAGTCGTAATTAACGAATCCTTTTATATAACGTAATTGTTGTCTTGATAATTTTTTTGTTATCGTAAACCATATAAGATATTTGTAATTTGTATAAACCTTAATCTGGTATATGTTATTTCGTAACATATATTTAAATTCTCTAAATGCATATATTATGCCTATAAATTCTTTATTTAAAGTGCTGTAATTTAATTCTATTTTTTAACTTATAATAGTAAAAGGTAATGGGATGTAACATTCCGTTATTATCTTTATGTCCGATAATTGCTTTTAAAGCGTAATTTAAAACGTCGGTTTTAAATTCGATAATTCGTCGTAGGTTATATATAATTAATACTAGTTTTTTAGTAATAACTTCCTTAATTTCTGGGAAAGCGTTTGTTATTATTTTTATTTATTTAAACTATCGTTCTTTCTTGGTAAGGTTAGTTAATAATATAGCAATTTTATTAAAGTTTCTAAAGAATTTTCTGTAATAACTCGCGAATTTTAACAAAGTTTGTATTTCCTTAACAGTACTTGGTTGCTTTTATTTTGTAACTGTTACGATTTCTTTAAGGTTTATTATAATATATCCTGGGATAATAATGTATTCAAGGTATTCGACTTTCTGTATATGGAACTATCTTTGTTTTGCATTAATTAGCTGGTTAACTTTTTATAAAGCTTATAGGAGTATATAAACGTATTTTTTGTATTATTTCCCTATCTTTATAAAGATTAAAATGTTATTAAGGTAATAAATAACAAAAATATTGAAGTATTTTTGCAGTACGTAATTAATTAATCTTTAAATTGTTGTTAAGGCGTTGGTAAATCTTATTAATATAATTAGATATTCGTATAATCTGTATTTCGTTTTAAACGCCGTTTTCTATTCGTGTTTTTTTTTTGAATATAAATAAAGTTATATCCGTTTTACAGGTTTAATACGGTAAACTATTAGATTTCTTATAAATAATTTTTTTTTCCGTAATTGAGGATAAGAAGGTACGGTTTTTTACTGTAATGCTGTTTAGGTATCGGTAATTTTGTCAGGTGTCATGGGGCCAAGAGCCCAGGAGCAGATGCGGGGGTCGGCGATAAGCCCAAGGATGTACGCATCAGGGCTACGTCACGAGCTTGATGCGGGGGTCGGCTATATGTATGGGTGGTTCTCCCAGTTTCTCCCAAAAGGGAGCTGGAAGGTCAGGTTTCAGACTGTTGCCAGACTGTTGTCAATATATGGGTTACCTTGCCACTCTGACCTCCCCAAACAACAACATATGACAAATTTACAACTAATCGTAACTTTCCGTTTTTTCGATACGAAAAATATAAGGTATCTGGCGGAAGATATTAACTAACGTATCTATTTTTTCTAAAATCTGTCATTTAGGTATTTTCGTAACGTATGTAATTTCTTTTCGTTTAGGTTATAAATAAGGTAAAACTTTAGTAAAATGCTTTTTTTATGTATTACTTAATAATTTTATTTATTATATTTAGGTAGTTTTATACCTAGTTTCTTTTTAAACAATCGCCTATATTTTCAATATTGTGGTAATATATTAGTTATGTTTTTTTAGTTTGGCTTTTTGGATTAATTCTTTAAAATCTTGTTTATGTCGTATAATTATAGCCGGATAATGGCGATATTACGTCAAATACGTTTATTATGGCTTTTTTCTTTTATATTTTATCCCTTTAGGTGGTAAAGTTTTTGTCGTATCTTTATACCTATATTCGTTTTTTTTAGTCCGATCAAATATAAAGATCTTTTGTTTTAACTTGTTAATAGAATATAAAAGAAATTTTACCTAGCTAATACTTTAATTAATTAACGGGTTATACTGATATAACCATGGTTTTTAAAGATTATATCGTAATTCCTTAACTAAATTATGTCGAAATTAACAATTTAAATTTTTCCTTTAACGAAAATCCGGAAATAATCAATTTTTCGTACGGTCTTCCTATTACCGTAGGCGAATACTTAACCTTCGGCGTTTTTAACGATATAAGGGTTTTTTTTATTTTTTTATAACAATCTAAACTTATTTATTAACTTTAATACGATATAATTAACGTCTAATATTTCGTAATTTACCATTACGGTATACCAATACATTCCAATTCGTATTCGTAACGTAACAAAGTTATTCGTTGCTTTTATTGCTATATTTAAAGCCATTTTAAGGAAGTCTTGCTATTATTTCCGGCTTTCGTTATTTTAAGGCTTTTTTATAAGTAACGTCCCTTTTTTTAAAAATTCGGTTTATGTCGTAAATTTGTTACAGTTAATTAATATGTCGTCGATATATTTAATAATTCCTATAAATATCTTAATCCGGTTTATTAATTACTTATTAACTTTTTGTAAATAAGACATTTGCTTATCTTGCATTTTGATTTATACTTTTATTTCTTTGATTTATATCTTATAATCGTAACTAGCTATTTCTTATCCGGATGCTACCTGCTTAGCTTAATAATTCAAATCATATTACATTAACTTTTCTGCTAATTTCTGGATTTTTTCTTTAAATTTTTGTCGTTTCATAAAGTTTGTAATAAATGTTAAGTCGAACTGTAAATTACCAATAGTTCGTTATATTACGTTCATTATCATGTAATATACCAATTCCTTTAAGGTTTAATAATTGTATTATTAGTAATAATATAAGAGATTATGATATAAATAATACTTTCATTTTAGTTAATTTAGTTTAGCCGCCAATATATCGATTTCGTTTTATAAAGCAAATATACAAAGGTGTAAATATTATTACTTATTATACTTTTTTCCTTTTATTTCAAAAAATAGAAACCTTTTTTCCATATTTTATCAATACGTTATAAGATATATCGTCATTGATTCCTATGTACTATATAATTGCGCTATACGTAATCTATTAAGTAAACTAACTTATAATATCGGCGCCTTTTTAGCAGTAAATCTTTTACCCATCATTAATAATCCTATATCTATTATCTAAAAATTTCTCGCTTTTCTAGATTTTAAAAAACTGCTAAATTCGTATTAATTGGGTTTCTTTATTCCGCTTATTCCGCGATTTGTTGTTAAATTGCTATTTATAATAACGCCTTAATTACCTTTATTTCTTATCGGATTTTTTCGCGTAAGTTAAATCCTTCTTTTAAGCGAATTATAAAAACTAACTTTTTTAAACCGCTACTTTATAAAGTTCCTTTAAGTACTGGCTGCCATTATCGTCTTTTTCCTTAAGGCTTTTTCGGTACTTTGTACTTACGTACCAAATATCCTTTGTTACTATAATTATAATACTAAATCTAACTTAAATCTCGTTATTAAATCGTTTTTAATTTTATAAGTCCTGGTTGTATTTTATAAAACGTAAAAAGGGTTTCCCGTTACTTTCCTTAATTAAGCTTATATTATCCCGTTCGTAAGGTAAATTATCCTTTTTTTTCGCAACGTCGTTCATATTATCGATCATCGATTTTTACGGTTTCGGTAATATACTTATTAAAAGTATTAAATTGTTCGAACTTAATAATTTTATCTTTAACATTTTTCTTTAAACCGTTATAGAAATTATTAATTAAGCTATTATTATCATTATTTATTTAGCCGGCTTTAATTATAAAGCTTTAGAATACTATTACATACTTAAATACTGGCCCGGTTTGTTGTAAATATAAGATTTGTTACGTTGTTATACGTTTTTTATCGGGGTTATCGAAATTTATTTTAAACTTATCCTCGAAATTAACGTAACTAATAAATAGTTATATAATAAACGTAGCTTTATCGGTTTCTGCATTTTCCAGATAATCTTTTATTACGGGTTTAAACTAATTAAGGGTATTTCTTACAAAAAAGGCTGCAATAGCAAAAGAATTTTCCGTTAAGTTATTAATTCCTAAAAAATGTAAATACATTCGAACCTAAGTTAAAAAACTTTAAACATTTCCTTTTCCGTTATACGGCTAAGGCTTACTAGCCTTAATTCGCAAAGTTTACATACGTACTGTAATTTCCATAGTAAATTACTAAATCGTAATTTCAAGCTAGTTAATCCAGTTTTAAAATTACTATGTAACGTCGTTTTGATTATTAATTAACATAATATTTAAAATATTATTTAAAGCTTAACGATTCCTTTAAACAAAAGTTTATAACGTATAACGATTAAGGAGGTTCTCAATTATTAAACCTTAAACGTACGGTTTATGTTAACAAATAAATCGTAAATATTAAGCAATAAAGTCTGTATTATTACGTTTAATAATAAAAAAATGCGTTTTGTATAATTCAGTTTTATTATAAACTGTTATTTTTTAAGTTTAGGAAATAAGTAATAATCGTATCTATATATCTTAACGTACTCCTTTTTTGTGTAACGGAACGCTTTTGGTATAATCGCTTATGGTTTCTTATAGCTCCTTTTAATATTAGGAAGCTATCCCGAAATCTTGTGGCATAGTTCTCCAGCTACTTGTAGCGCGTTGCGACCGTGCTTTTGAATTACTGCGACGTCCGAAGCGTTAAGTCGTAACATTTACCATTTATGAAAATATACCGTTTCTGTATTTATTAAATTAACTAATTAACGAATGCTCGGTTTTTATTTGTTATAAATAGCGACAATATCGGCGACGTAAAAGAAATATATAATTTCTAACGGAAAAAGCAATAAAGCTTATAAAAAACGGGGTTAAATCCTAAGTTTTTAAACGTGTTAGTAAAAATTTTTGAATAACGCTAATTCTTTTAGGTTATATAATGCTTTTTTAATTAGGAATATCCTGTAACGTTAAGGGTATTCCGGAACCGTTTTTACAAATATTTTATAAAGTAGGTATACGTTAACGAAGGCGTTTATAACATTATATTACGTAAGCTTTAAATTTATTTTAATTATATTAAATAAAGTAATTAAAATATATAGCCTTTGTAAGCTTTTTTTAAAACGAATATTATATAAGGTAATTATATAGATTCAAGCCTAGAAGATAAGGCTCAGCCAATATATAGAAATTATTTTACGATTAATTTTTATGATCGATATTATACCCACTATTGTCGAATACGATAACTTTTTAAATGGTTTTTTACGGTTTGGATAAATTGCATACCGTAGTCCCATGCCTTATTCGGATTCCGAGTGGTTGTTGACAAGTTTCGGCCCTAGTAAACCTTATGCCCGTTGGTTACGGTTTAGCAGAGTTTTTGAAAGCAGAGAATAGCTTTGTACGGTAAACCTTAAAGATAAACCTTAAAGACGCATAAAAAGCTTTATAAGTTTTCGGTAGTTTCACGATTAGAAAGTTTAACCTCGATCGTTTTTATAGTACCTTTTTAAGTTTTTATTAATTGAAATACGAATCGAAATAATATAACATGCTATATAAATACGAAATATTAGTTATTCGGAACGGAAAGGTTTCGATAAAAACCGTCCCGTTTACGGTAATTTATTCGAGAAAAGTTACCGCATGATCTAAAGCCGTCCACGTAATTGTCGATTTGGAAAATTGTTCCAAAAAGAAATTAACTGCGTTTTTTAATTTTCGGATATTATCTTATTTTCGATAAAAGAATATTACTTTTTTACGAACTTATTATGAATAATTTCGATTTAACAGAAAAGTTACTGGCGAAGGTATAAGGGGATAAGGATAATAGGGATAATAAATTAAACAATTCTGAAATCTAGCTGTTGGAATATCATACGTTAAAAAATTACGAACGCTGGTTTGTTCAGCTGCTTAAAACTATAAGGAACTTCCAGAATTCCGATAGTAATCGACGTAGATAAGGGCAGAACTAGGCAGTCTGCGAGACGGAAGGGTGTTAGTAAAGCATAGGAATTGAGGTAGCAATTTACCATTTTATCCAATTTGTATATACGGTTACGTCTTTTCGAAAAAGAATAACGAATATTATAAAATAGTTAAATAAAATCTATTTAGTGAATTGGGACGGGGTGACTCAGCCCTGATCAGTACAAAATCGCAAAAAATGTTTTCGTATATGTATTTAGTAATAAGTTTAAACGTAATTTGTATTATATAGTGTTAAGATTATGATAAAGTTTAATAATGGGGTTACGTTTAGCGAAAATGAACTTTTAGAAATATATGCGTAATGTAAAACTATTACTTATCCGAATCCGGATTTAAATTCCGGTATATTGCCTTATTTTAATCCTTTTTTTACGATAAATATCGTCTTTAAGTTATCGTAAGAAACAACTAAAATTTAAAGTAAGTAATTTTAACATTATAGGAAATATAATATGCTGGTAATTTAATAATTAATTTAATTAGCGCTTACATAATTTATTTTCCAGCTTTTTTAACTTAGGATTTTGTTTTCGACGTTTAATTAAGTTTTTTTGTTGGCTTTTTTTTGTTTTTTTAAGCTTTATTTTCCGGCGTTTCCGTATTGATCGACTGTTTGTACTTTGTTTAGCTAGGTTATCCTTAAGGGAAATACGGTTTAAGCCGTGTTTTTACATTTTCGTATATGTTTTCCATTTAGCGGTATAGTGTAATGTATTCGCCCTATGCTATAACGTATGTTTGTTAATTACTAAATTCTGGACGTAATATATATTTCAAATTCGACGGGAATTTTAAGGATAACGATTGGGGTTTAAAGGTGGAAGCTTTAATCGGTTGAGGTTATCTGAATTGAAGAGAAGGTATTATCGGATATAAGGATAGTTCGGAAAATTGTTTAATAAAGTAAATTATCGAGGTACGGAGGTTTTGGATATTTTGGATTCGGGTATTGTATTTAGTGGTCCGGTAGTTAATTAATCAATTTGTTTTTTTTTTCGTATAAAAGTTCGTTGTTAAGAGATGGGTATTTTTTAAGTTATATTCCGGGATTATGATTTATATTATTTTGCTTTAGTTTTAAACTTAAGTATTTTTTAATTATTTCGGTAAATACGAATTTTATTTAGTTTTTACCGAATTCCGTTTATTTAATTATTAGTTTCATTTTCTATTGTAAAAAATTTCGTATGATAATGTTATATATATATACGAGTTATAATTTACATATGTAAGATTTAAACTGAGGAGGTATTTTAACGATCGTTATACAAATAGATAAATTATTAAGCCCGTTTTTTGTTTATATACGGTTATATACTTAAAAAAGTGATTAGGTTCGGTTTGGGTTAAAGAAAATGTTAAACGTTAAAATAGCCTGTATTTTCTTAATATGCAGTATGTTAATTTAATAACCCGTTTTCCTTTTTTTAGTTGGGATTTTAACTTAAGTAATGTTCTAAATATAATGGGAATTTTTTTGTTTAATTTTTTAGTAGCTTTATTAAGTATAGGAAATGGGTTATTTTTTAAATTTATCCGTCCGGCTTTTGGAATATATGTTAGGTTATGTTAAGGCAGGTAGGTAGTAATTATTAGTATAAAACCGGTAATATAATTAGATTATAATTGTTTTCGGTTTTGTATTATCATAAGCGTCCGTTAAAACGGCGTTATAGCCGTATTATGCTAGTAGTTTCGGTTTTAACTAGGCAGCGGGGTAATATTTTGTTACGGGCGTTATTTATTAACATTATAAGATATAATTGGTATGGTTCGATCGAAACGGATTTGAAGGGTGGTTTTTTTTACAGAACGGGACGTTAAATTGTTGTTATATATTTTAATTAAGAAGCGATTTATATTTTCGTTATTTTAAGTACCGATGTTTGTTTTTTGGTTAAGCTTTTTAAAATATAAGGTATTTAACTTTTTAAAGCCTTTATTTTTACTTTGCATGGTACGTTTTTTAAATGATGACATAATAATTAATTTGGGATTAATCGGAACGAATGGGAATGTTTTAGATAATGTTTGGTAATTTGGGATAGCTGTAATAAATGGGAATGATATGTAGGATATATATGTAAGTAAGTGCAAGTATGTAAGTGTGTTTGGGTAAATGGTGTTATAGATATGTTGTTTTATAAGTTATATAGGTGTAAGAAAACGTTGAGAAGTAATAATAAATTGCGCGTTTAATTAATTAGGTATTTCCGATTGTAACAAATAAATTTTTAACCGTAAAACGTATACGCTGAGGAAATTTTAGAAAATTTTATTTAAAGTTGTTAGGAAAATGTAGTTATTTGTTGCGTTTTTTGATTAGTTATGTATGCGTTCTTTTCGTACCTATATATTCCGAAATTATTTTTTTTATAATTCTTTTATAATATATTTTTATTAACAAAGTTTTTATTTTTCTATATCTGTATATATTCTTATATTAATTATTTATTATAAGTTTTCGTTAATTATTAAAATTACGTAATTCCCGTAATTATTACGTAAGTGGAAATTTCGAGGAATTGGATTTTTTAATAAAAAAACCCTTTTTTGAAAAGTAAATAAAACCGAATAATATGTAAGTAAGTTCCGGTAATGCAAATCAGATTAGTTTTAAGGTTAAGGAAAATAAGCGTTAATTTGAAAAAGTTGCTAGTTATCGTAATCGGGTTTTAACAGCGTTAAATAATGAAGTATTTTCCAGACTTTCCACGCGCCGATATGTTTAAGCTTTAGTTTTTGATCGGAAATTAAAGCTTTTTTTTGATTTTTTAAATGAACGTAAACCTTAAAATCCGATGTACCGTTATTTTTAAATGTAGTTGATGGCTTTTATATTTTAGTATCGATTTTTTAGTAATGATTCTTTTAATTTTATGCCGATTAAGATTTTTATGATGCTTAATTTAATACTTTTTAAATTTTATTTATTAATTAAACCCAGATAAAATTTAGCAGTTAGTTAAATTTTAGGTATTGTTAAGTAAATAATGGGTAGTCGCCGATTAATTTCGGTTATTTTAATATCGGACGATATGGTATCTTTAAGCGGCTTTTTTTCGAAGGGATTTTTATTAACGGCTGTAATAATTGTAATGTTTTTTCGAATTAGGAATCGAGTTT
Organism: Monosporascus sp. 5C6A; assembly: GCA_004155035.1. Classification (NCBI taxonomy): domain Eukaryota; kingdom Fungi; phylum Ascomycota; class Sordariomycetes; order Xylariales; genus Monosporascus; species Monosporascus sp. 5C6A. The sequence continues at coordinate 88,631 of QJOB01000021.1, forward strand.
CTGGGTTATTTATTAACGTTGAGGTATTACGGTTTCTTTATATTATTTTTAATCGGAAAAAAAACTTAGTAAGGTTTTGTAACGATACGAACTTTGCGTTTTACGTTATTTCTAAATATTTCGAACTAAGTGTTTTAATTGTTATGACTTAATTATTGGTTTGTTATTAATCGTTATTAAATATTTGGAAATATGTTTATAAGTGTTATAAATGGCCTTCTTTAAGGTCGATATGTCCGATGGCGAATTATTAGTACCGGTTTTTAGGTAGTTGCCGATTTTTAGTCCGATATAAAAATTAAATTAGCCGTACCGGGAAAATTCCAATTTCGATTAATTTACGTTAAGTTATTTCGAGGCGGTTTAATAAGTTAATTTATAGCTAAGTTCGTTCGGGACTTTTGATATATTTCCGGGTTATTTATTTAAGTATGCGGTATTTTTAATTTCGTATTTTATAAATTTTACGAAAAACGATTCGTATTTTCAAAATATCTTAATTAATATGGCATGTATTTATTTTTTGGGATCGGTTTTTCCCAGGTTTTTATAAAGGATTTTGTAGTAATTACGTCTGGTTTATCGAAAGATATAATTATATATTCCGGAATAACGCCTTTTAATAATTTGGGGCCAAGTATATCCGATTATTATAAATCGAAAAGGACTTTCGCGAAAGTATTTATTTAATAGTTTAATATTTTTATTTTAAGTGTTTTAGGTTTTAAGTTATAATTGCTAATCGCGTATCCGACTTTAGGCTTCGATTTAAAGTTCGTATAATGCAACTTGGTATTTAAAAATAAATTATAGTCGTATTATAAGATAGTTATGGTTCGGATTAGGAAAGAAACAAAATACGTTTTTTAATAATTTAATTTTTTATAATTAATTACGTTAATTCTTTTTGGTTTTGATCGGACCGTATTTGAAATTTCGTTATTATTTATAATTGCTTAATTTTCGAGCTGATCGTTTAGTATTTGTATTTTAATATTAGTTTTTATTAGTTCCGAGGTTTTGGGTTGCTAATTTTTTTGTAGTTCGATATTAATATTACTTAAGTTTTCGGCTGTCGTACCGTTGGGTTAATTAGGTAACGGTTTCGTTTAGTTATTTTCTTGTAAATTAATCGGTTTTTAATATCTTTTTTTATCTTTTACAAATTGCTTTAATCGGTTGGTAGGAAAGTTTCTTTATAGTTACGTTTTATTAATTTCCTTTAATCAATAAGTATTTCGATTAGTGGTTTTATTAATTAAATACGGTTTTATTTATCGGTACTTAAGCTTTATATTTTTGGATATATCTATGTGCTTTGGTATATTATATAGTAATACCAGATTATTTATTTTTAAGGGTTTAATTTTTATCCTGTTCCGGTTTTTCTAGTTGGTACGTTTGGCAGCTTTACGGCGTTATTTATTAATAATTCGGGTGGCTTTAATTTCGTCCGTTATTTTTCGTTTTAATAATCGAATCCGTTGCAAAAATAAATTTCTTTTTCGGGGTATTTGGGTTTTAGTTTATATTTTTCCAAGTCGGAAGTATTGTTTTGATTAATTATAAAGCTTTCTGCCTGTATAATAATTTATAAGGGCTAAGTCCATAGTTTTTAATAATGGTATTATCTGCAAAAACTCTTTTGGGCAGGAGTTTAACTTATCCTTTATTAGTTTTCTTTATCGCTTTTATTAAAACTTTGGCGATTAGTACATAGCTTTTTTCGATTAGTTCTTGCCGTTAGGTAACGTACGCGGTTCCGACTTTCCGTTTAATATTTAATGCTATATACGTTTCGATAACTTTGCCTTTGTTTTCTGAATTATTATTAATTTTAATTTTAATCGGAATGCTGTATCGGAAAAAGATATATTTTTCCAAGAACTTTTTAATCGTTGTTAACATAACAGATTGCAAGGTTATAGTTTCCAGATAATCCGATAATTTGCATTTTGTTTCAACAGTAATTTTATATTTATTATCGTCGGATATAAATTATATATCGATTACTTAAATAATTATTATATCGATAAGTTGTAAGAAACCGTGGTTTTTTTCGAAACGCCGATTAACGCCTTTTTAATATTTAAGGTACGTAAGTACCGCCTTTTAGATCTGTTTATATATACCTTTCTAGTAATAGAAAGTTGCTATACGTTAATAAGTCGAATTTCTTTTATGATCAAAATTTTCGTAGTATTGTTTAATTATTATATTACGTTTTTGTTTTATATTAATAACTTTTCGACTGTTATAACGTTTATCGGCTTTGCGTTATAACATGCCGTTTTGGACGAAATGTTTTAAAGCCTTTATTTTGAAAGCAGTTTTTTGCGTACCGTAGTACCGCGGAGACGATTAGGAAATTCGAAAGATGTTAGAAACTTAACGTATTTTTGCGATTTTTTAGATTAATTGCTAATAAAAGGTTTTTGTTTTGTTTCCGATCCGAAAATAATATAAGTTGTACCCGTTATGATTAGGTTAAGCCTAACGATATTTAGCTAGATATCAATGAAGTTATCGACTTTTTTTTATTAATTATCCAGTATGTTAAAAGGCTTTGTTGGCTTTTTCGATAAATTATCCGTTATTAAATTTTTTTTGTTTAAAATATATTTAATTTCGAAATCGAATATTTTTATTTCAGTAATTTATCTGGTTAATAAGGCTTCCGGTAAAAAGCTTAAAAAGTTATTGATTTATGTTATTAATATTTTGGCGTTAGTTTCCAAAATAAATCGGATACCGTAAATATAATTCCGGAATCGTTTTAAAACTTTAAGAACCATTTGATATTTTAATTTGCCCGTATCGTAATTTAGCTTAGCATTTTTTTAAGTATTATTTTTATAACGCGTAAAGTGTTCGATGTCGTCGATTAGTTGGCTTAAAATACTTTTATAGTTTTTTCCGCCTGCGTCGGTTTTTATAATAATTTTTCTTATATTAGGGCTATAATTTAAAGTAATTAAAGTCGGAGTCGTTATAAGGTTTTTTTTGGGGGTTTTTATTATTAAGTTTTAATTAAGGTTTTATTTAAAAAATCGATTTTTACGGAATAACCGGGTTAGAAGTTTAGTTTTTAAAACATAATGTATAATAAATATCCGGTAATAAATAGTGATACTTAAGAAAATTTTAATTTTCGTAATATTTTCGTACGGTTTGATTTTTAAGATTTTGATTATTTTGGTATTATTAAGTTAACGGTTATTCGATTCGTAAAAAAGATTAATTATAATAACGGTTTTTTATTATTATTAAGATTTTGCCATATTAATCGTGGTACTAGCGAACTTATAATTTAGCAAGGTTTTGTTTATGTTTATTATATGCTTATAAACGAATTGTTAAATTTCAGGAAAGATTTTTGCCTTATCGTATCTAGTTTTTGGTTTTTTAATATTAACGTTATTAACGAATAGCCGGGTTACGTTAAGTATTAAATTATCTGAAATCTTTTCGATTACGCGATAAAAATAAGTTACGGAATTAATAAAATTTATAAGTATGGTGGTATATCTAAAAAGCCTTAAAAATATCGAAAACGTTATATAGTTTTTGTTAGCCGGAGCTAACGTAACCTGATCGTAACCGGAAAAAAAATCTATTAAGTTAATTAAAAATACATCACAAAATTAATTAAGAATTTGTCGTAATTTTCTGGTATTTATATATTTCGTAACGTAATAACGTTTAGCTTTATAACGGAATTAATTAATCGTAAATTACTATCTTTTTTTTTCATAAGAAACTAAATATTTTTATACGCGGTATAAAATTATTCCAATATATTTTTTTTAAATCCGTATTTGTAATACGTCGATTAATTCGTTTTTTATATTAACTGGTATTTTAATACCTTTAACTTACCAGGTTTTATGGAGAATTATACGAATTTCGTAAACAGGTACGATACATCTTTTTATTTTTCCGCATTTTTTTTAATTTTAAGTTAGTGTTATTTTTTTTCGAAATAACATTTTTTTAAAAAAGGCTTTTTTTACGCGGGTAAATTTGTCGTTTATATAATTAAAAAGAACTTCGGTTTTTTTTTTCGGTAAGCCGGGTATTTCGAGGTATGTCGGAAAACTTGGAAAATAAAGTTATTAATAGCGTACCGGGTTCGTTGGGGCTTTTTTTTTTAATTAATAACTTTTTATAACGTATCACATAAGCGAGTCGGATAGATAAGCGAGTCGGACACTTTTTTCAATATCTAACTACCCAACTTCTATCATTTATTTCTTAACAACTACAATATGGAACGGCTTACAAAAATATCTAGAATAAACCTAGCCATTCAGGCTAAAAAAATTAACCCGAAACTTAGTTATAGAAAGCTTAGTTTTATTTATGACGTCCTACATTCTACCTTAGAAAATCGAATTAACGGCAAAGCTTCCCGATCCGATACTATCTTTAATTCGCGAAAATTGACGCCGACCGAAAAGAAATCGATTGTCGACCGAATCTTTAACCTAGATACGCGAGCGTTTCCTGTCCGGTTTTAACATGTTGAAGATATGGCGAATTTGCTGCTTACCCAGCGTGTCGCCGATCGCGTCGGGGTTAACTGGGCGTCGAACTTCGTTCGACGGCAAAAAAAACTTAAAACGCGTTTAAATCGAAAAATCGATTATTAAAAAGTATTATGCAAAAATCCGGAGGTATTTCGTAAATAGTTCGAACTAGTTCGGGCTATAATCGCAAAGTACGGTATCGCAAAAGAAAATATTTATAATTTCGACGAAACGGAATTTTTAATAAGGCTTTTAATAATATATAACATAATAATTACAAACGCCGAAAAACGTAAAAAACCTAAATAAGCGTAATAAGGTAATCGGGAATGGGTTACAGGTATATAAACTATTAATTTGCAAAATTAAGTTATACCGTTATTTATTATTTTAACGGGAAAAACTTACTTTAAATCTTAATATCGTAATAACTTATTGCCCGTTAATTAGAAAATCGGGATTAGTTATAATAACTAAACGATAAACGAATTAAGTTTAAAATAAATCCAGTATTTCGATAAACATATTCGAACGCGTACGAAAAATACGAAACGCTTTTTTATTTTCGACGGTTACAAAAGCCATTATTCGATAAAATTTGAAAAATATTACGCAAATAACGACATTATTATACTTTGCATGCCCCCTTATTCTTCTTATCGATTCCAACTTTTCGACGTATCCTGCTTTTCCGTTTTAAAGCGCGCTTATGCATTTTATATCGAGAATTTAATGTAACGCTACCATACCCATATTGTTAAGGAAGATTTTCTCGCCGGTTTTTTCGACGCGTTTAAAGCCGTTATGACGTCCGATAATATCAAGTCCGGTTTCGCAAAAGCTGGACTTATTCCATTCGATCTTAATAACGTTTTTTCCGATTTGGAAATTCCTCCAGCTGTACCTACGCCGACCGTCTCGCCGCTTACCTCCGCCGGCTCCATTTTTTCCCCACCGTCGAAAACCCCTCGAAATATATAAAAAACAAAAAAACGGGGATAATACTTATAAAGAAAAATTAAAAATTACTAAGGGAACTCGCCGACAAAGATGGTTAAATCGGTTAATTTTTTAACAAAAAGTAACTTAATACTTTTGTACGAAATTGTTTTTCTTAAAGAAAAAACCGCCAAATTACGCAAAACTAACCTTTTTCTTAACAAACGCTAAAGAACTAAAAATAAACGTCTTTAAGAAGGAAGAATACTTATTATATAAAAAGGACAAGCTCTCCTGGCCGAAAAAAAAAGGGTAGTAAAAAATCCCAGCCGACAGCGGCAAAAGGTAGTCGTCGCAAAAGGGTTAAAACGAAAGAACGGAAGTATGGCGTTTACGGCAAGCCCGGATATAATGCGCGTACTTGTAAAAAGGCTATAAATACGTTTAGCGATAAAGAATCCGATTAATTTAAATTGATTTAATGTATTGTGGTTAATTAATTTGAGTTTATTATCGTGGAATGCTAAAAAGTGTCCGACTCGCTTGTCTGTCCGACTCGCTTGTGTAATACGTTACCCGTTTAAGTTTTTTAGTTTTTTAATTTGGGTTTTTTGAAGAAACAAATCCGTCGGGTGGTATATTATTAACGGAACCGATTTTTTTCCATTTGGGTTTATATATAATGTTAATTTGGATGGTTCGTTTTTTGTTAATATAATTATGTACTTCTTTTTAAAGAATGCCATAAAAGGCATACGTTAACTTTTCGACGGTAAATTGTTTTAGGATAATATTGCCGGGCTTTAATTTATCTTTAATTGCATTTTAAATATTAAAGTAATTTTAATTAAGATAAATATTATTAATCGAAAAACCGTAAAGATTCGTAACGGGCTTATTAGTTTTTTCGTTCGTAAACTTATTTACGTTAATAAAACGGCTTAGAATTTTACCGGCTGTTTTTTTTTAACTTCTTATCGGTACGGATATTGCGATTAATTCTTTTTACAGGTATTAATAAAATGATAATCTTTATAGAACCGACTTCCAAGGTTTCTTTTATAACTTTAAGGTTTATATTTAAAGTTATCTTTAACTTAATTATGAAATTTAATCCGAATATTAATAATTACGTAATATGGCTGTCATCGACGACAAATAACGGAATAATAATTAATCGGTTAACGAATTAAATAAATACCTCGACGATGCTTTCGAATTATATCCGTTTTTAAGAATTAAAGCTTATAAATAATATATGTATTTGTTACATAACTAATCCGTATTTCTTAACATAAGACGCCATAATAACGTTCGATTTTACCTTAATATCTATTATATTATTAATTAGATCTTCGCCGTTTCCATAACTTATTTTAATTACGAATTTATATAACGGAATAATATATTTTGTCGGATTATAATATTATACGAACAAAACGTTAGCTTTTTCCTGGTTTTCAGCTTTATACCTAATATTTATTATTAAAATTCCGGGACTATTCCTCGTTATTATTGGCGGCTTAAAATTTCGAATTTCGGCTTCGGTTATTTTAATCGTTTTTTTTTGTTAATATAATTAAGTACTTCCAAAATCTTAATAACCATAAAATTCTTAAAAGCCTTATTAAAATCTGGGCAAACCTTAATTAATTCGAATTAAGTAATTTTAAATTTCTTTTTAACGTTTTTTTTAGTTTTTCTTTTTTAAAACTTAACGACATATTTATTAATTAAACCGCCGCAATTTAATTCGTTATCGGTTTAAATATTAACCTTTATATTTATAAACAAAGGATTTTTATATATAACATCGTCATTATCAACTTTAATTTTCTTAGTAATTTTATTAACTTTTTTTTGTTAGCATGTTTAGCTATTATAACGCTTGTAAGGATATCGGGTTAATTAGAATTATTAACCTTTAAAATATGGATTTTCTTTAGATATCGGGCTTTTTTAACTTTAATAAAATTATTTCATAATTAGTTACGTAAAAATGTTTTTTATAAAAAGGCATTTCGTTTTCTGTAATAAAATAAGCTATATTAACCTCGGTAACTTGGCTTTAATTATTATTAACTTTTAGTTATTTCAGGAGTCTTGTAAAAAAAAGCGAATTTAAGGTATTTCTTTATACGTTATTAAACTTGGTACCGGTTTTTTTATTATCGGTACTTTCGAAAAGGCTCTGTCGGCGATTAAAGTATTACATTTTGTTTTTATATTATTTAAGACAATTCGGAGAATTATAAATCTATTTAAATACCTTTTTTCAAATCGGTATTCGCTTATTAATTGCTTAATATTTAAAAACTATCGGAAATTATATCATGCTTAATTTAATACGATTATCGGGGCTTTTAAAGTAAATAATCGTACCGTCGTCGTCGAAATAAATTAATCCAGTATTTTTCATATTAAAAAATAACTTGCATTTATATATCGAATATCCAGGTTTTAAGCAAAATTAATAGGTACCGGAATTAAAATTACTTAATTGGCCTTTACAGCTTTTATAACCGCCTCGATTATTACGGTAACTATTTTAATAACTACCTTGATTTCGGTAATAGTTATTTCGTTTAAATTCGTTTAATTAAAGGCTTATTACATTAATCGATAAATAGGTATTATAATTGTAAACTTACGGAAATTCTTTTTTTAGCGGAATATAATATTAAAAAGCCTTAATAACTACGTTTTTATATTTTATTTTTTTCTTAAAAATCTTTAAATTCTAGATTTATCGGGTTTATGCAATCTTTAACATTTATAATATATACGTAATTTCAAATATTTAATTAAGTTAACTTAATATTATATATCTTAATCCAGGGTTTCCTTATTGCGGCGTTAAATATACACCGCTTTTTTTAGTTTAGTTAATATCAAAACGGATTTTTCCTTATTATTTATTTCGGCCTTTATATTGCATCAGGCCCACTTTATTAAAAGCCTAATTTTTAATTAATATATAGGCATTATCATAAAATATTACGTATAAATCTTCGAGTTTTATAAAAAAATTATTAAAACCCCCTTTTAACTAATTAATAAAAAATCCTTTTAATAAGTTCTTAATATATTCATCCTTAATAACCGTTTTACCCTTTCGTTTAACTTCTTCCCGAATATCGCGGATTTTAATAACATGTTCTAAATAATACTTATAAACGTAATTAAATATAAAACGTTAAGTTTGCTTTATCAAAATCTTCAATTAATCCTTAATAATCCGAATTTGCTTAAAATCCTACAATTTAAAGATTTTTAAGATGATATCGACAATAATATCCTATTTAGTAATACCGTTAATAACGGCTTTTACTTAATCCTTTATACTAGGGCTATTTATTTAATAAAATAACTCGGCGATTATTTTAATTTCCTTAAATTTAAATTTCTTAAATAATCGGTAAACGCTTTTAATTTAATCGGTAACTCTAATATTTAAAAAAACGAAAATCCGGATAAACTAACGAATCTGGAAAAATTATAAAAAGTACAATTTTATCCATAATATCTATTAAAAATCCGTAATTCTTTTAATTAATAAGTCCGTATAGTATAATATCCGGTATAAACTATACCAATTCAATGAATAACTCCGAAAAAGCTTAAATTAAACAAACCTTTCGTTTTTTAAATAACTTAATAATAATCCTAAAAACCTTTTAAGTTTTGTCAGGTTTTAGGAATTTAATCGTGTTATTTAAAGGCTTTATTTTGTTAACTTTACTTTTTTTTATATCCATTAATTAATACTAAATAATCATATTTAACGTTAAATTATATTTTTTTTAAAAATAAAAAACTCGGATATTAATAATAAACCGTATCGTTTAACCTAGATAACAATTTTTAAAAGTTTTAACGGCTTTTTAGTAAACTAACTAAAACCCGGTTCGGAAATTTAATTAAAAACCGATAATCTAATATTATCGTCCCATTTTTATCGTTAAATATTTAGGCATAAAGTAAATAATTATACGTATAGATTTTTTTAACTATAATCCTTAATTCCGTTATTACGAAAAAATAAAAAACCTTCCTTTTCTACGATCCAAACAAACCGATTTTTTCTAATTATTACGGTACCATCTTTCCGGGCTAAACTGGGCTATCTCTAATCGAAAAATTAATATCTCTATCATTAACTTAACCGCTTTAACGCTTAGGTTAATTACAAACAATAAATCTTAAAAAAAACTACCTAATAATTCCCATACTAAATATTATCCGATTAATAAAAAGCAGGGCCAGATAATACTATAAAATAACTTTATCATATTTTTTTTATCTTATAATTTTCGTTTCGTAATTAAAATACGTAATTCCACAACTTTATTCCTTTTTTGATTAATATTCGTAATTCGTTCCATATCGTTAATCTTATCGTCGCTTTACAATTTTAATTTCTTAATTCCAAATAACCACGTTACCAACGACACAGTTTTGGTTTTTTTAACTCTTACCAATAATCGTTCGCTTCGTATCGTTATTTCGTAATCTTTCGTATAATGAAATTTATTATTTAAATTACGTAATCGGTTTAAAATTAATTAATCAAGCTAAACTTTAAAACTAATACCTTCGCTCCTTTGCTTATTTACCGTTATACGGGTAAAACTTTATCTTATTATACAACATCGTATCATTTCAACTTAGTAACTTTCCCTTTAATCGATTATAAACAAAATCGGTAACGTTATCGTCTATATTTAATCGTTCGTAAATTCGTAAATATTTCAAGTTGCCATAATTACAATTACTATATTATCGGCCTTTAATCAGGACTTTATTCCTTCCGTTTACCAATTCCGGAAACCGGAATTACCGCGGCAATTAATTAAAGCCAGTCTCCTTACCGAAAATACCAAATAAATTGAAACAAGGTAACTGAGCCCTAATCAATACAAAATCGCGAAAAATATCTTCGTATATATACTTAGTGGTAAGTTTAAACGCAGTTTGTATTATATAATATTAAAACCATGATAAAGTCTGATAATGGGGTTACGCCTAGCGAAAATGAATTTTTAGAAATACATGCGTAATATGGAGCCACTGATCATCCAAGCCCGGACCTAAGTCCCGGCACACTGCCCCATTTCATTAGTAAAACTAATTATATATCTAATTAAACATAAAATATAATTTAAAATATTAAATCCGGTAATAATTAATATCAAAACATTAAAAATAGTCTCAATATTTATAAAACGCTAAAACATTTAGAAATATATATGAAATTAATTTTATAATATTATATACCTAAAATCTTTCTATATTTGAGATTCTTGATTTTAAGATATTTTATATGTAATACTAAATATTACACGTTTACACAAAGATAAGATATAATTTTAACTTTTAACTTTATATTTAACAATTATAAAGCTAGTTATTAAAAAGAATAGAACTTTTCCTTTTATTTATTACATTTAAATTTACCTAAAAAGATTTTCTAAGCTGTTTTTAATTAATATTAAAATTGAAATGTATTTATCCTAACGTTGGACCCCACCTAATGAATAACCCTAGCAATGAATAATTCTAATGTTAAATTTGAGTAGCACTTAGCATAAGATTTTATAATTTTATAAAAATTAGTATAATAATTAAGTTCCCTAAAAGAGTAGAAATAAATTGCTTAGTTAATTTATAACTAGTTAAAAAGAAAGTATTTGTTAAAGATATGAAAATGCTTAATATTTCAAAATATATATTAAAATAAAATTATATAAACAATGTATAAGTTACATATTATTGTAAAATAAATACAGTAATACGAAGCTATATTGCATAGAAGTTACCAGTATGTAACTAAAAGTAAACGTAAATAATTATAATATAATATTTATATTAAAAACTTAAGGTTTGGGATCATGTTTATAATTAGCAACAAAACGAATTTTTATAAAACATGCTTTGAAAATGAGACTAATATTTACCTTTCGTTTTATAATATGTTTTTATTTATAAAATTATTAATAAAAAGTAAAAACTTAAAAATATTAATTAATAAAAGCTGCCGGCAAATGTGCTGCAATTCTGGAAGCTGGGGGGAGGTAGGTTGCTTGCTCTTCTGTCCTAAAACTAGGGGTAGGGGGGAGCAGCCACATATAGGCTTCAGCTCCTTTGTCTTGCAATCCTAGGGCCACATCAAAGCCCTTTGACTCCTTTCACCGCTCCTTCCAACAAATCACCTTAACTGCCGACAAAAGCTGTTATAAAATATTAATAATTATAAAATATAAAGCGCAAAGAATTTATAGGAGTTGTTAAGTAATACTTTATGTATAAAATATTTATATTTCAAATAAATATTAATTTTTAAGTTCAAAATGCATTTTTTAAAATTTGTTTTATATATATATATTTCCTTTATATTATTGCTTTCCTTACTGAACAATACCTGTATTTTAAAAGTAACTTTTACGATATATCAAGCTTTTAATAACTTGTTTTTTTTAATACTTTTGTCTTTTTTATTATCACTATTCTACTTAACGTATCACACAAGCTCGTCGCGCGTTTTTTTAGCACTTCTTGGCAACAAATTTAAATAAAACAACTACAATGTCATAAATTAATTCTAATTAATCGGATTTTTTTTCGTTACATGTATCTACAGTTTTTTTATAAATACGCGCATTATATCCGGGCTTGCCGCAAATATTACATTTCCGTTTTTTCGTTTTAACTTTTTTCCGACGATTATTTTTAGCCGTTATTAGTTGCATTCTTTCATTACCCCTTTTTTTCGGCCAAAAAAACTTATTCCTTTTATATAGTAAATGTTTCTCCTTTTTAAAAACGTTTATTTTTAATTTTTCGGCGTTTATTAAAAAAATGGTTAGTTTCGCGTAATTTAACGGTTTTTTCTTTAAAAAAATGTTTTCGTATAGAAGTATTAAGTTATTTCTTATTAAAAAATTAACCAATTTAATTATTTTTATCGGCGAGCTTCCTTAATAATTTCTAATTTCTTTTTGCAAATATTAATCTTTTTTTTTGTTGTATATTTCGGAAAGTTTTCGACGGTAAGGAAAGAATGGAACCGGTAAAGGTAAATAATAAAACGGTTGGCGTAAATATAATTAAAAGAATTTCGAAATCGGAAAAAACGTTATTAAAATTAAATAAAACAAGTCCAGTTTTAATAAAACCGGATTTAATATTATCGGACGTTATAGTAACTTTAAACGTATCCAAAAAACCGGCGAGAACATCTTCCTTAATGATATAAATATAATAAAGTTATATTAAATTTTCGATATAAAACGTATAAACGCGTTTTAAAACAAAAAAATAAAATACGTCGAAAACTTAAAGCTAATAAAAAAAATAGGAAAATATGCAAAACATAATAATATCGTAATTCGCGCAATATTCTTCAAATTCCATCAAATAATAGTTTTCGTAACCGTTAAAAATAAAAAACGTTTTGTTCCTTTTGTACGTATTCGAATATATTTATCGAAATATTAAATCTATTTTAAATCTAATTCGTTCGTTATTTAACTAATATAATTAATTCCAACTTTTTAATCGGATAATAATAAGTTATCGCAATATTAAAATCCAAGGTAAATTTTCCTTGTTAAAATAATAAATAACGGTATAATCTAAGTTTACGAATTAATAACTTATATAACTATAATCTATTTTTAATTACTTTATTAAACTTATTTAAATTTTTCACGTTTTTCGGTACTTATAATTATTATGCCGTATATTATTAAAAGCTCCATTAAAAATCCCGTTTCGTCGAAATTATAAATATTTTCTTCGGCGATGTTATATTTTGCAATTATAACCTGAATTAACTTAAATTACTTACGAAATATTTCTAGATTTTCGCATAATACCCTTTAATAATCGATTTTCCGATTTAAATACGTTTAAAGCTTTTTTTACCGTTAAATAAATCTCGACGTCTAATTAATTCCGATACGCTTTATAACGCATTAAGTAAATAATAAATTTGCCATATTTTTAATATATTAAAGCCGAACAGGAAACGTTTGCGTATTTAAGTTAGAAATTCGGTTAATAATCGATTTTTCTTTAATTACCGTCAATTTTCGCAAATTAGAAATAATATCGGTTCGGGCGTATTTACCGTTAAATTACGCTTTTAAAATAAAATATGAAACGTCGTAAATAAAACTTAATTTTTTATAACTAAATTTAAGGTTTCGTTTTTTAACTTGAGCGGCTAAATTTATTTTCGCGTTTTTTATAAAGCGTTCCATTTTGTAGTTGTTAAAAAATAAGTAATTGAAATTAAATAATTGGAATATTAAAAAAAATGTCCCGTTCGGTGGTATGTCCCGTTCGGTAGTGTGGGACGTTATATAAAACGTAATAATATCGTTCTTCGCATAATATTTTTCGAATTTTATCGAATAATAACTTTCTTAACCGTTAAAAATAAGAAAACGTTTCGTTTCTTTCGTACGTATTTAAATATATTTATTAAAATATTAAATTTATTTTAAACTTAATTCGTTTGTTATTTAGTTATTATAATTAATTCCGACTTTTTAATTAACGGGTAATAAATTATCGTAATATTAAAATTTAAAGTAAGTTTTCCCTGTTAAAATAATAAATAACGGTATAACCCAATTTTGCAAATTAATAATTTATATAAATGTAATTTATTTTTAATAACCTTATTACGTTTATTTAAATTGTTTACGTTTTTCGGCGTTAATAATTACTATACCGTATATTATTAAAAACTTTATTAAAAATTCCGTTTCGTCGAAACTATAAATATCCTTTTTTGTAATACCATATTTTACGATTATAACCCGAACCAGTCCGAATTACTTACGAAATACTTCCGGATTTTCGCATAATATCTTTTAATAATTAATTTTTTTAATTTAAATACGTTTTAAATTCTTTTTGCCGTCGAACAAAATTCGACGCTTAGTTAACTTTAATGCGTCCTATATCGCGTTAATTAAGTAATAAATTCGCCATATTTTCAACATACTAAAGCCGGACAGAAAACGCTTACGTATTTAAATCAAAAATTCAGTGGATAATAATTTATTTTTCGGTCGGCTTTAATTTTCGTAAATCAGGAATAGTATCGATTCGGGAAAATTTGCCGTAAATTCGATTTCTTAAAGTAAATTCGGAAACGTTATATATAATATAAAGCTGTTTATAATTAAATTTCAAATCTTTCTTTTTAACCTAAAAAGCTAAATTTATTTTAATATTTTTATAAGCCGTTCTATATTATTAATATTAGAAAATAAATAATTAAAGTTAAATAATAAATACAATAAAAAACGCGCGACGAATTTATACGCACGACGAGCTTATATAATACGTTAATTTTTTATCAGCTTTTATATATTACGCGTTTTAGTAGAAATTATTATTTATTACTAAGGTAATTCATTAGGTAAGGTTTTAAGTTAATGTATAACAGCAGTAAATGTTATTTATAACTTTTTAAAGCCTATTTTTAAATAAAGTGTTGACTTTTTATCATTTTATTTATAATTCCCCGCCAAAGTTAAGTACATTCCAGAGGTGGGTTACGTCACCGGCAGACAAATAATCAGGTAGCAGGACAGCCAGATTGCGCATTACAACAGCAGAAAGTCCAGCCCTTCTGCCGCTAGATGCGCGATGTTCCAAGACACAGCACCCGGCTTGTTTTGAGGAAGTCATCTCAGGGCAACTTTCTTCGAGTGCAGCGTGAAGCAACATGTCCAGCCGTGTAGACATAACTTACAAACCAACCAGGCTCCGACACCATGCAAAGAGCGATTGCTCGTCCGCCGATGGACAAACCCCCACCAGCCATTGCCATCGTTCCACGTCAATCTCCCATCCCTTTTCAGACGGTTGCGACCCCTCGGTAACTATGATTGAAAGTCAAACGACGGCGGCAGTGGTAGGAACTCTTTGTAGGCCGTCCCGACCCGGCCGTCCAAATTCCACGGGATCGGCCTGTAACGTTAGAAGGCGCATTAGCTCACCCTATCCATCCGTTCGCGAACTGTGAAATTAGTCGAGATCCGCAGTGGTGTCGTTGCGGAGAATGGCCGGACACGACAATGCAGAGAAGAGCGCCCTTGTAGGAATTGCGGCCAATTCGGAAACTGAGCTTACGCACGTTGAGCTCTTATTGCCGGGGAGCAGCTTCGACGTCACTCCGTACGTGGTTGACCACCTCGTAGAGCGGGTCTCGTTGCTACGCTACGGCCATACAAGCCCCATGAGCAGGCGCATCGAGCTCAGCCCAAGAGTAGCCAGCACTTGGGCTTTGATGCCACCATCGTCCCAATCTTCACCGCGGAAGCGAGGGTCGACCGTCCAGACCCGGCACCAAACGAGTTACTGACAGCATGTTGGAATTGTGCATGCCACGACGTGCGCAGACATCATGTGCAGTTTCGCTTGTAACGTAACCTGCAAGCCTCCCGAAATCCGGGGTCTTTTTGGTAGTTTCAATAGGCGATGATGAGTCGCCAGGCGCACTCCATTACACCCATAATCCATTCGCTTTCGCCGGTCTCAGGCAATGTCCACCCGGTCTGGCGACGTCGAGTCTCTCGGTTCGCGGGAGAGGAATTACTGGATGGATCTGCCTACGAGGTTCTTAGCTAAGTCCCGTCGAATAATGTTCCTAGCACTCAAATATGCAGTATGTTCGATGCACCCAATCTTAGGTCGCGTAACGGCCCCATGAATGAATATAATTTTCCACGCGTTGTTAGCATCATTGTCGCACATAGTTCCTAAGACGACGTGACGTGGGCGGGCTTACGCAAGTAGGTGCCGCATCCTCCACCATAGAGGGGGCGATCTCTCCGGCAGCTAAGAAACACACCTTCAGCTGTCCGACATAGACGAAAGAGACTACCGTACCGTCAGTGATTTTACCCCCCGGTCAATGAACCTCCCAGTTCATGATCACCTTGTCTGTTCCACTGTCTCATGCTCATCTGGGAGCGCGTTGACCTGGCGGTGGGCCTATGCCCCTAGCATAGGCCGACTCGAACTACCCATCCAACGGGGCGGTGTATGTGGTCGGTGCATTCTTTCCAAAGTGAGTTCCCATCGTGAAATGTGTCGTGGTTTATACATAGAACTCGCCGTGGAGGAAGCGGGAGAAGGAAGCGCGCTGTCGTGGCGACGGACACCGAATGTTGGGCGCCCCTACGGTTATTCTGCTTGGGTTAATGGATGAATGTGTATCTACGTGCGGCTTACGGACCACGAGATAGTATACTCGCCCAGGGAAAGTGCTGAGCGATGGCACTGGAGGGAACATAGCCAACGGTGGCGGAAAGGTGCGGTGCGAGGCGGACGGGTGACTTGGGCGTCTCTCATCTATTCGTAAAACACCACGAGCAATGCCAATCTAATATCCGGTTCCACAACATATACTATGCTCGGACGCTCTCCACGACACAACATGTACGAGACAAACCCCCGTCAACACCGGGCGCTCTAATAAAGCTTCATATCGACCTTAACCAACAACGTACCACCACTAACACGGCCCTTCTTATCGAGGAGGTGTACGAAGCGCCAGCCAGTACGGAGGCGGTCGAGGCGGACGCAGGCCCAGGCGGCGAGGTCATCGCGGCCGATCTCGTCATCCTTGACGAGGAAGCGCACGAAGGCGAGCCCGGGGACGACGTGGGCGACGCGTGTGAAGGCCAGCGTCTCGCCGCCGAAGTCCGGGTCCGTGCCGCGCCGCGTCTTCGTCCTGGCCTTGTACTCGCCCTCCTTGGCCTTTCCGCCGCTGCTCCTCTCGCGCTGCTGCCGCAGCAGCGCGTGCGGCGGCTCCGTGTGCAGCTCCACCTTCACGTACGGCTCGAACCCCGACGGCTTGTCGTCCTCTTCGGGCAGCGGCAGGTTCTGCGCCGCGAGGACCGTGATCCTGAGGTCGAGCGTGTTGTGGATGATCGGCGGTGACGGGAGCGGATCCGCGATCATCAGCTGGCCCTGGTCCTTCTGCTCTGTTTTGCCTTGCTCCGTGGTGGTGGAAGCCGGAACCGCCTTCCTGCCCCGGAACCCTTCCGGCTTCAGCACATAGCCCCCGGTACCGGCGAACATGCCCTCGTTCATCATCATGCCTTCGTCCCACTTCTGCCAGTTGAGCGCGACGACCTGGATCCCCTTCCTCCAGAACACCGGCGGGTCAAGGTTCGAGCTGCTGATGCGCATGCCGCTCGGGTAAGTGCGCATCAGGTAGTGCTTGTTGTGGTTAAAGAGGCGCTCGCCCTCGTTGTCGTGAACCTCCAGGACGGTGTTCTCAGACAAAGAAAAGATATGGCTCGGCATATTGGCTTCCGGTTGCGTGAGGGATTTGAAGGACACGCCGCGCGTATAGATGCCTAGAACGGAGAGGGCCTGTATGATCTTTGATGGCTTCTTGGCTTTCTGACTGGTAGCGACCTTGGAATTCGGGTCTTCTTTGGCTTCTGGGGGCAGCCGGTCCGCATCCTCAGCCGCAGGAGTGTCGGAACCGGGAGGCGCGTACTTGACCTTCACGAGAATCTTGTTGCGCAGCTCGCCGGGCGATGGAAGGAATTTGGCTTCGCCACTTGGGGGATCCACTAGGAAGGGGCCCCAGACGTCCTTCATTATGTTGACCATCGTCTCTTGTTGCTCATGGCTGCAGTGGACCTCCAAGCTGACGATGAGCGGGAGATCGGTCACCACGAATGCGCAGTCCCTAATCGCCTCGCAGACCTCTCGGAAAGTTATGTCCTTGGTGAGAGTGTACCCGTGCAGAACCCGTGGCTCGACTGTAGATTGTGAGCTGGTAGTCTTCTTCAGCGGCGCTGGTGCAGCCGCTTCGTCTTTACCAGTAGCTTCCGTGGACCCCGGTTCTTTCCCATCGCTTGGTACTTGGCTTACAGCTCGTTTGCTTAGGGAAGTCTTCCCCAGACGACTGGCGAGGGCGTTCGGCAATTTCGAAGCGAGTCTCTCCCTGCGACTTTCCTTCTTAATTGCCACCTTCTCCTTTTCCTCCTCGTCCTCCAATTCAGAATCCGAGCTGTCAGATGATTCGGAACCCGAGTCGTCGCCGTCCCAGACGTCAATCTCTACACACCGACAACCCCTAAGCAACACGTTCCTGTAAGCATTGGCGTCGGATTCGCTACTCAGCTGGTTACCCGTCAGATACGTGTTGTGGCTAGAGCTGATGTAGTAGCTTGATAATGGCCAAGAAAGGTCCGAGTCGGTGAGCTCGGGTGTTGCCAGGATGTCACCAGCCGTCGATGTCATGTACTCCAAAAACCTGTCGAAATCCAACTCATCCTTGGTGGCGATGTGGGCCGAAGCATCTGTCACCCTATCGGCCTGCGCCTTATGAACAAAGTCGACGATCTGTTGCTTTTGCCATTTGTTGTCGGCCCCTGTTGAGATATCCGCTCAGTTAGAGATGGGGCAACTGGGGGACATTCTCGTGAATACTAGGGGAACACTGAAAGTTCGATGAGGCAACAACACAGTGAAGCCACCCGGAGGAGAAAGTGCGCACGTCTCCAGACAGGTTGCCGTGTTGAGCTATCACCTACCGACATAATCTTTGTATATCTTTTCGAGATATGGCATAACCGAGGCCTTCACCTCCTTAACCACTCGATCCTCTTTGGTGGTTTGACCCCCACCAGCTTGGTGGAGAGCTTCATTTGGCGGAGCAGGTGCGGTCTCTGCCATGTCGTCTGAGCGAAGTTGAAAATTGAATATAGATACTTCGTAAGAAGGATCGCCAAATAAAAGGAAGATGAAGTAAGACTATAGCAGAGCTCCGGTGAGGTTTTATCTATCGGTTGTTTTGGCAAGGGAAAGGCATGTGGGCTAAGCCAAGCCAGTCGGGCTGACGATAGTGACGTGCCTCCACACAAAAGAAGGGCCAAGGAAAGGGAACCAGCCCCTAATATGCATTGGGACCCGCCAATTCGGTTCGGCAGTCCAGATCTAGACCAGTGACAGCGAAGAGATGAACGTGCAGACCAGCAGCGGGTTTAACGTAGAAATTCACAAGAGCCACAACTGATGGTAAGTTCCTTCGACCTCACCGCAGCTCCGAGGAATTAATTTGGTTTTTGGGCAGCGTTACGTCATTACGGTTCGAGCAAAACGGTTATGCAAACGGATGGAAGCGGACAATTACGAATACGATGATCTCGGCACGATTTCGCACTAACCTTTTCTATACGAGTCCCAGCAGATACGGAGAGGCTTTGTAGTAGGGCAGAGTACCTCCAAAAAACGGTATGTAGATACTGTATATTACGTAACCACATATAACCCCGCTGTTAAGCAGAAGGAGGGGGTGAGAGGACACGGACCAGCTCTTCTATCCCCTTTACCAGGTACGTATATTTAAGGGGTCCCCTAAGACGATTATTGAGTTCCCGTTACAACAGAAAAAAAGCTGTGTGGAAGGACCTCCGCCCCATCATGAAAGTGCGCATTGATGCTCTATATAGTAGGACATTTCTGAGGGCCTTTTTAGGGTGATGTTCCCCATACTAGGCACCGGGAGAGGAAATGGGTTAACGCAAACTCAACTTGACCTGTTTATAAACCATCAAAGGCTAACAGTAAAGCTAGACATTGAATATCGCTCATAGCACTTTGATCAGCGAAACGATAATGGCCATAAGTCCTTTCATTCTCCAAGCTGTCATTGCCAGCCGCTGAGGGGTCTCAGTGCTAGGAGAAACTTTGCAGGAATTTAGATGATACCTCCGATCTTCATCCACACCTCCATGAGCTAGGCGTTATTGTCCTTTAACAGCTTCTCTAGGTTCGTGTAAATGGGTGCAACTAAGAACGGAATGCTTTGAGACTAGGAATGCTGTAGGAACCGAATTCTATTTGATGCAGTCAACCTGCCCACTGAAAGACGACCGTTCTTTGTCACTTTGTTGTCCCGAAAAGGTGGACAATATATTGTTCCTCCTCACTAACAAGAGAGCTTAAAGTGGCTTGACTCGGGTTTTATTAAGCCCAAAGAAAATGTTAGCTCCCATGATCGCCATGAAAGCCACCCTCATGGTAGCTGTGACCGTATAATGACGGACATGGAGGACAGAGAGAAACCTTAAAAAGTAGACCGCATCACGTATACGTCTCTAACTCGCTTTTCTAACAGAGGGGCTTAACAGTGAACTTGCGGGACCCACAGGACCTTTAGCGACACACTTAACCCGCCCGGACGAAGGAATGGACACCTCAGAGCGCAAGGAACTCCAGAAGAGGCTCCTCTGGGTCGCCGCGGAGACCCTGGTATCCCTCGACAAGCAGAACTGGGAGCACCTCCGGCAGTTCCGGGAGTTCGGGACCCGGGCGCGGCGGCGGTTCTTCGAATGCGCACCCTTCTACCTCGGCTTCCTCGGCCACCGGTCCCCGGAGGAAGTCCACGCCGAGATGGACGGCTACGACTGGCGCGAGATATGGACCGACGACTTCGTGGCCGAGAACGGCCTGGACGACGAGCGGGCTGCTGCGGGGGTAAGTGAGGAAGACGCACTGGGGGGGGAACCGGAGGCCGAGGAGGAGGACCTAAAGCGCCGGCTCTCGACCGAGGACAGGGCCATCATGGCGGCGCAGGGACTCACGACGAAGGCCGAGTTCGACGAGTACCTGAAGTATGTATCGTCCTTCGGAGGGAGCGGCCATACGTTCCGGGGCCGTGTCTACGATCTCGAGGGCAACGAGATCACACTAGACTCGAGTATCGACGAGGGGTTCTACGACATAGAGGAGGAAGAGGACAGCGCTGAGTCGCTTGAGGAGTTGTATGAGGAATTCCTCGCCGAGTACAGACATCTGGAAGGCGTCTGCTTTCCTGAACCTAGGTGTCGCCGTCGTAACCACGGCCCAGCAGCGAAGTCGGAGTTCGACGCCACAGTGCGGCCGGAGGGTAGCGCTGGCGACGTGGCCAAAGACGACTCGTTAGACAGGGTATCTCTGAGCGAACTCATAGAGCAACTTACCGTGGTAGAACCAGTCATCGCGTCCAGGAGGAGAGCCGGTCGTCTAGCGAGACACAGCACGGAAGCGGCCACAGATGGGTCAGCCAAAGGAAAAGAGCGCGCCCATGCCCTACCCGGCGAGCAGTCATCCGGGACTACAGACATAGGCGAACTGCGATACACGTGGTTCGAGAAGGCGAAGATGACGTTCTGGCAGGCGGAGGCCCTGTACATGGCCACCCGGGCGCAGGAAAGGATCGAGCAGGGCCTGGAGATGGCGTATAGGATCATGCGCCTCGAGGGCTGGCAGGAGGAGTTCGACCGGGAGATCTCCGCCGAGGAAGAGGATGAAGGGACGTGGTCACGCTAGGATATGATTCAGTGTCCTGAACAGATAACGCAGGATATGAATTGTTTTAATGCTCTGTGACGTTCCCATTTTTGCAGAAACTTTCAGTATATGTGGTCTTCGAATTTTATATTTAGTAAGTAGGCGTACATAACACCTATTATATCTCTCATAAACACGACAGATACCTAGCCAGCCGTGCTATAACTCCTTCTGCTTCGCACCAACCTTCGGCTTCGTCGGGGCCCCGCCAAAAGCGCGCGAGACCTGGAGCGCGACGAAACCGGCGACCATCGCGGCCTCGAGCCCCAACAGCGCAATCCAGACCGCGTCGAGGAGCCCGACGCCGCCGCCGAGCCCGAGCTCCTCGAGCTTCCACGCCAGCGGGCGGTACGTGATCTGCATGGTCAGGAAGGCCTCGAGGACGTAGAACGTATACCAGTAGTGTCTGCAATGCATATGTATATCGGTTAGCTGCCTTTTCTTATTGCAGAGGTCCGATTCGACTCCCCGCGCAAAGGGGTATTTTCCTGGCCTGAGTTAAGTGCCCGGGGAGATATTGGGAAGGGAGAGAAGCTCGGCGGGGCGCGGGGTGAGGGATTGTCGGCGCAAAGGCAAAATTACCGCGAGAAAAAAAAATCACGGTTTAACCATCTCCTCAGCGCCAAGAAACAGAGAATGCAAGGCACGAAAAGGAGCAAAAGAGCAGAAGAACTCACTTATTTCTCTCGTCGAGCAGAGTCCACAGGGGCCGTGGCTCGGCCCACGACTGCGCGATCTGGAGCGCGATGACGAGCCCGCAGGCGATGAAGGCCCAGATGAGGGACATGCGCTGGAGCAGCGAGAGCTCGTAGTGCGGGAGGTACGCGTTAAGGAGGTTGGCCATTTTTGTGTCTCCACCACTTTATATATAATATTTTAAGGCCCTAGGGGAAGGAAGGGACACTTTGCCGTTGTGCTGCTGTTTAGGTTTTGGACACGTTGGCGGGAAACCTTTTCTCGTAAGGGAGGGCTGAGGGCTTGGCGGCTGGGTGGATGGAGGAATTGGGTGTGCGGTGGGATGACGGCAAGCGATGGGAAAGTCAATCGTAAGCTTCCGACTACGGAATTAGGAGCGTGAGTGTCGCCGTCTTGTCGCGGAGCGATTAATTGACGTCGATATTAAATGACATTTTCAAGCGGAGGTAGCGGGTCGACTAGAATTGTCAAGACTGGTTGGCAAATGTAACATCGAGTGCGGAGGAGCGAGGTCCAGATCTGGGAATTGAATGAACTAGCCGATCCCTCGTGGGCTTCTATTACCCGGGAAGAGTCGAGGAGAAGATACTGTAGGGATTCCATCAATAGCACCTTTTTTCTTTGCAGGTGGAAGAACACAGGGCAGTTCTTCAGATCGGCACCAGGGGCAGGGTTATACGTAGGCAGCGGACCCTGTTCGCAATACCATCCGTATGTTACCTGGTCGGAACCGGAGAATGTATCGCATAAGCTGCCAACCCCCAAAGCAAGGGTTATAAGGGCACTTGGAGATAGTGCCGGATCCTGCAAGTGTAAGACGGGAGTCTACTATGTAGAGAGAAGTTTATCCGTCCATCATTAGACTCGCGTTGCGTTATGAGAAAAAAGCCCCGTCTCCTAAAACCAGAGGCGGATTAGCCCATCCGTGCTGCACCTACGCAGCAATATCCTAAACTCCCCAGTACGCTATGAATCCCATCCTTAAAAGGAGGCATTTACTTTTCTGCCTGCCGCTTCTCGGCCTCGCGGGCATCACCCCCGGAGGCTCTCCACCATACATCGCATCCCCATCGCAGAGCCCTCTCGGCAGCTCCAGTCGGTGTAAAGGCGGGCCGCACGTCAAGGTAGAAGACGGGCTCGCCGGTCGGTTCAGGGGGTCCGGAGTAATAATCGATCACGTAACGAACTTCTTTCCGCTCCCCGTTGATGTCGCGCGACACATACCAGTCGTGTCGATCAAAAGGAGGTTCCGTGCTGTACATCGCATTAGCGTCGTTCTTCAAGTCGCAGTGTAGCATGCATGGATGAACCCACCCAAATGCGCCAGGATACAGCCACCCCATGACCTGGAGCATGGCGGCCTTCGGCGTCATATCCTGCGGCCGGCCTTGAAACCTCACAAGGCTAGGCTGCAAGTTGTCGACCTCCTTTTGATACCCGTACCTCTTCACCTGCGTTTCGAAATTCTGTTCTCCCCGGCTGCAAAGCCGCCAGCCCTTAAGCAGCCCCCCTGCGAAGCGCTTCTCCCAGTCCATAATCTCGCCCCACGCACCCTCGTTGAGGAAGTTATGTACGCTGACCATGCTCTCGACGGCCGTGACGTCCGTATCTGCGTATCCCTTCCGAAGAAGCGCGTTGTACATCTGCTGCGGCGATGGGTACTCCCAATTGCCAGAGCCGTCGCCCTTGGGGATCGTCGACGGATCGCGAGATGTGGGTAATACGTGTGTCTGCTGGGGAGCGCGCTCTTGCGACAAGTCACCGAACATGTAGTTCAGCGGGTTCAGTTTCGACAACGTCGAATTCGGCTCGGGTTTTCTAGACGGAGCAGGCGCACGAGTTGCATGCGGTACGGGACATGCTGAAGGGGATGAAGATGTGGACGAGGCAGTTTGAGACGCATGAGGCACCGGGCATGCAGAAGCGGAAGGGGATGACATGGCATCGGCACTCCTCTGATGCTGGTGCATTGGACATCCTGGCTGGTTTGGCATGAGCCTATAGACCGCGAAAGTTGCGCGACAACATATGAGAGCGACTCACGGGTGGCGATCGAATTCCATACTGACGACCTGTAGCGGATGCAGACCGGATCTGAGGTCGGGGACCGTCAGCCCAAAACCAACCCATGATGAACCTTAGACGAGCTGTATTAGGGATGAGAGTCGAACAGAGCGCAGAGAGAAGGCAAAAGGGCGCGATGGCATTGGGATCCTTCTTGGGCCTTCAGCGTGTATGGAATTGTCTCGACGGGCAAGTAAAAATCGATGCTATTACAATTATGCTAATGGAGATGCGACCGATAAAGATAAAGAACCTAGAGTCCCTGCCGCGAGCTTTTCTTAATTGGCCCCGTCACTGATCGGAGAAAGACGGAACAAACCCCCCGGCTTCACATGCCACGGAACTAGGGGGACCACGTGCTTACGTACCTACGTACACTTAGATGCGCTTATCGATACAATCAGACAGGGCGGTACGAAGGTACCCCATGTGAGAGTGATTTACGTCACAACATGTATTAGCGTGAAGACTTGTCCAGAGTTCATTCTTTCCCGCGTCATGCCATTCCAAAGGTTCCTGTTCATCAGAGAAAACGGTCCTAAGACTAGCTGTTGCATATTTCCATACAACTTCAATATGTGATTCGTTAAACTTGCCATGAAAGCTATAGCTCCGTCATAATGCGAATAGATTTTCACAGCGACAAACTCCACTTTGAACCCCTGGCGCCATGAGGCCGGTATTCCTAATAGGCCGGTTTTGCGCCCGTCGAGCTTGTCCACGGATCCCTCAGCCGGGTACTACCAATGCCCAGTTCAGGAGGTTATATACAAATCTCCGATTCCAATCTCTGGGCAGCTCTCGGATATGGAAGAATCCACGCTTCACGGGGAAAGCTCTGAAGGCAGCTGCAGCAAGTGGCGCATTAGGAACGGCCGCATTTGTCAAGCTCTCCGAGAAAGAAAATGAAGGGACGGAGCAGACGGCCGAAGAGCGTATGCTGCAGGTATCCAGAGAAGAGCTGAGGAAGAGAGTCGATGAGGACGACACAGGGTTCTCCAGACTCAGACATGAGATTCTGTTATACCTCGATCTATATCTGTGGGAGCCGCTATGCACTGGCGCCAGGTTCATCCACCTCGTCGCCATATTCGTGCCTGTCATACTGGCCGTGCCAGCGATTTGGGTCGGGAAGCGACAGCTGGATCGCGATAACGAGCGATCAGGTACACTGTGGTGGTATGGCTTCTTGGTAAAGAGCATGGAGTTGGCAGGGCCGGCGTTCATCAAGGTGAGAGAACAAGTGCCCTGGCCAATGTTTATCCTTTCTAAAGCTGATATATCTCCTTTGAAAGCTGGGTCAATGGGCCGCCTCCAGAACAGACATCTTCCCTAACGAGATGTGTGATATCATGTCAAAACTACATTCCAATGCTCCAGCGCATTCGCTTCATGCTACAAAACGAACTGTTGAGGCGGCCTTCGGCGGCCGAAGGTTCGAAGACATATTCGAAGAATTTCAGGAGGAGCCCCTGGGTGTGGGCGCGATAGCTCAAGTTTACAAGGCGAAGCTGAAGCCGGGTCTTGCGGTTCCAGGCGATGTAGACGTATCCGACACTACGAGTAACATCCGGCAGAATGTTCGCCGAAACGTGAACACCGTTCTGAAGAGCACTCCCAAACGTGTCCCCTCTAACTACGTGGCCGTCAAAGTCCTACACCCGAGGGTTGAGCGGACAGTACGCCGCGATCTACGTATCATGGGCTTCTTCGCCTCCGTACTCAACATGATACCCACCATTGAGTGGTTATCCCTACCGGACGAGGTAACGCAATTCGGGGAGATGATGAAGCTGCAGTTAGATCTACGCATTGAAGCTGCGAACCTTGCCAAATTCCGCAGGAACTTCAAGCATCGCTCGACCGCCTGGTTCCCCTTCCCCTATCTAGAGTTTACCACCCGGAATGTGCTCGTGGAAGAGTTCGCCCAGGGGATCCCCTTATCCGACTTCCTCGAGAACGGTGGCGGTGTTTTCCAGCGCGACATCGCCCAGGAAGGCCTAGACGCATTCCTGCGCATGTTATTGCTCGACAACTTTGTGCATGCCGATCTACACCCCGGCAACATCATGGTGCGCTTCTACGAGACATCGCGACCCGATATCGGCCTGCGAAGGCGGTCGCGGTCGGAAGATGCCAGCGGCCATCAACCACACCCCGCTGAACAGCCTGACGTCACGGAGCAGGTTCTCGCACGCCTGCGACCGTACCGCGATAGCAAAGACAAGGCGGCCTGGGAGGCGGAACTGGCGCGCCTCGACGCAGAAGGGTTCCGGCCGCAGCTCATCTTCATCGACACGGGGTTGGTGACGGAGCTCAACGCGACGAACCGGCGCAACTTCCTGGACCTGTTCCGCGCGGTGGCCGAGTTCGACGGGTACAAGGCCGGCCACCTCATGTGCGAGCGGTGCCGGCAGCCCGAAGCGGTGGTCGATGCCGAGGTGTTCGCGCTCAAGATGCAACACCTGGTGCTCGGCGTCAAGAGTCGTACGCTGGCCCTCGGCAACGTACGCATCGGCGACATCCTGCAGCGCGTGCTCGACATGGTGCGCGCCCACCACGTGCGCCTCGAGGGCGACTTCGTCAACGTCGTCATTAGCATCCTGCTGCTCGAGGGCATCGGCCGCAGCCTCGACCCGGACGTCGACCTCCTTAGTAGTTCCTTGCCCATCCTGCGCGAGCTCGGCGCCCAGAGCGGCGCCGCGATGATGAAAGGCGGCGACTTCTCCATGTTCTTCGTCTGGGCGGGACTCGAGGCCCGGCGCTTCCTGCAGGCTAGTATCGAGGATGTATGTTCTTTCCCCCCTTCCCTTTCCCCTCGCTTCTCTTCTTCGCCTTCTCCCCTTTCTGTGTTCCGTCCCGTTACTTGCCCAAATGTTATCCTGTGCGGTAGGAATTCTTGATGCTGATTCTACGATTCGCGCAGGTCGAAAACTGCGTCAAGTATGATCTCCTAGCTCCTAATATATAGACGTTATTTTGTGTATGTGATAACCTTGCATGGGGCGGGAAGTTGTGGGGGAATTCATGGATAAACATAGACGAACGAGCATATGTCAGGCGTTTTCTGGAACAGAGACGGCGTAGGCGGCCGCTTGTGTATGTGCGTATAAGTGCAAATGTAACTCTCTCAGCAATAGATGACAAAATCCATGATAATATCTAGTTCATGAACTTGCTGTTCCCGCAAGATGTCACGTTGTTGTTGCGGACTGCCACAGCGTACACCGATCAGCCGAAGTCCAGTTTGACGGATGCAATAATAAACCGACTTGTCCAACCCCGTGGAGGTTGCCCGTGACTTTAGCCCACCAACAAGGACTGTTACGTACATTGTCTAATATAACCCGAGAACTTATATACTTTTCTTGTTCTTCCCTGGCTTCGAACCTCACATCTCCAGCCATTATACAAGCCTGATTCGGCTCGGTGATCCTCCCCAGCTCCTGGACTCTAAACTGCCGACTCCCAAGAACGTACAAAGAATCGTATCCCACAACCGAACGGACAACAAAGAAACCCAGAGAACATAGCTACTGTTCCCTGGATTTCCTAGAAAACAAGCACCGAGACAAAAGATTTGTTTCGTCCAATAAACAATGCCAGAGAAGCCAATACAAATAGGCATTTAAGCCGTATTTCAGCGGCCGGCGAACAAACTGGAAAGACTGGTAGATACCTTCTTTTTGTAGACATTTCCTATAAATTCTGGGGGTACGTACTGTCCCCTACAGCTGGCTTCGATGCTCATATTTTCTTCATCTGCGTGGTTCTAACTCGACGTCCCAGTGTGCTAATTATTCAGTCGGGAAACCTGGTGTTGTATGTATATAGCCACATCCCGTGAATACCCAACATATATGACGACTCTATACATAGGTCTTCGACTGGAGCCCGCTACACACTCGCTGATCATCGCCGCAAGCCAAGCCGGTCTTGGATTCCATAAGTCTGGGTAAGCAACCGAGTCAAGCAACACTAAGACCGTCCAGTTCAGTTCAGTTCGTGACAGACCACCCAGGTACCTACGAACCTACCTACCTGCCAAACCGAAAGAGAAAAGAGAGAGCAAAGATGTGCCGCAAGATTATAAGCCACCGCATGCATCACGACGTGCGCACGCCCATGACGCTGGGCCCGGATTCCCACTCCCACTCCCACATCGACGCTGACGCCGGGCGAATGTACTACGTGAACCCGTTGCGCACCAGCTACCACTGGTGCGAGGTCTCGCTGCCGCCGCCGGGCCAGTGGCTTGTGAACAGCGGCGGCATCCGGATCGCAGGCGCGTGCGAGTACCACAGCTGCTGCGCGCCTGTGGTCGAGACGCGCCTGTGCGCCGCGGCCCTCGGAGCGCCGCGGCCGCCGCACCAGCTCCTGGACGTCGAGCCCGAGGAGTGCGAGCTCTTCGTCCTCGAGCATCGCCACCACCGCCTCGAGTGCTTCGGCATGGCGCCCGGCCTCTGGTACGACGACGGCGACGAGGACGGCCACTACTACCCCGAAGAAGGCTGCCACAGCGGCAGCGACGACGAGCTCCAGGATGGGAGCCGGAGCCGGACGAGCGGAGTCGACGCCCACGTCTACTACGCCGCCACGTGGAGGCGCGACCTCGAGGAGCTCCGCTGGGGGGGGAACTGGAAACCGGCGTTCGCGCACGAGGAACGGTTCCGCGCCCGCTGGGAGGAGGCCCTGTTCCGCGAGGCCGAGAGGCTGTACACGCTTGCGAGTGACACGGACACGCACTTCGCCGTCATGAGGGATCTGCACGCCCTCGAGGCGGCGCCGGCCATGGTAACGGCGGCGGGCGCTAATTACCTCCGCGCGCGGCAGAGGCTGGACGAGCAGCGAGTGGTTATCCGGGGTTTGTTGCGGTGGGCGAGGGAACCGTGTCTGTCGTGCTAGTAACGCGACAACGTTCCGAGTAGGTCTATTCCGTAAGCCCTTGTTTCTTCAGCTATAGGCGTCGGGGTTCGTGGTCCATTTGGCCGGAGGCGGAGTTCAGTAGTCAGGAAACCCTTTAGGAGAGAGCGTGTTTATTGATTTTTTCGGCGGTCATCCGAAGAAAATGACCACGAGGTATCATCAAGACACAGGAACGCTACGCTAGCGAAATGCTAGGCAGGTAGCTCAGATGGATGAGCCGTTCTGGTAATAGAACCCGATTCTACACCGTGACCCGACCGTTCCCTTGACCCGATTGAACACGCATTGGACTTACGTATTCGATTTCTCTTCGTAACTCTCATGGATGACGATAAAAATTCTTCAAGTTCGAGGGCTTATTTACCACCTCTCTATTGCGCCACGCCGTATCTGCAACGCAACTCCAAGCAAATTAGCCGGGGAAAGTGAAACTCACTTTTGGTCGTCACAAAATATCTCACATTTACGCGACCCAGGACCGTTGTGGAACGTGCCAGCGAGTTCTATCGGCATGGAAAGGGACCTGAGGTGGAGCTGGACGCCGATCAGATTCTGACCGGAGTTAACTTTAGCAGCACTCGCATGATCGGCGTTAATATGATTCGATAACGGCGACGTTGCCGTAGAAAGGGGGAACCTTCGCCTAATTCGGCTCACCGACCTCTTAGCGCAGGCCTCGCGCGCCTCATACGTTCCAGGCCTTAGGGCGTTCAGCCTTGAGGCTCCTTAGCTAGACGGTCAGCCAGCTCGACGGTTAGCTATGCGGACAATAAGGTCGGCGATAAGATCAGGTTAATAGCCGAAGCTTCCACGGGGTTAGGCCATTGCCAGGTTTCGTATGGGTCATACAAATTGGCAGGGGTTCGGGGACGACCTATATTGCGTTACTTTCCTATATGGGATCTCGGCATACTTTCAGATTGCGGGAGTCACGTCCGAGGAAAAACAAGCGCGATACCATAACCCTCTTCCACTGCCTTCGCTCCGCAGTACGCTGAATCGAGGGCATAGGCCAAGACAGGATTGACCAACGCACGACCGCGTTCAGCTTCAGGAATCCATCATGACCGCAATACCCATGTTCCACATAATTCTGTGCCCAGACAGATGTAACAGAGGGCCCGAGCCGCATTCAGATGGATGACAAATATCTACGAAGAATCTCCACCATTCTGCTTATCAATCGTCATTCGTCGGACACACGACGTCCGACGGTATCCACTCAGGATGCTGGCTAGCGGACGCAGCAGTTCAGTCCTTGAGAGGCACGAGTGGGAACAACGCCGTCCGATGCTTATCAATCGTCATTCGTCAGACACACGACGTCCGACGGTATCCACTCAGGATGCTGGCTAGCGGACGCAGCAGTTCAGTCCTTGAGAGGCACGAGTGGGAACAACGCCGTCCGACCGGAAGCATAAAATCTCGCCAGCCCCCCCGAACAGATAGCTAGATAATCTCCACGCTGATTCCCATTCAAAATCCAAGCACGCCAAATACAGGCGCCCAAGTGGACAAAGACCGCACCTAGCTGCCCAACGACAACGTGACAACGATCAACGGCTCTCCACGTTCTGTTCAATATGACAGTCAGGCGCCACACCGGCGCAAAGCCCGCAGACCCCACGCCGCTCGGCGAACCCCTCAACTTCGCATTCAGCTCGAAGACGGCACCCAACCGGTTCCTAAAGGCCGCCATGACAGAGCGATTATCTAGCTGGCACCCTTCAGATCTACCCAAGCGCGGTGTCCCCTCGAAAGAACTCATCAACGTCTACCGGCGTTGGGGCGAGGGCGGGTTCGGGGTCATCCTATCGGGAAACGTGATGATCGCGCCGGACCAGCTCGAGGCCGCCGGGAACCCCATCATACCACGCGATGCCCCCATAGAGGAGGGGGACGAGCGGTTCCAGCGCTTCCGGGAGATGGCGACGGCCGCTAAGGCGAAGGGCAGCCTGGTGTACTTGCAGCTATCGCACCCGGGACGGCAGGTCGCGGAGAATATCCAGCCGAACCCTATCTCGGCAAGCGATGTACAGCTCGGGGACAACGCCTTGGGCATGAAGTTCGCGAAGCCGCGGGCCATGGACAAGTCCGATATGGACGCGGTGATCGACGAGTTCGCCCACGCGGCGCAGTACGCGCATCGCACCGGCTACGACGGCGTGCAGCTGCACGGTGCGCACGGCTATCTCCTGGCCCAGTTCCTCTCGCCCACCACCAACAAGCGGACGGACGAGTACGGCGGGGCCTCGGTGCTGAACCGGGGACGGCTGATCTTCGAGATCGCCTCGGAGATCCGGCGGCGCGTGGCGGACGAGAAGTTCAGCCTCGGCATCAAGCTCAACAGCGTCGAGTTCCAGGACGCGGGATTCACCCCCGAGGACTGCCGGGACCTGTGCGCGGAGCTCGAGGCCCACGGGTTCGACTTCGTGGAGCTGTCGGGTGGCACGTACCAGGCGCTGGCGTTCACGCACCGCCGCGAGAGCACCCGCAAGCGCGAGGCGTACTTCCTCGATTTCGCCGAGATGATCGTCCCGCGCCTGAAGAAGACCAAGACCTACGTGACGGGCGGGCTCCGGACCGTGAACGCCATGGTCGAGGCTTTGAAGACGGTTGATGGCATCGGGCTCGGCCGGCCCATCTGCCATGAGTTCGACCTCCCCAGGAAGATCTTGGAGGATAAAGTGCAGGGCGCCGTCGCCACCTTGTTGGACGAGGATGACTTCGCGACCACGAATTTCGCTGCTGGCGCTCAGTAAGTTTCACATACCTACCTTCTCACTTGATTCATTCAGGCGCTAGCTCCTTGCTTCTCCCCTCAAAAAGAGCATATGCTGACTCTGCTTTACTTAGAATCAAGCTCGTCGGTCAGGACCAGCAGCCCCTCGACCTGACGCGGGAGGATCATTGCCAGGCTCTCCAGAGCTCCATGGGCTTGTGGGCTCAGAAGATGGCCGCCGATAAGGACGGCTGGATGTATGGATTTCCCGACATCGAGGGGATTAAACTTGAGCCGTACGGGACGGCTTATGGCGCGCCGTAAGCGGCACTACCAATAGCATAACTAGTCTTCTAAAAGGATAAGGCAGATTAGTTAACACTCTCATTTACTTCGTAGTTGGGACTCGTACCATGCCAGTAACAGCACAGCGGATTCCAGAACGAAGCATAGTCCATAATTTCTTAAGAGGTATCAGGAAGAGTCGCTAGCCCGCGGGTTATACGGGGGCACAGGTTGTGTGGCGGACACAGATGTATTTCTTGGCAGCCTTGTTTTCGGACTAGCGCATAAGAACAAAGATCCATGGCAAGGCAGCTGGACGTTTCGGCGCATCGACGTGAACATTACCTCCGGGTGGCTTACCGAGGTACGATACCTCTGTATAGGACGTAAGCGTGTTATGTAAACATCGTTGGCGACTGAAACGCGATGGTCTTTGGTGTAAATGTTAGAACCCGGTTGTAGGTACCATCTGATGTCGACTGCGCGCAATTGGGCGTTCTGCTTCGTTAAACCGGCCCATTGCAGCCAAGCGAGCCCGACCAGCGTTTGAAGGGCTGCGTCGCGACCAGCTGCCCTATAGCCGCACCAATGACCGATATCATTGATCCCTTATTCGCTAGCCTTCTTTCGATGGCGGGCTGAAACGAAACGTGGTAACGACGATGTGAAAGTTGGCGTATTGAAACGCGCCAGGGTCGCCTTTAGCGTGGCCCCTGGATCTGGACCCTGGTTCAGGGGTGGGATTTGGGCGGATTTGACCTCGCAGAAACAGTTGAACCGCCGAGGACTACGACACGTGAGATCCATTGTACTCGCTATAGTCGCCGGATATACAGCATCGTATCCATGCCATACAAGCCACGGCTATTGGCGCCTCGGCGAGCATTTCCGGAAGCCTTGTCGAATCCCAAACTAATCCTATGGGATGAGACAAACATCGGAAGAAGGCTAAGTGCCTGCAATTTGGTGAGGCTCATAATGGCCATGGCTATTCCCCGCTGCTAAGACAGCCAATTGTAAGATGTGCCAGTTATAAAAAGGTCAGTGGTGCGCTGTACCGGTGTTGATCATCCCTTCTTCAACCAACCTGGCCGTTGCTCATCCTTCTGGAAAGGGTTTTCATTCTTTTGCCGTTTCGAGTTGATCCTTTAATCCTTCGTTCACCTACGTCTATCATTTATAACCCAAGCCCAGCCCAACGCCACTCCATTCTTTCTGGCGTGTACAACCAATCGGGAACTATGCAGCAATCATTCCTTCTCGCTTTCGCGGCAATGATCGGTGCCACGATCGCCGCCCCGAAGATCCCGCTCCGCACCGCGGCCGGTACCATCAACGGCCGGCAGAACCGGCCATGCTTCGCCATCGGCAACGAGCAGCTGCCCGAGGAGACGGCGAATATCGAGAATGAGCTGGCACCCATCATCCAGTGCGACACCTCCGTCCAGACGCTGTCCGGCGTGCCGGACGTCTCTTCCAACGGCCTCAAGTTCTCGGACATCGACTTCAGCACGTCAGGCATGACGCCGCTGGAGTTCTCGCTCAACATGTTCACGACGGCCGACCAGTTCGGCAAGAAGCTGGCCGACACCGACCTCGAGCTCTACGAGAACGCCCTCAACGACTACCTGGCGACCGAGGTCGGCATCCGCAGCGTCGGCGGCGACCTGAGCATCAAGGTGCCCAAGTTCTTCCTCGAGTTCCAGGTCAGCCGCATCAAGACGGCGCAGGGCAACCCGCCCCAGGAGCCCGGCCAGCAGATCGACCACCTGCGTGACAAGGTCCTCAAGAACGCGCCGCGCGAGGACCAGAAGCTGCTCGACGAAGTCACGAGACTGGCTACCGTCAGGCAATAGGCTGACGGGGCGTAGAGAGTTGTGGGGCAGCGTCGATCCGATGGGTAGGCTATGTAGACCAGGTGAAATGGATCTATAAAACTCGAGTCAGCTTGTCCGACTCCCATCTGACCGTCCCCGACGATTTTGTGAATGATGACTTCTTGGTATTTGAACACAGCCGAAAGCTGGTGTAGGAAGTCAGTGAACCGGACGGGACTGCAAGTCTGATCCAGCTGGTTTAGTAAGCATAGTAGCGTATGGACAGGGTCTGTAACTGAGCTAGCGAGTGAAATGATGCCGACACTTGGCTCTAATAATTGGCCAGTGAGTTCTACGTCTTTTCAATGTTGACGACTGGCTAATACAGTCTTTTACAGAGTGGGCATTCTGTCCTCCGATTCTATATCAAGTTGCTCACCTAATTGATGGATTCGCCCGGCTTTGGGTCGATTGGCAAAGTATGATGGCGTTGAAGATAGGCAAATGCCTTCCTTTTTCGGAGGCCGTGCGGCTGTTATCCTTGCAGTGCGGCTGAACAGTGGCCTGCCTTTCGAATTCGCCTTTTCTGCCTGAAAGATCTTTATCCCTTCAATCGCAGTTCAATCACCGCAATGGATTCCTTCGGTATCGAGATAGGGCTGAGACGCGGGGTGCTATATTGGTGGCTTTTCTGTCTGCTTTCTACCGTAGCGGGCTTGCTCGGATTATCCGGAAAGTCGACAGTAACTCTCGCCCTAGGCATCCCGCCTCTGGTAGCTGCTTTAACGCACTATGTCCAACATCCCGCGCGCGATGCCGTGCGCCAACGGAGCTATTTCGTCCTCAACGCCATATCCGTGGGTTTCGGGTTCGTACTCTATGCCATGACGGCAGTCATAATGCCCACGCGGAACTGTCTTCTGAAGTTGTTCATCTTCACCTGTACGGTACAGGCACTGATCAAGCTAGCAAAAATGAATACTGATTCTGAGCGCATCTGGGGGCAACTGCAGTGGCTCAATCAGATTCCAACTTTTTTGAATGCGCGTATAACGGCAGCTCTTCAGCTGGGGAACCCGGTGATCCGCCTTCCTGCCGCCATCCTAGCCTATACGGCGCTGTTCTTTTTCATTGCATCTTCTGTAGTGTTGTCGGTCAATTACGACTTTCCGCACTCACAGCTTCCCTGGCTCCGGATGTCAGTGAGGGCGTACCGCCTGCGCGTTAGGTCGTTTCTATTCCATCATCTGTGGAAGCGCTACCTCGATTACCATGTCTACAATCCTATCAAAAATCAATCCGGGGAGGCCCAGAAGATCCGGCTGCTCCGCCTGAAGAAGAGGCGTCCCTTCGGGGAGATTTGGTGCCAGTTAGTCGTGAAAGATCTGCGCCAGGGTCCTGTCTACGACGCGATTTCCTATCATTGGGGAAACGGTGAGAAGACCGAGCCCATCTTCATCGACGGCAGGGTCATGTTAGTATCGCCCACCGTCATCGCCGTGCTCTACCATCTCAGCTCCTATAAGGAAGACCGCTACGTGTGGATCGACTCTATTTGCATAAACCAGCTCGACAACGAAGAGAAGGCCTCGCAGATCTCTGTAATGAGAGACATATACAGCAAAGCCTCCAATACTGTTGTCTGGCTAGATGGAGTGACTGATACTTTCAAGGCGCGCTCCATGCTCGCGGGGTTGTGGTACGAATACACATACGGCACGTTCGACTCTTGCTTTCGTCTGCTTCGGCAGTATTCGGAGACGCACACCGAAGCCGGCTGGATGCAATTAGTCAACCTGTTCGCGAACCCGTGGTTCTTCCGCGTCTGGGTGATTCAAGAAGTTGCGATGGCGTCCTCCGTGGTGGTTCTGGCTTCAGGGGAGCATCTGGTCTGGGAGCATCTGTCCACCGTGGCCGAGATGATGCTGTCTAAGCCTTTCGGCATGCTTCTGCAAAGTCGTCACCTCCTGGGACTCGAACAAGCGAGTGTTATAGGATTGCTCAACGTCTGTGCGATGGTAGCGTTTAGACGAGACATGGACTCTTCGCGACCAGATCTGTTACACTTACTGAACGCAGTAGTAAGCTTTCGCTCTACTGAGGCTGTCGACAGAGTGTATGCTCTGCTGGGCTTGCTGGATCCAGCAGATGATATTCATCAATGGCTAGAGGCTGACTACTCAAAAAGCCCGGAGCAGGTTTATACACTTGTGGCGCAGTATTACATCAGAAGCAAGGCCAACGACGTCCTATCGAACGCTGGAATGGGCTACGAGAGGAACTTATCGACCGTCCCCTCCTGGGTTCCCGACTGGACAGCTCTATCTATGCACGATACACGTCGGCAGCGGTTCACGAAGACCCGCCTTTCGGCTAAATATAATGCCTCTGCTGACTCTCCGCTAGAAGTAGAATTCAGAACAGCCTCTTCTGACGTGGAATCCACACTATACATACGAGGCCATTGCTTCGATACGATTAGCAACGTGGGGCCGACTTTAACCTACTTGGATCACAATAGGGGCCTTCCGGCCGAAGACGACAATGAGCTCCACATCAAATTCCTCCAGCAGCACATGGACACCCGCAGGCTAGCTACGAGGTTCGCGCGGGATCCGTACCCAACAGGTCAGTCTGTCGAGGAGGCCTTTTGGCGCTGTCTTATCGGCGACACGCAGTACGAACGTCCGGCCCCGGCCGAGCTCGGCGTCTGCTGCCGGCTGTGGGAGCGGTTCATGGTGTCGCGTCTCGATGGCACGGAGGCCAAGAAGGAGGGGCCGCGTGACGACACGAACGCCTTGCCGTCGATGGAGCAGCTGACGGCCGAAGGGCTCGGGGAGGAGGCCCTGCGCTGCGCCTTGTTATGGAATAGTGCGAGGATGATGGCCTGCGCGGGTCGGGCGTTCGCTATCACGCGGAACGGATACATGGCTATGGTACCGCCGGGGTCTGTTCCTGGGGATGCAGTGTGCCTCTTATACGGCCTCGAGACGCCCTACGTCGTCCGGCTGCACTCGGTTGACCAAAGGGCTGGAGATCTCATGCCTGAAGCAGCGACAGAGGGAGCCAGGCTCGTGGGAGAGGCATACGTTCACGGTGTGATGGACGGCGAAGCTATGAACATCCCTGCGAACCCTCAGACGTTTAAAATAGTCTAAGCATCGAGGGGCAAGACGGGAGACTGTCGATCCTGCTTACTATCCCGAGTCACGAGCTTTGTCGGACTAGCTAGCTATCTAGCTCGGTAGCTTCTATTAGAGGGCAAGCCGCTGTCCGTGCGAAATGCGGTGAAGCGACCACAACCCCCCGGCGGCGTCCGATTGTCAGTCTCTACGGTAGACACAGGTAATCTGAATTTGGCCGACCTTGACAAGACACGCCACGTTCGGAATGAACCTTCATTTCTCATCCCTACCTACTGCAGTCTTAACAGCCGCCATCATGTTCAAGGTTGGCTTGGGACGTCGGCACGCTAGGGGGTTTTCTGAAAATTCGATGCCATTCCTTGCAAGGACCCCGTCATACGTATTGAGCATTCACTTGGGAGTTCATATGTGCGTAGGTCGTGGCTTTCAAAATCAAGGCAAGACAAGGAACGTAACTGGGCTTATACGCGAACATGTAGTCGCTGATCAGGCTCAGCTGGTGCCAACGGGGTCAAGCCATTGCTGGAAGGACGAGATGGGCCAGTATTCTTTTAAGGGATAAACAAGCACGGCCTAATATAACACGAGAACTTCCTCTCCGAAGTATCGGGTAGCTCGGTCGGAGGAGTCGCCCAAGTTAAACGTGATGTACTTTTGGATTAGAATATTGCACATGTATTACTTAGAGTTCTATTTTCCGTCGACTTGATACGAATACTCTCATATAGCCACCGCCCATCCGAGCAACGCTGATTGAAACCATGTTTTGGACTGGAGGACCATTAGCTGCACGCATATACTGAGTGGTCCTGAAGCGGGATCACTGTTTTGGGATGATATGTTTGGTGTTACGCTGGGGGACCTGACTATGTACGATTTCCTGCCCCTAAATCTACTGAGTCAACTCGCGAGATGCTCTTCGCCAGCGCGTGATATGCGGTGGCCTTTCGAAAACCCATGACGAAATGCGGAAGGAAGACTGACGAAGTGAAAGCACTCCAGAGGGCTGGAAGCGAAGAAACCGCACCTTTGCGTTCCTGAGAGGCATATTGTGATCAACCTACTCCCTAAGAAGGTTAGATGAATAGGCTCAGTAGACATTGCGCGGGAACTCCTGTAACTCTCCGCCGGGCAAGAGAGGTGCAGGTAGAGACTAATAACTTACTTAAGCATTTAAAAATCCTCGTCGGAACCAAATCTGTTACGTAGGTACTTAGATAAGTCGATCTCCCTTATTCCACCTATGATGTGTAGACTTGCTCCTGAAATAGGTCCACTAAA
Organism: Monosporascus sp. 5C6A; assembly: GCA_004155035.1. NCBI lineage: Eukaryota > Fungi > Ascomycota > Sordariomycetes > Xylariales > Monosporascus > Monosporascus sp. 5C6A. Next base: position 127,416 of record QJOB01000021.1, read on the forward strand.
GGTTTAAGGTTACGGGAACCTATTCCAAAAATAGCACCGAGCACAGTGACCTGCCCCGCCCCCGCGGAACACCTTACCAATTACCACCTCAGCCTAGGCGTCTAGTTGACGCCACGTCCCTTGGCACCTGACAAGGACAAAACGCCCCGTATACTGCTGGTATCTTATGAGCCATGTTGGTGTGGCAAGCTGGGGGCAGTGCAATATCCCAGCCTGCCCCTCCCCCTTATTTAGCCCGTCCGCTTTTTGTCCTCGCAGCCCAACACGAAAGTCCTCGACTCTCAGAAAGCCTCGCCTCCTCATCCGCGGACAACCTCCATTTCGACCATGGAGGCTGCTGGCCTGGTGATAGGAGTTGTTACCCTGGCGGGAACATTCAAGGACTGCGTAGACCTGTTCTCGTATTTCTTGTCCTATCGGTCACTCGGTCGCGACTACGAGATCCTGGAAGCGAAGTTCGATATTGAAAAGACGTTACTCTTGCAATGGGCCCGCCGTGTTCGGCTCCTTCAACCTGACCATGACTTGCGGTTAGAAGACGCTGCAACACGAAACGCTATTTCGAGGATTCTGGTTAGCATCTGCCGACTTTTGAGCGAAAAGTCGGCGCTCCAAGAACGATATGGATTGAAGCCGGCGCAGCCAGCGACTGGCTCCGCCGACGTACTGGCCACGCCAGTTAGCAGGGGACATATGGAGAGATTCATGAAAGACTTCAAATCCCTCCAAGTCCGAATGGATGATAGGCAGTTGGGTGTTCCTAAGACTGCAAAGCTCCGCTGGGCGATTAATGACAAAGAAAAATTTGAGAAAATGATGAAAGAGCTGTCCCATTTTGTCTCCAAACTCAACGAACTCATTCCCGACACTGACCAGGTATGGGAGCGAACTGCCGCGAAGGCCATGTTAGAGGAGGCTTTGTCTGAACTCAAGGATTTAAGAACTGTTGGCATCATCCGTTCCGCAACTATGGATGCTCCTGAACACGTCGCTAAGCCTGCTAAAGCGCGGTTCGAGGAGGTGCTTCGGCCTAAACTTCTCGAGCGGATTTGGTTCCGTACCATGGACGATCGCCTAGAAGCCGTCGAGCCGGCTCATCGCAGGACATTTTCTTGGGCCTTGCGCCAACCCTCAGACTTGTCGTCATGGTTGACTTCGGGATCCGGAATATTTTGGCTTTCTGGGAAGGCTGGCAGTGGCAAATCCACTCTGATGAAGTACCTCCATAGTCACGAAGACACAAGATTACAGCTTTCCAACTGGGGGGGTGCTTCTCCGCTGATCCTAGGATCCTTTTTCTTCTGGAATCTCGGGGCCTCCGAACAGAAATCTCACACTGGGCTCTCCAGAGCTATTTTGTACCAGCTGTTGGTCCAGAACCTACCTCTGATCTCGACTCTTCTGCCTCGAATGTGGCAAGAAGCATGCAGCTACGAAGCACATCTAGATAACTTTATTGGATTAGAGCCACCTTCCCGGGCAGAACTGGCAACTGCCTTTCAGAGGCTTCTCGATGCCGAAGTTCGACAACGGTTCTGCTTCTTTATCGATGGTCTCGACGAATATGAGGGCAACCTGCTGGACGGCATCGCCTTTGTTCAGAACCTGTGCCTGAATCCTAACATCAAGATTTTGTTGTCCAGCAGACCCATCCCCTTGTGCACAGACGCATTCTCCTCCCTACCGACACTTAGACTTCAGGAACTTACGCGGGCAGACATTGAAAACTACGTACACGACACTATCGGCTCACACAAGTACTTGGCCACGCTCAAGGCCTCAAACCCAGCTGGAGCAGAAATGGTCCTCCAACAACTCATCGACAAGTCAGCTGGGGTCTTTCTTTGGGTGATACTGGCATGCCGTAGTGTAATTAGTGGCTTTGCTGCATACGACACAATCGCCGAGTTGATTCGGCGAGTGGATGAACTGCCACGTGAACTCGAAGGCATGTTCCGCCACATGCTGGGAAAGGTCGAGCCTCGCTATTTTGAGCATGCCGCAAAGATGCTCAGAATTTGCTACCAAAGACATGTTACCAACAGAGCACTGAAGCATCACCGGAAGGGGACCCCGGATATACGCGCGCTTCCCTGGGATATACTCGATAGAGCTGCAATGGACTTTGAAAACGCGCCACCGTTTGACAACTCTCCATTGGATCAAGAATGGGCTATCTGGGAACGTGTGGAAGGGCGGCTTCGTGGTCGTTGCGGCGGCCTATTGGAAGTCAGACACGTATCAAAACCTATCGGAGACCGTGTGAGCACACAAGGTGTGGTAATGGACGCTACAGTCGAGTTTATGCATCGAACCGTCTTCGAGTTTCTTAACAACCCTGATATCTGGAATCTTGACTATCTCCGCATCCATAACAAAAGGTTCAATGCAAATGCAGCATTGTCTTTCATGTCAATGCAATTGTGGTACCTGAAACGGGATTCTAGTTGGGTTGACTCCATGGTTGATGCGCTTCTCTGTGCCCGGCTTGCTGACGAGGAAAACCCAGATCTCAGCCTCTCCATGTTAGAGCGGATGGCATTAGTCATCCTTGATGAGGAATTTGATAAGGAACCGAGAGTCTCCCTGCGCGAAGATTCGATAAGGCCGTCTGAGTTGATTGGTCAATATGGACGAGCCAGTTTCCTATTCGCTTTGAGCGTCGAAGCAAATATGGTCAAATACGTGTCTCAGCACCTATCGCAGCATGAGTCTCGACCACTGGGATATCCCCTATTGTACCACGCTCTTGGAAAGATGCTTTTATGTGGCTCCTCGCCGTCGCCGCGAGACACCCAATGCATGGTCCGCCGTCTCCTCTCGGACGGCTATCGACCAAACGAGGCGTTTAGCAACGAGGAAGGGGTCACGACCACGCCATGGATGCATTGGGTATCGCAGTTGGTCAAGAAGTCTCGTGACGATCTGTTCCGAAATCTAGAAATCACCGCAGAGCTCATCAAAATGGGGGCAACCTCCGACGCAGACCAGTCACTGGAAATGGTTCTCATGGGGCACATAGAGCCGAGCTTTAGCAAGACTTCAGGGTTTGGGAAGCGGGAGCGTGAGGTAGCGCTCCGTGTTTTGAATCTCCTCGACAAGAAAAGGCAAGATCGAGCAACAGAAAGGCCACAAAGTGTGGCACAGTGGTTCCTCCCGGGGCTCCTCAGAAGAATGCCATCCCTCAGATGAAGCAGGATAGGGCTGCGAAGCGTCGACCATCAGCGAACAAGGCATGATACGCGCTGAGCAGGCCAGGGAGTGCGACTTACTTCAATCTCTCTGCGAGATGGTTTAGATCATCCTTCGATAGTTTATCCCAGCTATCGAGGGGAAGCTCGAAATCACCGTTGCGACCGCGGTGCTTCTCCATAAACTGGCCGAGTTCTGCATCGCTAAAGGCGACGAGGTCTTGCATGGATAACGTCGCTGTCTGGGTTCTCGAAAAGACGTTGTCCTTTCAACGAAAGCAGACACGAAAGCATTTGACACACACTGATGCTTGGACTTGGGATAAATGGCGGTAATGGCAGCGTTTTGTGGATGGTGGTTTGCCCATATTTCGGTCCTGAATCCTCAGGCAGCGACTGAGCCGCCGAGTCCAACCGGGTGAATGACGGAGCATGTTGCCTGTTTGCATTTCAGTACATTCAATGTTAGACATCACAGTGTACGTTGTACCCCCTGCGACGGTGGCTGTGCCGTCCGAAAGGCCAATGAGATGATGCCGTTAGCTGTAGTCAGGCCAAGTATACGGGGGGGTAGACCCATTGGGCATCGCGTCTAGTTCGGCGTTTACTTGGTGCTGAACGGGTTGGACAAACATCAGCATCTCAACTGGTCCACATCAGAAGATAAAAGCCTGGGACACTGCCCCAGCCGCTCTATCATCACCAGCTTTGAGCGGCGCTGCTCCTTCGTACCCCAACGCTGAGGACCTTCTCCAGAGAATCTGCCTGGTGATGGCACAGACTTTAGGCATTGGCTAGGAGCCGGTCAATGTCAGGATACGGCACCGACTTCACGGACGAAGCGTGTATCAATGCAAGGCCAGGATGGCACTGATACTGATAACGATCGGGAGGCAAAGCGACCAATGTTGCCAACCGCTGCTGAACGTGGCGTCTTACCTCGTCAGCCATGTGCCTGCCAGGCTGCCACATCATCAACCGACAATGTGGTTGTAGCCTAGGATGAGTCTCGACGACTAGCATCAACCTGCCACCCCAAAGATAGGTATAACGTCAACTGCGACGGCATCCGACTGGCTGTGAATGCATGTACCCGCTATCCCAAACACAGCTTCCATTCAGGCATGGCTCAGCTTGACGATCCCCTCGGTCCTCCCGCAAGCATCCGCTCAGACGCTGTCTTCATCCCAGGGCAACCTGCACCTCGTTCATATGGACATGCAATAGCAGGCTATCCTTCAATAGTTGATGCACGGTGATCGGCACCCGCTGAGCTTCTTCAGTCAGCATTATCCGAACAAGAAGAAAGGGTGGCGGCTGGCCGGGCCATGCACATCATGCGCTGTTTATCGTGCAGCCCTCCTCGAAGCCTTGTGTTCACTACGACTTCTGCTCGAAGTTATCTCGAGCAAAGCACGGCACCGCTGACCAGCGAGCAACATCGAACGGCGTTATAGTCTGCGCAGGCGGTCTACGATTCCTAGGGGAGGCTCAAAGATACTCCGGACGAAGATTGTAGGAATACGTATATAACCATATAACGCTTGACTAATAACGTTCGAGCACCCGATCTTCTGTCATAATCCAAGAAAGATGCTCTGCGTTTCGTGCACGAGCATTCCAGTCGGAGTCAGTCGGAGTCGTAATAATAGCATCTCCAGCACCGGCGAAGAAGGCAATATCTCGGTGACAAGGATCCGCGTAGAAAACGTCAGGTAAACGCCGCTGGTGTCCCTGCTGGATGAACGTCGCGTTGGAGCATGGAAGCGAGAAACGAGTTAGAAGCTTGGATCGCCGTGAATCTGAATCGGTTGGTGTCGGCAGTTAAACGATAATGGCGCAAAATGGATCAGGTGTAGTGCTGGCCAAGAAGTTACTGCAGGAATTCGAGATAGCGTATTTGGGGTTGACGGGGGCGTTAATGTTTTGGATTCCCGGCCAAATTGATATTTATGCACTAGAATGTCACCTGATGTATAGGCGCCACTGGTGGACGAGGAAGAGATGATGTGTATGTCAGATATAAGGGATGTCGGTTATGCAGTTGCAGAAAAGGGGTACCCTCATTCATTGTTAAAGTTCGAAGCTATGTAAATACCCCGGAATAACGTTATCCTGAGGATTTTATGTTTTATAAAGAATTCCCTGATTACCCTATTGGAGGCTGCGTGGTTAATCGACTATTAAATCTAATCATACGGTTTATATTGGCAGGAGTATCGTGATAACTAAGCGATGGAGAAACTAGTCAGTTCTGATAATAGCAGTTGGTGATTTGCGTTACAAAGCTGTATTATAAGCTGGTGAGATATATAATTAGAGGAGGGATAACGAGTGTATCTTATTAATGTTGATCCGTTTAGATCCGAGAATCCACCAGATCCATGGATGCCCACAGAATCCATATCACGTGATCCTAATCATGGCACTTCTGTATTAGGCAAGTGGACTAGCCCATATAACAGAATTCTCATTCCATTCCACTTGCAGCCCTAGTAACGCTTTACCTCAGCTAGCTTAGGCCTCTTGCTGGCTCGTTTTCCAATTTCTTCAAAGTCACTTAAGTACCGCTTTACAAAGCTAAACATAACCAATCAAATCCCAAACCCCTGTAACGAGCTAACGAGCCCTAATTTATAATTATGCGACCAACTATGCAACAGAAAAATCCGTTTCGCGTATGTACTTTAAATTCTTTTTAACAATAATTTAATAATATAATGTTTTATACAAGCCTATCGAATATATAAGCTTGTTATATACTTTTTTAAGCTATTTTAACTATTTATCTTTTATTACCTATTATTTAATACAAACGTTATAGAACGTTTTACAAAAGAAAACGAAAATAAACTTAGCCGTTAAAGTTAAAAAAAGCTCTAAAACTTAATTTTAAACGGTTTTATTTTATATATAACGTTATTTTATTTACGATTAAAATCAGAATTTACGAGAAGCTTTTCTAAATTAATAATATCTCGTATTTAGAAAAGTTAAGTTTAAATAGAAGAAAATCAATTATTAACTAAATCGTTAATTTAAATACGTAAATATTTTTTATCTAGTTTTAGCATAGTTAAGAAATAACGAATTTTTTTTAAATAGGTTACGATATCTATCGGAGTTAATTAGACGTGGATTTTTGTTCGACGGTAAAAAAAATTTAAAACCCGTTTAAATCGAAAAATCGATTATTAAAAGGTATTATATAAAAGTCCAGAAATATTTCGTAAATAATTCGAATGTGCTCGAGTTATAATTGTAAAATACGGTATCGTAAAAAAAATAGTTATAATTTTAAACAAATAAGATTTTGAATAAGAGGTTTAATAATGTAGAATATAATAATTAAAAATATCGAAATTTATAAAAACTTTAAATAAATATAATAAAGTAATCGGACATAAATTATAAGTATATAAATTATTAATATGTAATATTAAGTTATATTATTATTCATAATTTTAACGAATTCGTTTTTAACTTTCAATATTGCGATAATTTATTATCACCCGATTAAAAATCGGTATAAATTTTAATAATTAAATAGTAAACGAATTAAGTTTAAAATAAATCCAATATTTCGATAAATATATTCCAATTGTATAAAGAAAACGAAACGCCGTTTTTATTTTAAACGGTTACAAAAGTTATTATTTTATAAATCTCGAAAATATTACGTAAATAATAGTATTATTACGTTTTATATACCTTTTTACTTTTTTTATTAATTTTAAATTTTCGACGTATCCTACTTTTACGTTTTAAAATATATTTATACGTTTTATATCGAAATTTTAATACGATGTTACTATATTTATTTTATGAAAAAAAGGTTTTGCACGTTTCTATAACGCGGTTAAAACCGCTATAACGTCCGATAATATTATATCAGGCTTTGCGAAAACTGGACTTATTTGATTTAATTTTAATAACGTTTTTTCAGACTTCGAAAGTTCTTTAATTATACTTACGTCAACCGTTTCGCCCTTTACTTCCGCTGGTTCCATTTTTCTCTTACTTTTCAAAACCTTTAGAAATATATAAAAAAAACAAAAAAACGGGAACGTTATTTACAACAAAAAAGAATTATTACTAAGAGAGGTCGGAAATAGAAATAATTAAATCGGTTAATTTTTTAGCAAAAGAAAGCTTAAAACTTTGATATGAATATTTTTTTTAAAAAAAGTCGCTAAATTACGCAAAATTAATATTTTTTAACAAATACTGTCGGCAGTTGAGGTGATTTCTTGGAAGGAGCGGTGAAAGAAACAAACGGGCTTTGATGTGGCCCTAGGATTGCAAGGACAAAGGAGCTGAAGCCTATATGTGGCTGCTCCCCCCACCCCCAGTTCTAGGATAGCAAGAGTAAGCAACCCACCTCCCCCAGCTTCCAGAATTGCAGCACATTTGCCGACAAATACTAAAAAAATAAAAATAAAAGACTTCAAAAAGGAAAGAAATTTATTATATAAAAAAATAAGCTTTCTTAGCTAAAGAAAAGGGATAATAAAATAATACAGTTAATAATAATTAAATATAATCGTTATAATAAAGTCAAAACTAAAAAGGGAAATATAACGTTTACGGTAAGCCCGGACATATTGCGCGTACTTATAAAAAAGTTATAAATATATCTACTAAAAAACAATCAGATTACTTTAAGTTGATCTATTACGTATTGGTTAATTAATTTGAAATAGTTATTATAAAATACTAAAAAATATCCAACCAATATATGTATCTAAGGACCTTATGTAAAACATTAACGATAAAAAGTTGATATAGATATATAATGTCTATTATAATTTATTTCAAGGATGAACTATTTTCATTTTTAGTACAAATAATACGAAAAGCTTATTAAAAAAAATACTGAGTTAATAGTTTAAGTTAAGAAAGATACTTCTAAAAATAGTTATAATCTTTTATATAGAATATATATCTTGATGTTTCTCATTTTGCCTAAAAAACCGATATAACAATATCGTTTCTCGAACGAATATTGCTTTAATTCATAAAATTAACATCGACTGAATCAAAACCGAGTATTAACCAAAATCTTTATTTAAATACGTAAACGTTCTGTATCCGGCTTTAGTAAATTGAAGTTATAGTAAATTTGCTCTTTTTAAAATATTATAATATATATTAAGATAAATAAAACATCGAATTTAAGTTAACAATAGAAGCTTTCAAAAACGAGTATAAATCGATAATATAATTACTAAAACACATTTTATACAAATATAAAAGTATTTCGTAACTGTTAGAATTGATTTAAATAATAATAAAATAATGAAATATGGTAAAAAAAGATATTTATAACGTTAATAAATAGGGTTTTTCTATAGAGCATTGATAATATAAAGCATAGTAATTATAAATGCTAAGAAATATAAAAGATTTAAATAAACGGAATAAGGAAATCGCAAAAGATAATAACCATGAACACAGTTATTTTGTAAATTTAAATTATATTATTATTATTTTGTTCACTAGAAAAGTTCATTACTATGATAATTACCAAGTCTGCTTTTTTTATAATAATAGAAAACGAATTAATATTAAGTTAAATTTAATATTTGGTTATATATATACAAACTCGTACAAAAAGATCGAAACTTTTCTTTATCCTCGACGACTACGAAAGCTATTCTTTGATGAAGGTCGAAAATTATTAAGTAAAAAACGCCATTATTACAGGTTGTATCCTTGTTTTATTTTTATCGGTTTTAACTCTTAAACGTATTTTGCTTTTCGCTTTAAAATATATTATCCGTTTTAATATCTATATAGCGGAAGAAAAACGCTTTTTAAAAGTTTTATAACGTGTTTAAAGTTATTTATACCGTTCGATGGCATCAGGTTCGGCTTTTAAAGAGCTGGATATATTTTATTAGTTTTTAATTATCTCTATTTCGACGTAGAATGACTTTTAATTATATCTAGGCAGACCGTTTCTCGGCTTGACCTTTTTAGCTCTATTTGTTTCTTTTTATAAAAACTTTTTGAAATATTCCAAAAAAAACGGCAAATGACTAATTATTAAGAAAAGCTAATTATAAAATTTCCAACAAAACTTATATAAAAAGCTATCGGAAACGTTCTAATTAAAATGCTTAAAAAACAACCAATTAAATATTAAAACTTATCCTTGAAACAAAAAACGAAGCAGAAAAATTACCGAACAAGATAATTAAGAATGATAAAATGTATTTAAAAATAACCAATAAAGAAAGTTCTGCATATAAAACAACTAAAAGAAAGTTTTTACGAAAAGTGTAAATTACTTCAAGAACTAACTAGACCTAATTTCCTTATCGAGGATATCAAATAAATTAAAACGAGGCGACTTAAAGTTGTTGCATACAAAACTTCTTAATTAAAAGCTTGGAAAGAGAAATCTCGAGCGTCTTTTTTGCTATGGAAAACTATATACAAAAGTTGATAGGTCTGCATTTTATAGACCATCGCTAACCCACTTGGCGCTGCAGCCCAAAGCAGCTAGAAACGGCTCGAAGGAGCTAGAAGCAGCTGCAGCTGCTGGCAGCTGTACTGCACCCCACACTTCTTCATTATATAATCTGAGGCCAGAGTCGGATCTTGCTTTCTTAAGCCCCCGACCGTTTTTAGGCAAGCTAAGTTTGTTAGATTATAATACGATTTCCTTTTTTTCGAATATTTGCTTTTAAAGATTAATTTAGTTATTGTAAAAGGTACTTTGAAAAGCTATGAAAAATATATATAAGCTATTCATTATCTAAGAAAGAAATATTCTAGATTATCTAGCTAGTCTTTTTTTAAAAGTATAAAAGTTTTAAATTATAATAAAAAGTAATTATTAAAATCGTTAAAGTTTATTAATTACTTAATAATAAATAAGTTCGTTTTTATACAATTGATAAATATAACGTATCATACTAGCGAGTCGAACAGATAAGCGAATCGGACACTTTTTTCAATATCTAACCACCCAACTTTTATCATTTATTTCTTAACAACCACAATATGGAACGGCTTATAAAAACATCTAAAATAAACCTAGCCATTCAGGCTAAAAAGGTTAACCCGAAACTTAATTATAAAAAGCTTAATTCTATTTATAACGTCCCACATTCTACCTTAAAAAATCGAATTAACGGCAAAACTTCCCAATTTAATACCATCCCTAATTCGCGAAAATTAACGCCGACCGAAAAAAATCGATTATCGACCGAATCCTTAACCTAGATACGCAAGCGTTTCCTATCCGGCTTTAACATATTGAAAATATAGCGAATTTGCTGCTTACCCAGCGCGTCGCCGATCGCGTCGGGGTTAACTGGGCGTCGAATTTCGTTCGACGGCAAAAAAAACTCAAAACGCGTTTAAATCGAAAAATCGATTATCAAAAAGTATTATGCGAAAATCCAGAAGTATTTCGCAAATGGTTCGAATTAATTCGGGCTACAATCGCAAAATACGATATCGCAAAAAAAGATATTTACAATTTCAACGAAACGGAATTTTTAATAAGGCTTTTAATAACATGTAACATAATAATTATAAACGCCAAAAAACGTAAAAAACCTAAATAAACGCAACAAAACAATCAGAAATAAGTTACAATTATATAAATTATTAATTCGCAAAGTTAAGCTATACCGTTATTTATTATTTTAACAAAAAAAACCCATTTTAAATTTTAATATCGCAATAACCCATTACCCGCCGATTAAAAAATCGGAACCAGTTATAATAACTAAACAACAAACGAATTAGGTTTAAAATAAATCCAGTATTTCGATAAACATACTCGAACGCATACGAAAAGAACGAAACGCCTCTTTATTCTCGACGGCTACGAAAATTACTATTCGATAAAATTCGAAAAATATTGCGCAAATAACGATATTATTATACTTTGTATGCCTTCCCATTCTTTCTATTAATTCCAACCTTTCGACGTATCCTATTTTTCCGTTTTAAAACGCGCTTATGCGCTTTATATCGAAAATTTAATATAACGTTACCATACCCATATAGCTAAGGAAGATTTTCTCGCCGGTTTTTTCGACGCGTTTAAAACCGCCATAACGTCCGACAATATCAAGTCCGGTTTCGCAAAAGTTAAACTTGTTCCATTCGATCCTAATAACGTTTTTTCCGATTTGGAAATTCCTCTAGCTGTACTTACGCCGACCGTCTCGCCGCTTACCTCCGCCGGCTCCATTCTTTCCCCACCGTCGAAAACCCCTCGAAATATACAAGAAATAAGAAAACGGGGACAATACTTGCAAAAAAAAATTAAAAATTACCAGGGGAGCTTGCCGACAAAGATAATTAAATTAGTTAATCTTTTAACAAAAAGTAACTTGATATTTTTATACGAAGTTGTTTTTCTTAAAGAAAAAACCGCCAAATTATACGAAACCAACCATTTTTTCAGCAAACGCCAAAAAACCAAAAATAAACGTTTTTAAAAAGGAGGAATATTTACTATACAAAAGGGATAAGCTTTTCTGGCCGAAAAAAAAAGGGATGGTAAAAAATCCCAGCCGATAACGGCAAAAGATAATCGTCGTAAAAGAATTAAAACGAAGGAACGGAAATATAGCGTCTGCGGCAAACCCGGATATAATACGCGTACTTATGAAAAGGCTGTAAATACGTCTAGCGATGAAAAATCCGATTAATTTAAATTAATTTAATATATTGTGGTTAATTAATTTGAGTTTGTTATCGTAAAATGCTAAAAAATATCCGACTCGCTTGTCTGTCCGACTCGCTTGTGTAATACGTTAAGATATTTAAAAAAGGGAAATAACATTATTTAAAAATAGAAATTTATAAAATGTTAGAAATTAAGATAACCACCCCATCAACGCTCTACCTCCTTTAACGCCCCGGCGATTTCCTATACAAAGCCGTTAAAATAACTATATCTTTAACAATACTTTAAAATTCGAATAGAAATCGGAAAAATAAGCAATTCTCTGTATTATTATCTACCTTAAACTGTTTATACATTAAAAATACCTTGAAAATTGTCGTAATTACGTAATACGTTTAGATATTTTATGATATACGATAAAACAGTTTATGATATATATTATATATAGTAATAATAAAATCCATAACGTATTTAATTATAGGAATCCCCTAACCATAGTTCTACTTTTTATATATCTCTATTAAATAAAAAGATGTAACATGAAAATTAAAAATGTAAAGAAACTGGAAAAAGTTTTGTATAGGCAAAATAATGCTTTGTTTTCAAATATTAATGACACGAGAATAATAGAAATATATAAATAATAATTCGGGGGCTTATAAAGAAATAGGGAATATTTAATTAATAGAAAAGTATATATTTTGATTTATGTTTATTAGTTACCTATTCGTAACTAAACGTACGAGTTAGATCATTACAATTCGCTATATAATTTGTATAAGAAAATGTTAACGTTTTACTTTCGCCACTTTAACCTTAATTTCATTTACATTAATATTGATAATATTATAAAATACTTTGTAAGCCGTTTCATTTAAAGGCTTTAATTATTATTTCAGTAACTGTTCTTCAATATCTATTTTTATTAATTAATTATATATATACAACTTCGTTGATTTTGTATGGGAAATAGCGGCGCGTTGAGGTGGTGGAACGTTGATGGCGAGGTCATCTTACTTCAAACAAGGTTGATATAGGTTGAAGCCTTATTTTTCTAGCTGAGCTAAACATACACTAGTTCATTATACGATATAACTTGCAGAATAATACAAAATCTAATAATTTCGAATCTGATAATTAATTAATGGTTTTTACAACGAGTATGGATTATATATCGTAGTTCTTAAAGTTTTATTTCAAAGTCGACTAATACGTGGTTACCGACAAGCTTCGACTGGGATAAATCTTATACTTATTATTGTTTAGCAGGGTTCTTAAAGTTAGAAAATATAACTTTAGAGATGTTGCGTTTTATATGATAAATCTTCAAGATAAACGTTGAAAGTAAACCGTAAATACGTATAAAAGATTTGCAAGCCTTTGCTATTTTTATAGCTTAATTGTTTTTTACGACTAAAATAAAAATGTTAATATAAGAACTATATAAAAGGTTCTTAATACTAAATTACTTTGTCGAGTAATTATTAATCAAAACAATATACTGGGAAATTTCTAATACAGGATATTGATAATCTAGAAAAGTAAAAGTTTACTAAAGTATTTTATATCCGGCATTTAGCTGTTATAAACTTATTGGACAAGTTAAATTTATATATGTCATTATCTATCTAGAACGGTTGTATATAAAAAATCGATTTCAGTTTTGTATTTCTAGATACGATTTAATTTATATAAATAACGCTTATGGATTTTGAACGAAGTTTGTATTGAAAAATATGATAGTTATGAAATTGATATGAACAAAACTGAAAGTGGAATATAATAACAGATTTAAAAAATTTCGAAAATCAGATCTTTTAATAATTTAAAAAGAATTACGAGCAATACTAAACCGCGCTACTCCGAGTTACTATATTATCTAAAATTACGACAAGAATCGACGTATATAAGAGCTTATAAAATTAAGCAGTTTATAAACTATACTACATAAATATAGATTTTTATTTATTAAATGTTTTATATATTAACTATTTTGGTAGAAATTATAATTTATTGCTAGAGTAAGTCGCTTTAGAGTAAGACTTTTACTAAAAAAGATGGGTTTAGTAAAACATAGAAATTAAAATAGGAATCTATCCGTTTAATAGATTTTTTTAATTGCTTTATATACGGTTACGGTTTCTTATAAAAATTATATTTATTTATAAGATCTTACACTATCTCGCGAGCCAAACCATCTCGGAAGCTAATTTTATTAACATACCAACTACTTAACTTTAATTACCAATTTCTTAATACCAATAATATAAAGCACCTTATAAAAAAATCTAAAATCAACTTAGTTATTTAAGTTAAAAATCGAAACCCGAAACTTAACTTTAAAAACCTATATTTTATATATGACGTTCCCGAATTTACTTTAAAAATCCGATATTACGGTAAACGCGTCCGAACCGAAATTTTTCCTAAAATGCGAAAATTAACGCTAACCTGTTAGCAGTCACAGTGATCAAATGTAGGAAGCTGGCGAGTTCTATATGCGATGGTTCTTTAACTGCTTTAAATAGACAAATTTAGTTCGTGGGCAATCGCCTTAAGTATATAATTAAGCGGTTAAAAGATAGGCGGTAAACAAGGCATGTCGCAGGCTGCATCCTGCAGCCTTATACCGACAAAGCCTTCTAGCCTGTAAAACCTAAAAGCACCAAATGCCAATACGCCCTTTTGCGTTAGGTAATTTTACTTAAAAGTCTAAAAACAAATCCAAATCTAATTAATTTGTATGGGGTTCGAATTTGTACCTACTTACCCTGTATTTTTTCGAGTCCTAAGTTCCGTATAAACCGCTTAAAATCCGTCCTGTTAAGTGGTTTCGTAAACTTATTAGCTGGGTTATCTTTGCTTTCCATATATTAGAAGCTAATATTTCCTACCTGGACCTCCTGCCGGACATAATAATATTCGATTTTGATATAACGCTTTTTTCGCGACATCTAGGTTTTTGTTATCTATTTAAGTGCCTTTATATTATCTTCCATAATAGGAATGGGGCCCTCCGGCATAAACCTTAGCTTTGTCAGAAAATTCCTAATCCTTATTACCTCCGTAGCAGCTATACCGGCTTTAACGTACTTTGTTTTTGTAATATACCTCGTAATAATACCTTATAACTTTAAAAGCCATAATACGGATGCTCCAACTATAAAAAATACATACCCTATAATGGACTTAATTAATTTTTAATCATCTGCAAAGTTTGTATCTATTATTCCGAACAGTTTTAAGTCGTTATATTATAAATATAAGTAATCTTATTCCAGCTTCCAGTACCGAAATAATAAGTTTGCTATATCATTTAAGTACCGTGGCAGTTTTTTAATATATTCCTAATATTTTAAGAAAGAGTTCCTTATAAACTTAGTCCAAAGCGACGTTGCAAACGTTATATTAGGTTTAGTAATGTAATTAAAAAAGTTGAATTTCCTTATTAAGTTTGCGTATTCGAAAATGTTTTCCTTACTAGTTACGCCGTCGTATCTTATAGCGTATTTCAAGTAATCCTTAACAAATAAGGTAGGTTCCTTTTTTATTTTATTCAAGCCAATTAACTTTAGTAACTTTTCGATATATTGTTATTAGTTTAGCCTAACGTTTCCAGTTAGGGAGAAGCGTATAAGCCGTACGCCTAGGTACCAGTTTGCGTCGTCTCAATCCTTAATAGATACGTCCTCGGCGAGCTTTTTTGCAACGCTTTCCAGACGTTCCCTGCCAGCCCCGAAAAGCAGGAAGTTATTTACATATAACGAAATAACGTTTTTTGTTTTCGCGTTACAATAAATCGCGTCGTTTGATATTAATGGAAAAAAGCCAAGCTTTGTAAGTAATTCCTTAATTCTTTCCTGCTAAGTAATTCCGGCTTGCTTTAAGCCGTATAAGAGGTTTATTAACTTAATAATTAACTTAGGTAAATACCCGTATTTCTTTTTATTTTCCGGGTATATCTCGAAATATTCCTTAAACATAATGAATTATTTTATGTAAATATCCTTTTTTAAGTTGCTAGTTAAGTAAGTTGCAATAAAATCGATTTATGTAATATGTTATCTTAAATAGGCAGCAAGGGCTATTAGGACTTTTTAATATACAGCCTTTGTTGTATTCGTTACTGTTTTGTTATAATCGATACCTTTCCGTTAGATAAATCCCTTGATATAAATACGGGCTTTGTACTTATCTAGCTTTTCTATAAACGTATACTTTTTTTAGCACCCATTTTACGTTAACTAGGTGCCCATGGGCCTTATTAAGGGTTATAAAACGGAAGGTTTTACGCGAAAGGTTTTTCTTAATTTCTGTAAAGATTGCTTTAAGCTACATCTTTCGTTCTGGGCTTTCCATAGCTACTTTTAGTAACGGGCCGTTATTAATTGTGACGTATCTATGGCTCCTAACAAAATCGTTGTCGTTATTTAGCAGTTGAAAGCTTTGGAGCCTTTTTAGGTCGTAATCGTCTTTTTGGGTTAAAGTTAGCTTTAGTTTGCATATTAGTTCTAGGGCTTCTTTAAGGGCTTCCAGGGCGTACAGCTCTGGAACCGTCTTTTTGGGACTCCCTTTTTTGCGTTTAACCTCCTTAGTTTCCTGGTTAGTAGTATCCTCCGAAATAACGTTATTGTTTTTGTTTTTCATTTTAACGCTTTTTTGTTTTTAACGGTATCTTAGACGTTTCTGGACAGGCTGTGGAATTAATCGAATAATATTCCTAGGGTTAAGGGGCTGCCCTGGTTTTTCTAGGTTTTTGTAAATTGTAACGTAGGGTATAGTAAGTATTTTGCCGCCTTTTAGTAACTTTACTTTGTAATTGTAGGTGCTTTAATAGCTTAATAATATGCCTTTTGCTTTACGGGCTGCTAGTTTTTCTGATTTAATTCTGTAATTCTTATCGATTAAGATTGTATACCTGCTGTTAAGGATTTGAAAGTGGCTGTTATCAGGCTTGTAAGATCCTTTAGGGTTAAATGCTTTCTTAAAGCATTTTAATAGTGTCATATTTTTTATTGTAAATTATCCAGTTCTGTTAATCGTGTACGTTGTAGCTTTTTTGATGAAGTCCCAAAAGCAGGTAGGTATTTTTATCTGGGCAAATGTTATACGGGCTTTATTTTAAAGGAAGTATATGCCCCTTTTTGTAACGCCGTTTTGATACTGGTTGTAAAAGCTAGAAATTACCAGCTTAATGTTTTTTATTACGCAGAATTTCTTAATAATCGTTATGTCGAATTCTTTGCCGCTATTAAAGCGCAGGATCTGTATTGTTTTTCTTTTGCCTTTAGGGAAAAAAGCTTCCAGACGCTTACTAATACGGGTGATATACGCGCATAAGTTTTCTTATATTTCGTTTTTAGTTTTAAACGAATAGTATTTTTTGTAACGCGAAAGATCGTTTGTAATAAGACCGAAATAGCCTTTATTCTTAATGTTAACAGGTTTAACGGACCCTATATTATACCAAATAACTTTTTTTATAAACGTTGCTTTCTTTTTAGGGTTAATAAATAGGATCTTCCGTATTTTTTTTTCGTTACAAGTTATGTAAGGAAGTCCTTCCATTTTTTGGGGTCTAGATTTATCCTCGTGAACCTCTTGATGGTTTAAATTAGTCGTTTTATACTAGGGTGGTAAAGGCAACGATGTTAAAGGATAATTTTTTTTATAATTTTTTTAGTTATAAAAACCTTTCGGTTTTTAAAAACGCTAATAAGTGCTCGTTTTAGTTTTAGGTTATTACCGTTTTCCTTACCGAATGCCTTTCCCAGCCCGTATCTTTATTAATCGTTTCTTAGTTTTGGAGCCTTAACGAAGGGTTTTGGTTTTCCATAAAGCTATAAGAAAAAACCTTTCCGAATAACGTTGATCGTTATTAGCTGTAACCTATCAGAGTTTACCAAGGTGTTCTTATTTAAATACTTCCCTTTTTTGTAAAACATCTTTCCAAAGAATACTTTTAGGGGAAACGTATTAATACATACGGTGTACTTTACCGTAATTTCGTTTTTTTCTTTACGGGGGCCCCTTAGGGGCCACTTCACTATCCTAACGAAGGTAGCAACCATTGGCCCATCTCCCGTCAATATTTGGGTTTCTTTAGATTTGATATTTAGGATGCTGTTACGTTCGAAATTCCTGATATTGTTGGTAATATTAACGTTAATTTCTGAATCCCAGAATAATTTGTTTCTGTCGTTTTCCATGAAGGAATGGACGCGTAGGAGTACCATGGCGTTTCCCATAACAATTACTTTAAAGGTCTCGAGCGTTGTAACTTTAGCGCGTTCGATTGCTATAGCTACGTTTGTTCTAAGGCTTTCGTTCACTGTAGCTACCGTTCCAGGGCGGTTAACTGCTGTAAACATCTTCTGAAGCTCCTCGTCGATAGTTACTTTAAGGCAGTTAGCTACTATATCTTTAGTGGTTTCGATTGTTGTAGCCGTTATCCCAGGGTGTTTAGCTACTATAGCTTTAAAACTTTCGGCTACTATAACTTTAAAGCTTTCAACCACTGTAACTACCTCTATTCCAGGGCATTTAATCGCTGTAGCTCCTGGAACTTTCTTCTGAATTATTTCGTTATATTATTGCATAAGTTCTTACAGTTGTTATTCGTTAACGTACGCGTTAAACGTTTTTCCACTGGAACGATACAGGTTTTTCAGGCTTTTAAAAATAAACTGCTCCTCGTTCTGTCCACCACCTCTACGAGTATTGCGGGAACTGTTGCTTTGGCTGTTATTGCTTTAACGTTGGCCATTATTCTATCTTTTCTTTCCTTTCTTTCCTTTCTTTCCTTTCTTTCCTTTCTTTCCTTTCTTTCCTTTCTTTCCTTTCTTTCCTTTCTTTCCTTTCTTTCCTTTACCGCTATTTTCCTTTTGTGGCTTAGGATAATCCTTAGCTAGGTACCCGTACTTGCCATAATTAAAGTAAAGTAATTCCCCGTTCTTGTTTTATACGGGCTTGTTGTTTCGGAAGTCCTTGTTGCCTCCCTTGCCCTTACTTTTCTGGGCGTTGTTAAACTTTTTGTCATTTTTTTTCTTGTTGTTACTGGAACGCTTATAGAATTCGCTGTTAAAGTCGTCGATTAGTTACTAAAAGGAATAATCCGTTTGCCGTAATACTAATTACATGGTCTTGCACCAGCTGCCAACTCGGTCTTTCACGGCAGTAAAAAACATAGTAATATATTCCTTATTCCGTAACTTTATGCTATAATCTTTAATTTCTCGCAAAAGCTTTTAAAACTTAATAATGAACTGTATTAAAATTTTACTATCGTAAGTAATCTTGCTAAGTTTTTTTTAAAAGAACCTTTACCTAGCTTTGCTTATAGCAACGTAGGTTTTCCGCAAAATCCGCAACATTTTCGTACTTTTTTTAATATTTGTAATTAACTTCAAGGGCACCCTTTTGCAGGTTTTAGTAATGGCCTTAGCTAGGCGCAGCTGATCCAATTGCTTTAGCTTCATGCCGTCCTTATAGCTAATCTCTTCCAGTACAAAGCTTAAAGCGTTATTCTAAAACTCCTAATTAACCCAACCCAGCAGGTAATTCTCCTTATCGAAGGTGAAATCGAATCGCTTTTAACGGAACTTCGATTTTTTTTATTACTAGACTTCTTTTCTTTCAGGCGTATACCTACGCTGGAGCTATCTGAGCTATCGAAGGAACTGCTGGAGTTGCTGTAACTTTTTCTGTGCTTCGGGGGGTAACCTATAAACGAATCGGCTAAAAAGGAGGAAAAGGAACTGTTTAAATCATTAGGGTTACTACGCGTTCCATTTTTTCCCTTAAGTAGCTTCTTCTCCTTGCTTTTCTGTCTTTTCGTAAGGTTAGGCTTCTTTATAAACCACCTTCTAGGCTTCGCTTCGCCTTCCTTAAATAGGTTAATCTTTTTTATATCACTTTTAACTGTAATAGGGATTTCTTTGGAATTATTAACCTTAACTTCAGGTTAAGCGCTTTTTAACTTCTTAAGTTATATACTAACATTCGGTAACTTCGGCTTTGGATTTAACTTATCCAAAAACTGTATCACTATTTCGTTTAATCGCTTTATTGTCTTAGTGGTCTTTTGGTTCTGGAACTTCAGTTTTTTATTTTGTTGCTTTAGCTTTTTAACCTTTTCCTAGACCTATTAATAGGTGTCTTTTCGTACCTTAACGTCTTATCTAATGCTACTTATCTTGGTACCTAGGGAGGTATAAAGCTTATTCAAATCAGCCTCGGGCAGCTATCTTTAGATAAAGGTTTTAAATCGTTCTCCTGATAGCTGCTAAGGTACTAGGGCCTTTTTTTCTATTTCTTCTTCTTCTTTACTGAAGAATTTTTTACCTTGGGGTACATCTTAATTATCAAAAGGTTCAGGCTGCGGAAAAGGAAAAGGAAAAAGGCTTTTATGCTTCTGGCCCTCCTGGAAAACGAAGCTGTTATCGGATAAGGCGCTTTTAACAGGAAGCTTCCCGCGGTTCTTTCTTTTGCTCGCTATCGTTAATTGCTAGACTTTCTTTCGAATCGTTAACTAAGCGACTTTTTTTTAAGTTTCTTGTTTTTTCTATTAACTTAGCTGTCAAACTGCAAATAACCGCTTCGTATAACGTATTAAAGTTGTTAATTAACTAAAAGATGCTACTATATCAGCAGTTACAGTAATCAAATACAGAAAGCTGGCGAGTTCTGTATGTAATAGTTTCTAACTGCTTTAAATGGATAAATTTAATCCGTAGGCAATCGCTTTAAGTATATAATTAGGCGGTTAAAGGATAGGCGGTGGACAAGGCATATCGCAGGCTGCATTCTGCAACCTTATACCGACAAAGCCTTCCAGCCTGCAACACCTAAAAGCACTAAATGCCGACATAACCGAAAAGAAATTTATTATCGACCGAATTCTTAACTTAAATACGCAAACGTTTCCTATCCGGCTTTAACATGTTAAAAATATAACAAATTTATTACTTATCAAACGCGTTATGGAACGCGTCGGAATTAATTGGGCGTCAAGATTTGTTCGACGGCAAAAAAAACTTAAAACGCATTTAAATCGAAAAATCGATTATTAAAAGGTATTATGCGAAAATCTAAAAGTATTTCGTAAATAATTCGAACTTATTCGGGTTATAATTGCAAAATACGGCATCGTTAAAAAATATTTATAATTTTAACGAAACGGGCTTTTTAATAAAGCTTTTAATAACATACAATATAATAATTATAAATACCGAAAACCGTAAAAAACTTAAATAAACGTAATAGAATAATTAAAAATAAGTTATAATTATATAAGTTATTAATTTGTAAATTTAAGTTATATTACTATTTATTATTTCAACCGAAAAAACCTATTTTAAATTTTAATATTACGATAATTTATTACTCGTTAATTAAAAATCGGAATTAATTATAATGATTCAAAAATAAACGAATTAAATTTAAAATAAATTTAACATTTCGATAAATATACTCGAACGCATACGAAAAAACAAAACGTTTTTTTATTTTCGACGGTTACGAAAACTATTATTCAATAAAATTTAAAAAATACTATACAAATAACGATATTATTACGTTTTGCATACCCCTTTATTTTTCTCATCGGCTTTAATTTTTCGACATATCTTATTTTTCCATTTTAAAACATACGTATACGCTTTATATCGAAAATTTAATATAATGTTACCATAGTTATATCGTAAAAAAAAACTTTCTTACCGGTTTTTATAACGCGTTTAAAATCGCTATAACGTCCGATAATATTAAATCCGGCTTCGTTAAAGCTGGATTTGTTTTATTCGATTTTAATAACATTTTTTCCGATTTAAAAGTTTTTTCAGTTATATTTACGCCGACCGTTTATTTATTTATTTCCGCCGGTTTTATTTTTTCCTTATTTTCGAAAGCCCTTCGAAATATATAAGAAATAAAAAAAACGGAAACGTTATTTATAAAAATAAATTAAAAATTATTAAAAAAGCTCGCTGACAAAAATAATTAAGTCGGTTAATTTTTTACCAAAACATAACTTAATATTTTTATACGAAAACGTTTTTTTTAAAAAAACCGCCAAATTATACAAAACCAACTATCTTTTCAGCAAATGCCGAAAAAATAAAAATAAACATTTTTTTTTAAAAAAAGAACATTTATTATATAAAAAAACCAAGTTTTTTAGGCGAAAAAGAAAAAGGTAATAAAAAAATGCAGTTAATAATAACTAAAGGTAACCGTTATAAAATATTAAAACGAAGAAATAGAAATGTAACATTTGCGGCAAGCCCGGACATAATGCGTATATTTATAAAGAAGTTGTAAATATATTTAACGACGAAAAATCCGATTAATTTGAATTGATTTTTTATGTTGTGGTTATGTTACTTAGATTTGTTGTTGCAAAGTGCTAAAAAACAGCTCGTAAGGTGGTTTGGCTCGCGAGGTGGTGTGTGTCAGCTAGCCAGGTGCGCTAACGCGCCCTAATTAAAGAAGGCTACGTTTTGATCGGAGGATAATTGTTCCGTTACTAGGCTACACAAAAAGCTGTACGCGTATTGAGAAGCTGCATAATTAGCTGAATATAATAACGTAACTGATATTCCTTATATCTGATAATTAAGAGTCTTATTTGCTTAATTCAAGTAATTATTAATTAATTAGTTATTACTAAGACGATATAGGCTGTATATTAGTAGCAATTATCATTATATACTTTAATAATAATAATAGCGACCGTACCGTCGACGTCCTCCGTTATTTAAAGGGATCCAAGGATTGGGATCGTTTTAAAGGCGAATTTCAATTTACAGCGTACGCGCTTGATATTTAGGATTTTATCGATCTTGATTAGTTATTTTAATGGCCTGTTAAATTTACAGAACCTGATATAACCTTTTATCCGAAAAGACGAATTCGCTATATAACGCGGATTAATATCCCAGCGGTTTTATTTTTATTTTTAAGAAAAACGTTCGAAAAAGTCGATTATACGGGTTACCTAATAAATACTTTTAAAATAACGACCGAAGGCAGATAAGCCTATCATTAGGACTTTACAGCGTATACTTATAAAGATCGCAAATACGATATTTTCCGAAAAAATATTAACGATTCTACGAAAGAAATCCTGGAGTTTGTATTTTCAGTAATTAAAGAAATAAGTTTTTTTTAAGGAAGAATTTCTGAAAGTGGTACGCCAAGATGGCCGAATCCGGCAGGGTATACGATAGCAAATTCCTGATTAATACCTAACGAAAATACCGAAAAAGATTAAAGTAAGCCGTAAAGTTAGGTAAAAAGCTAAACTAATAGATTGTAAAATGGCAAAAGATAATGGTTTAAAAATAATGATACGGCGTTTTAAAAACAAAAATAACAGTTATATAGGTTAACGATTTATGTACAGTTTTTGTTTCCGTTATGGAAACCTGGATAACTATTTTTTAGATAATAAAAAAAGCCGAAGTCGATAATGAAACGATTAATTATTAAGAAATAACGGTTAACTTTTTGGATTACGAAACTCTAACTTATTCTTTCTTTATATTACGAAATATAAAAGTATCGTTTTCGACTTTTTACAGAACTTTTATAGATTTTGTTAATTAAAATAATCCTAATTAAGAAGATAGCAAACCTTTTTAACCGTTAACCGCAAGGTAGAACCTCTGGATAAGGCCCGAAATAAAGTAACCGTAAAGGCTTTAATACGGATAGAAACGTTAACAAGCGAAAACGCAAGGAATTAAACGCTTAAGGAACGCGTTATAAAACGTATTTAAGGCCTTTTTATAGGCTGCCTTAATGTTATTATGTATTTTCGAATAAGGTTCCGTTAGGGTTTATCTTTAACGTAATTTTAATTAACTTAATAAAGAAATAAATTAATTTTAATTAGTCTTTAAAGGAAGAAACTAACCGAATATCCAAATTTATAGATAAAATAATTATATAAAAAATAAATTAACTTTTAAATAGAGTAAGACGAATTCTACTGTGCTTCTTAATTATTAATTAACGGGCTGCTATGAATTTATCGTTTTATTTTTTACGGAATTCGTTTATTTTGAACTTAAGGTTTATAATATATATTTTTAACCTTATTAGCAGGTTTTTGAATTTTGAACCAACCGTATAAAGCGACGGGGTGTACGTAAGTAATAGTTTTGTTCCGATTAAAGGATACGGAAAGATTAATATATTACTTCGAAATTTTAACGGTATGAAAGCGTTGCAGTTATATAACGTAACTTATTACAAATAATTCGTTTATAATTTAGTGTTATTTAAATAACTTCGAAAGAAAAGTTATTAATAAAATAACTAAAGGATTAATAATTACAGTCGAAATAAATATAATTATGTTATAACTGCTTTAACAGATAAATTCAATTAATTTATTATCGAAAATATTAACGTAATAACGTTTCTCGTAACCCTGGTTACTTATAAACGAAATATTAACTTATTAACGCCGAAACCGCCGTATACCGGTAACGGTACTTTGTAGCATTTACGATTAAGATACCTAAGCTTTAAAGTAATAACTTAATTACAATCCTATATCAAAGGAATCCGGTTAAAGGGTTTTATAACTATCGAATGCTAGGCATATAATAAGGCGAAGGTTAAAAAGCAAATACGCCGCGAACTTAAAAAAAAACTTCCCGATTAAAATAAAAAATAGCTATTAATTTTATTAATTTCGAAAAAAACCCTAAAAAGTACAAATACGTTATATTCGTTACTGATAAATATTTAGGCTTTATTTGGAATATTTACCTTAAAAACCGAAAGTAAGATATATTAATTATTGCGTTCCAATATCTGCTAGGCGTCCTGAAAAATTAAGATAAGGTTTTTTTCTAAGTAATTAAATGCGATAACGAAATTTTAAAAAATTACCTACTTCGAGATATTTTCCAGTTACTTCTTTTTAATATTAAGCTTAAACCCTTAATACCGCATACCCTGGCCTAAAACGGAGATACGGAATGTTTAAAGAGTATAATTAAGAAAAAAACGACTATTATACGAAATAATGCTAAATTACCTACGTTTCTAATCGTATATATCTTTAAAACGGTAGTATATCTATATAACCGTACCTCCAAATACGCTTTCTTTTAATAAACCCTATACGAAGTTTATTACATTTATTGGGTATATAAAAACGGCGTTCCAATACTTAATCGCAAGCCTTAATAGGCTCATTTGCAAACTTACAGCTATATAGCCTACGTTATAACGACCGCTATCATAAAAAAAAACAAAAGCTTCAAAGGTTAAATCCTAAAACGTAAATAAATTTCCTAGTTAATTACCGATTAACTAATATCTACGAAATTTGGAACCCATTAACGAACAAAATTATTACCATTCGAAACGTACAGTTTAACAAAAAAGTTACCTTTTTAGGTAATATTAAAAACTTAAAAAACGACTTCTTTTACGTTATCGAAAACAAACTACAAAACTTATTCCGATAAATCTACGTACTTAATCAAGTCTATGGCCACCTTATATATATAAAAAATAAAAACTTAAATAAAACAATTTAGTTATCGGCTAGGTAAAAAAAATGGCTTTAAAAAGATATAAACGTCTAAAATAACGTACGGGATAGAAAAAAACAAGCCTGTTTGTAAAAAACTAATTATTCTTATACGATCGTTATATTCCAACCTTTTACGTCCTCTGGACCATTACCGCCGCCAGCGTTTGCCCTAATAACTATTACGATTATTATGCTAACGGAAAAAATTAAAAAAGCCTTAAGTTCTTGTTACGTTATTTAACCTAAAGTAACGGTAAAAAACGAAGGCCCCTTACGGGTTAAAAACGGAAATTTCCCGTACGTTCTATATCGAAAGCATGGTTACCGATACGATTACAGGGTATAAAAGGTTGTATTTAACGCAAGACGTTTAATTTATTTTGTTAATACGATCGATAATCGGCCGATAAATTACGAAAGTTTAAAGAAAGCATTAACCCGAAATACGCGCCATTTTAATCGGAAAAGCTTTAATATATTAAAAACAAAGTTAAGAATAAAAGTGTTATTTAAGTCGCAAGGCCGGGTATATAGGCAAGACCTACCGTTATTTCCGAAAGGTTATAAAAAGCTAAATATATACCCGTTAGGAAAGTTATTTCTAGAAACCAAAAAGGCCTATTTATAAAGTTACGGGGATATACAGTCCTAGGAGATCGTCGATCAGTTTATTGCTAAAAAGAAACAAATCCTAAAATGTATATAGATATACGTTTATAAGTTTAATAAGCATAACTGGCTTTAAAAATGCAAAGCCCGTTTCGTAATACAGAGTAATTAACAACTTAAAAACGCTTGTAACGATATATACGTATTTATTTTAACTAAAAGGTTTTTTAAAACTTTAATAATTATTGTAACTAAGTTCGATTTAAAGCTTAAGTAATATAACGTTATAAACGTTTTCGTTAACGCAAATTTACCTTATGAAATTTTTATAAAAATACCCCCGGGATATTTTTAATGTAATAAAATATTCTTAATTAAAAAGGCCCTATACGGACTAAAAAAATCGCTATTGTTTTGGCAGAAAGACTTTATTAATACACTTAAAAACTTAGAATTTAACCCCGTTTTTTATAAGCTTTGTTATTTTATTCGTTAAGGGGTGTTAATTTTTTTTTTACGTCGACGATATTGTCGCCGCGTATAATAAAAAAAACCAAACCTTTGTTAATTAATTAATTCAGTAAATATAAAAACGGTATACCTTTATAAAGAATAACAACCTACAGTAATTCCTAGGTATTGAAATAATTAAAAATAAACCTAATCGAAAAATCTGGTTATCCCAATCCGATTTTATAAATAAGTTAATTAACTTAATCCTTAAAAAAAGTCTAAATAAACTTCCGGAAACGTTTATAACAAACGCCGAATTATTACCGAATCCTAATCTAGCCCATCTAAGCTTTGTTAATAAATACCAAAAAAAGATTGGTTTTATCCTTTATATTGCGGTTTATACGTAACCTAATATATCCTTTACAATATCCAAACTTGCCCGATTTAACTAGAATCTTAATAACGTATACCATAAAACAGCTAATTATATTATACGATACCTGGTTAATACCAAAACGTTAACGTTACACTTAAGTAACGAGAATTCCTTAAATACTTAAAATAACGCCTTTGTTATAAATAATACATTCGATCGAAAAAGTTGTTAAGTTTACGTTATGAAATTATTTAAGGGAGTTATAAAATAACGTACAAATAAGTAAGATATAATGATTATTTCCATAACCGAAACGGAATTATTATCCTTTACGCAAACTTTTAAAAAAGCCTTATTGCCTTTCGATTAATTAAAAAATTGGAAATTAACCTGGATACTGAATCGTTAAATATATAATGCGATAATTAACAGACTATACGGTTTATTAACGCCGACGTCGCCTTTTTAAAGATAAAGTTACGGTACGTAAATATATATAATTACTGGCTCCGAAAAATAACAGAAAAGCACCTGATTAAAGTGGATTATACGCTTATAAGCGATATGTTAGCGGATAAACTGATTAAAACCTTATTACAAGAACTTTTTAAGTACTTTAAAAAGCAGTTAGGATTAATGGATATTACAAAGGCTTTGGATTACCGGAGGAAAACGCTAAAAGTAATTTCTAACGAAGAATTGGTTAATTAAAAAGATATAATTATCGAAAAAAAGATTAAATAGAAAGTTATAGTTTTAGAAAGTAACGAAAATGTAGCGATTAACGCCTCGAATTCTTTAAGGCGTTAAAGGGGTATGTCAGCTAGCCAGGTGCGTTAACGCGCCCTAATTAAAAAAGGTTACGTTTTGATTAGAAGATAATTGTTCCGTTGCTAGGTTACACAAAAAGCTGTACGCGTACTAAGAAGCTGCATAATTAGCTAAATACAATAATGCAACTAACATCCCCTATATCTAACAGTGTAAGATGTTATATATAATAAAGTTAATAAAAATTACATTAAACTAACTTTTATAATAAATTCCAAAGTTACTTTTATATTCACCCAGTTAATATAATTAACATTTTCGTTAACTAAGCAGCACCTGTTAGATATAGGGGATGTCAGTTACGTTGTTATTTTCAGCTAATTGCGTAAGTGCTTCGCACACGCACTGCTTTTGTGCAGCCTAGCAACGGAACAAATATCCTCCGATCCGAACGGAGCCTTTTTTACTTAGGATGCTTAGCACACCTGGCTACCTGACAGCAGCTGCGCCGTAGCCGCACCTACAACCTCGAAAATAGGGCCTGACCTTACTAAGGTAAGAGCCACCCTATTCCGGCTATATTTTATTTTTCCTAAGCACCTTAACAGCTATCAGCTTCCTAATAGCCTGGATGAGACCCACATATGCCACCCACATGCCTGCACCAACTAAATACAACTGATTCTGTATGTGTTCTGCAGCGTTTTCAATTGATACAAACATTGCAACAACAAATCTGTTACTCTTTAATATTACATAAAGTACGACGTACCACAACAATATATAAAAAAAACAATTAATCCTCCGTTAGGTCAATTAGTTCCTAACCTTCCTGAGCTTCAGCTTCCTTCAGGATATCGTCAATATCATGATAATCGTAAAAATCAACGTTAGGGGCTTTATCTCGGGCTTCATCAACGCGTTACCGCTTCGCAACGCGCGCTGCCTGTTAATCCCTCATATCCCGTTGACGCTGTAGCATGGCGAAAACCGCATCGTGAATGGATTATGGAACTGTTAATCCTCCGCGTTATAACTGTAATTACTGTAATCCCTTACGCTTCGCTTGCGAAAAGCCGCCTCGCTTCGTTTGTAAAGACGAGTTACCTGTGATGATCCTCCGCGTTATGGCTGTTAAACCCTTCCGCTGCTACGCGGCTGCCCTTGATAGGACTCGTTCTCGTCCGAATCGATGATAATATGCTCCCATTGGTACGCACCCAGTTGCAAGTAATTGAAATGAGAAAAAGCGATGTTGGAAAGTGTCGATTTGATTGGATATCGCACCTAAAACCTTGGCTTTTTAGTATGGGGTGACATAGGTGGGTCTCATACAAGTTACAAGGAAGTGGGCAGCTGCCAAGAGTGGCAGGAAAAATAAAATATAACTAAGGTAAGGTGTAAACTGGATCACGCGACGCCCTCTCTAAGGTGTCGTTGCAGGACGTGGCGTAGACTAGACGATCACGCGACGTTCTCTTTAAGGGATTGTTGTGAGGTAACGGCTTTATAGGTAGTCGTCTATTCCCCTTTCTTTCAGGATGCGCAGGTTTTAGACTTGTTCTTATCATATACGTATCGCTCCTTTTACCCAGATCTCTCCTATTTATAACAATAGTAATAATAAAAACCTTTCCACGTTAATATATATACGTAATACGTGCTGGTTTAATGATTTAATTGATCAAAAATGTAATTAAAATTCGTATTTCTATTATACTGAAAAAAGAACAAGTTAAATATAATTATCAAAAATATAAATTAAAAGCTGTATGTACATAGTTAACCGGGGTCAACTTGTATAGAGCTAGATACCTAATAGCACTTGACCTTGCAAAAGCTGTTCTAGGAGAAAAGCTATTTGAGATGGACCGACAGTATGGATGGGTCGGAGGTGGTGGGTCCCCGATGCATGATGATGTATTAGAAACCAGAACCATGGTACAGTGCATTATGTCCGCTGTCGACCACTCGCCAACGCACAAGAGAATACGTATGCTAACTAAAGAGACGGGCGTTCCTGGCGCCTAGATGGGATTTTATTTACGGTTTGGATATGAGTGCCCACAAGAAAGAGGCTTTGCACAAGCTTAGAGAGATGCAGCAGAGCTAAGACAGCAGGAGACTGGTCGGACTACTGTGGATTCACGGATCAAACGTCGCAATCGCTTAATCTTCCCCATTTTTTGGATCCACAACCTTTGGAGAATGGTGTTCGGCTAGGATTTGTAGGCTCGACTATCACTATTCATGGCGTTTTAACGGAAGCGGCTGTATCATTTGGCCACGTCATCCTCAATGCCTCCATTTGCTTTCATGCAGCATGGTGTTATCATGTCGTACCTAAATGCAGTAACCCGACCTACAGGCGACTGAAAGGACGGGATATATCCAACTAGGATAACATACTGTAGGAATGCTACCAGGGGTATCCGGCCCTTCGACATGTCCAACACCTACCCCGCCACCCCACTAGCCCACTTCGATCCCGCCTTGCATTGGAATTTGGTGGAGACGGTTCGTACCTCATGGTCTGCTAGAAAAAGATGAGGTCTTTTTTGGTGGTCTAAGAATGAAGATGTTAGGTACAAGCTAAGCCCTAGTCTAAGCTCCAGTTGATACTGCGTATCAGGCCGAACAAAAACATCCCTGTCAGGTATTCTCTAGCGCCCGGGCTAGCATTATTGCTATATTGAAGTTTTAATTCATTTCTGTTTTTCTATAATTCTTTAGCAAAGTTGGCGTATTAACTAACTTAATTGTTAAAAGCCGAAAAAATCGGGGTTTTCTAGACTTAATTAAAGTTAATTATAAATACCTAACTAGGATGTTTAACTTACCCATACGACGTAGTAGACATGGGTGAACAACGGGGAGTCTTGAAGTACTTAGTATGGAGACTAAATAAATTGATCCCAGTCATGTCGCTAGCTAAACCCCCTTAGTAGTTCCCACTCAGCTAGCTACATTTTTACTGGCAAATTGCCATAGAACACGGTACTAGTGCCAAGCTAAAGCCTTAGTCTGGACAGCTTACACCCAAATAGTCTAGTGTTGTGTCTAGCGTTCCCCTCAGGTACTTGACATTACTTTTATCTCGGCCTCTTACCACGTACTCTTACGAACTAGGCTGCATCATAATAGCCTCATCCGACTACGGCTCCATAGCACCATCCGACATATCCATATGTACGTTGCCCGTTCTCTCCAAGATCAGCTCAGGAAGTGATCTAGAGCGGGCCCAGTTTTCAATTGAACTCCATTCTACGCAGACCGCACGTGAATTGGACTGCGTGGCAGGTTTAGGTGCTTCAGGGTTGTTCCATGCGAATGAATACAAGCCGCTATTTCCGTGGCACATAATCGTCAGTCGCAGAGCCTCGATACAGTGATCTTCATACAGTTAGCTCAAGATATATTAGCAAGGTAGCACCCGGCACCCACATGACATACCTAAGTGCCCGTGAAGATAAAGTTCCTCTGCCATTGTAAGGTTGGGATAGTATTTGTGGCGAAAAAGATAGAATCTAAGCTGCCGCTGGGAGGGGGTTAGCTTCCATATATATGGAGTGGGCAAAAGAGGACGCTACCAAGCAGTGAAGCTCATGATATACGCCAATGGTGGCGACATAACCGCCTCCTTTTACCGCTGCTAGATTATCCAGTGACTCTCCTCCGCGGCGAAGCTCTTCGAGGCTGGCATTGAAGAATATCGCTGCTTCTAATAAGTGGCTATCATAATAAAAGGAAAACTACAACATACGCTTAATCAATGCAGCCCAAGCCGCATCTTGCTCTGGCGTAGGAGGCCCAGAGTAGTTGCTGTGCTTATTGTGATCGGTGGCATGCTCTTGATTAAGCTCATATTTTATATAGTCTTGAGCTGGGGCTGCACCTGTCGTCAGTATCTAATTGAGGGCTTGTGCATCGTGTGGGGATACTTACACCAACTACGCCCTTCGTGCAGAGGCCGCGGACCATAGTTGCCGTTGTTCCACATTCTAATGGCCATGACAGCGATGCAAATATGGAGTAAGGCTACGTACACCCGGTGCCAGGTGGAAAGTTTCGGAGTCCTGGTTCTCATGGATCGTGACGGAAACCCATTCAACGAGTCTTTATCTTCCATTGAAGCATCTCGTAATGGTAGATAATGGACAGAAGACATTGACGGCATGATCTGCAAAGGTGAATAGAAGTCAAACACAAGTCTGTATGGAAAGCACCTCTTGGGGGGGAGGTAAACCAACGCGGAATAAAACAGACGAGGAATAAGGGAGTGTAAAAGAAGACTAGGAAAGGAGAGGGAGCGTAAAAGAAAACTAGGAAAGGAGAGGGGGTGTAAAAAAAAACGAGGAAAGGAGGGGGAGTGGAAGCAACAGAACGCCTTGCAGAGCCTCGTGAGAGCTTTCTTTGGTCACCCGATGTTGCATCTATAGTTAAGGATACCAGTCAGGTGGTTGACGCAAAAGTTCGCGCACTTTCAAATAACCGTCCAATGACTTCTTGAATAATAACTTGTTTATATAAACAAATAAGTTATAAGGAAAGCGCCAAGCGTTTTTTAATTCTGCTCTTTGCATATATATCATGTTTCCGGTATCTTATTGTTACGTTTTTGGTTTAAAAATAGTCTGTAAAGCCGTAAGAGAATTTGGGACGCCGCGAATTTTCGTGTCAACCACCTGCCAGTGGAATTTTGGTTGGGGGGTAGTAGATGCGACTTAATGCGCTAATGCCCCAATCATGTCCACTCTAGCTGGTAGTCTGCCTAGATGCCGAAGTCGCACGGCACATTGATGGGTATATAAGACCTGTTCGCTCGAGGGACGAACTTCCCAGAATCGTTATAGATCATCCGAAAATTCATTGGCTTGAAAACACATTTCATCGCCAGAACTTCGCCTTCACCGAATATGCAACCTCTCAGTCTCCTAATGGCATTCCTTGCCTTCGTCTCTGTCCATGCTTTACCTGTTACGGGTATGACTCCCCATGCTTCCTTCAGGTTACAAGTTAGCTCATGGTAATAGATCGGGAAGCATATGCCCTCGAGGCTGATAGGCCTGTCCCCGAGGGGGCCAGGGACGTTGTTAGGCTGTTCTAAAAGACGGATACGGCACTCATTTCAAGTGGCCACCTCCAGACTATTCAACGAAGGGGCTTCGAAATTAGCTTGACCTGGGATCACGGAGGACTGTAGTGGCAGGACCAGCTTGGGTTTTGGAAAGTCTCAGGGTTGCACACATCAGGCGGATGATCTAGCACTCCTTAAATCACTGAATCCCACAGTTCATGAATCGCTCCCTGGTCATTCCGTATCCAGAATTATGCCCTATATACTGTGGCGGACATTTATATTTATAAGCCGGATATCTGATGTACGGAGACAGTTTCGAGATTTTGAGTTTTCCGAACGTCCATAGGTGAAAGCAACGGAGGTTGTAACAAACAGGGGAAAATAGCAACTCCAAATTTCAGTATTTCAACGGTCATCTGAATAGTATACGGAGAACTCCTATGGTCCCGATTGGTAAGGTAGGCGACTCCAAGGGAGCAAGTATGTGACTGGCCCAGCAAGTAACTACTCACCCCGATGGTGCGGCATCCCACTGTACATTTCCCGCTTTATTGTTAGTCGACTTAGGGTGCTGGCGTCCGGTGCTGGAGCTGGGTGGGCAAAAGACTGAGGGTTTCTAACTGCACGCCTATATATCATCTCAACTTGCCCTGCTTGTCCCAATTGGCCAGTAGAACATACTTCGATCCTCCACCTAAGATAGTTGCACTTTTTGTCGTCACATATTCCGCGGTGCAACATTGAGTGTTCATTTCCGCAAAGTAGGTCAATACGTTGGCAAATGAGGGCACGGGGACTGTAGGCATTGTTTGGGTGATAAGTGTTTGAGTGGAAACCGCCAATAGGCCCAAATCACCAACGAGGCTGTGATAATTACCGAGATTCATAGCACAGAGAGATGAGGATGGAAAGACGCGGGGCAGTAGCACGGGATTACGGGGCGAGGTTAGTTGGCCCTGAGGGACCTAGGGCCCGGCCAATAGCATACAACCACTTGGATTATATGAGCGAATGCAGTAAAGTAGTGTTGCTGGCCGAGGTAAAGAAACTATGCAACGATCAAGCTAGCAAGCCCGTGTATGCAGCCCCTTTGCAAACACCACACCAATTAAACGGAGCAGCTATCGGCAAAGCGTTGGCTATACTTAGTAACGGTTTTCTGAAGGTGCTACAGTAAGGGGCTAAATTAATCTGGTCTACTTCGAAAATCACACGAAAAACAGCGATTTTGCTACTTTGCAATCAGTTATAACTTTGCAAAGAAAAATTTTAAAAATACGGGAGTGGAATCGTTTTATAGATAATTACAAACAGCCTACGGTTTACTGCAACGAAATCGTAAAATCTTTTCCAATGCAAAAGTTACATTAAAGTATTCGTATAATATCGTTAAAAATCCTTGGTTCCCATACAAAATGGTCCAGATTTATATAGGGAACAAAGATCTACAACCTAACTTTGCGTTTAACGTTATGTAACTTTTGCAGTTTAAAAGATATTACAATTCCATTTCAGTAAACCCTAGGCTGTTTGTAATTATCTATAAAACAATTTAATTTACTTATTTTTAAGATTTCTTTTTGCAAATTTATGACTGATTGAAACAGTAGCAAAATCGCTGTTTTTCGTGCGATTTTCGAAGTGGACAGGATTAATTTGGCCCCCTACTATAGGCCTAAACGGAAGCCAATCAGCGCCGAAGCCCATTGTAGCCTTGTAGAAGGCCCACTAAACCCTAGCGGGCTCATTGGGTCAATGTGAGCGAATAAAATTGAGTGTCACCTCAGCAATATTGTTGGGGATAAAGCCTCGTCGCCCCCCTAGAAGATAGTCGACGGCAGTGTTACTGTGTATGTACGGGAAATACGCTATACGGCTATCAGCATTACCTGCATCTCTATTTTGATGTTGGCTGTGGGACTGACCACTGACTACAACCTACGTGGCAGGCCGTGATCACAATAATTGACACACTTCTGGTTTGTGGGTCCTAGGAAAGTGTGTCAATTATTTGGATCACGGTGTGCGTTACCTCACGAAGGTCAGGCCGCGATTTGAGGTTGTAGCTGCGCCTAGGGCTTGTAACTTTAGGTACACCGCCAAGGCGGACCCACAGAAAAACGCAAACCTCAAATACGCGGCCTAACATCAAGTTGTCAATTTTTGGCTCCGTTTCCCGCATTCCCATACAAATTTTTAAAAATCTATTTCGGACACTCGCAAATATAAAGGTAACAAAAATATCTAGTAGAATAATAAAAGTACTATTAAATAAAGCTTTAAAAGGGCTTCCTAACCGCAAATATAACATCCCAATTGGAGCTAGTTTGGCGGAGATATTAAAGATACAAATCAAAACTTCCGTTCTCCGCAGTCCTTCCCATCCGGGACGCCCTCATGGCTGCAACGCAACAACCATAACCCGTACGGCCAAAAGAATAGTTGGACGGGCTTTGCCCATACTAAGTTACCCTTAGAAGGCCCATGGCAAAATATTGCGACCGGTGGTTGTTGCGTCGCAGCAAGGAGGGCGTTCCGAACTTAAACGACCCAAACCTTCTTATGGGCTGCGACGTAACAACCATAACCCGTACCGGCAAAAAAATTGATATACGGGTTTCTCCCCATATGGAATATACTTGGGAAACCCAGTACATAATGATGCGACCGATGGTGGTGTTATCGCAGCCCTGAGGGCGTTGCGGTCGCCCAATTCCCAGACCCAAATTTAGCCGTAATAGCTGCAAATTCCAACTAAAGAAATTGGAAAAGTTCTAATATGCATATTAGCTTATATTCGACGCATATATAAAGTTGCCTACTTAACGGGCTTAATTTGGTTGCGTAACAATTTCCTTTTATTTAAACTTTTTGATTCTTTAAAAGAAATAAAAGAAAAATTAATAATTTTAGTAGCGAGGCCTAGAACGGACCCATTTTTCGTATAACTTGATCTTATGCCTCGCTGGCTAGTTACGGGGATACGGCATTTGATTGGTTAATTTTAGCGTGATACAACAGTACATTGACAAAATTGGAGAACTACAGTAGGGGTGTAAAATAAACGCAAATGTGCCGATTTTCCCGCAAAACACTATTATTTCGTTATCTAGTATATTAAAAAAATACCTCATATTCG
The DNA here is from genome assembly GCA_004155035.1 of Monosporascus sp. 5C6A. NCBI lineage: Eukaryota > Fungi > Ascomycota > Sordariomycetes > Xylariales > Monosporascus > Monosporascus sp. 5C6A. Next base: position 163,249 of record QJOB01000021.1, read on the forward strand.
AGTTAGAAAACTGAGAATCGCATAGATTAAGGCTTAGTTTATAATATACTTGCAGTAAAAAAAAATTAAATAACGTTCGCGAATATTATCCGTTTTAAAAGCTATGTAATGTTTAAAACTATTAGTTTACTATGGGAAAAACGACATTTTTTAGCTAATAATAATGTAAATATTATTAACTTATAATAAGAAAATATTAAAAATAATAAATATCTTAATTAAATAATAAAATGCAAAGATCTTAACAGAATAATCATTATTTTATATAGAACTGTTTTTATTATTTAGTTATTTAATTTTGAATATGATATATTTTGCGGGGAAATTGGTCTATTTGCGTTTTTTTTGCACCCCCACTGTAGCCAGCAGAGGCCTGAGCTAGCTGAGGTAAGGTCTGCGCGGTAAGAGTTACCTTACTAAAATCAGGCCCTGTTTTTGAGGTTGGGGCTGCGTTTGCAGGGCATCTGCAGCACAGCTGTAGCTAGCGCGCTAACCTAATTGGAAAAGTACCCGCAAAAACAACAAACCCTCAAAATAGAGCCTAATAGTAAGTTGTGGTTTTTTAGTTTCGTTTAGTACGGTTTTATATAAATTTTAAAAACCTTTCTTAAGAAATCGCAATTATAACAACGATAAAATTATTATTAAAATACTAAAAATTACTATTATATATAGATTTAAATCTTCCTTAAAAAAACGTAACCGTACATACAAATTAAATAAAATGATAGACTGCTACCTTAATTCCTATGCTTTACTAATACCTTTCCATCTCGTAAATAAGTTCCTCTAAGGTTGGAAAATTGGTGCAATACCAACCGTTTAGGTATCTTATTCCAAGGCGATTCCAAATTACCTAATCCTGCCCTTATCCACGTTAATTCTTATCGGAATTTTGAAAGGTCCTCGTAATTTTAAGCAGCCGAACAAACTAGCGCTTATAATCTTTTAACGTATAATGTTTTTAATAGCTAGATTTCGGAATTGTTCAACTTGTTATCCTTGTTATCTTTATTTCCCTGTACCTTCGTTAATAATCTTTTCGTTAAATCGAAATTATTTATAATAAATTCGTAAAAAGGTAAATTCTTTTTATCGAAAATAAGATGGTATCCGAAAATTAAAAGGCGTAATCGATTTTTTTGGAAAAATTTTCCAAATCGACAGTTACGTCGACGGCTTTGGATTATGCCGTAATTTTTCTCGAATAAATTACCGTAAACGGGACGGTTTTTGTCGAAACTTTCTCGTTTTGAATAACTGGTATTTCGTATTCGTATAGCATGTTATATTATTTCGGTTCGTATTTTAATTAATAAAAACTCAAAAAATACCGTAAAAACGATCGAAATTAGACTTTTTAATCGTAAAACTAGCAAATGCTGACAAAGCTTTTTATGCGTTTTTAAGGTTTATCTTTAAGGACCTTATTAAACCCTAGCGGGTATAAGGTTTATTAAGGCCGAAGCTTATCAGCAATTACGTATCAGTCGGAATCGGAGTAAGGCATGGGATTAAGATATGTAATCTATCCAAACAGTAAAAAACCATTTAAAAAGTTATCGTGTTCGAAAATATTAGGTATAGTATTTATCGTAAAATTTAATCGTAAAATAATTTCTATGTATTGCCTTAGCTTTTTTTCTAGGTTTGGACCTATATATTTACCTTGTATATAGATTTAAAAGGGTTTCTTAACGGTATATATAAGGTTCCAATAGCGGTTAGTTTGGTGGAAATATTAAAACCGAAATAAAAATTTCCGTTTGGCACTTATTTTTTAACCGAAACGACCTTATAACTGCGACAACGCAACCACAGCATGTATTATTTCGCCATGGGCCGTTTAAGGGTAATTTAGCATAGAAAAAGCCCGTCCAGCTATTTTTTTGGCCGTACAGGTTGTAGTTGTTACGTCGTAACTATAAAGGCGTTCCGGTTAATCAAATCCGAAATCTTTTTAAAGCTGCATCGTAATAACCACAACCCGTACGGGCCAAAAACTTAATATACGGGCATTTCCCATATAAAATATACTTAGAAAACCCGACACATAATAAAATAACCGATAGTTATATTATCGCAGCCATAAGGGCGTTACGGTTGCTTATATTTAAACTTTTATATAGTTATATTAGCTGTAATTCCAATTTAAAAAAATCGAAAAAGATGCCAATATATATACTAACTTATATTGGACACGCCTGCAAAGTTCTATACATATCGGGCTCAATTTTGTTATTTAATTGGTTTTTATTATACTTTTTATTTTTAAAAAAATACAAGAAAAATTCGTAATTATGTTAAGGACTTGCTAAACGGATTCATATTTCGCACAACTATAACTCAGGCCTCGCTAGCTCGTTACGGGGATATGGCATTTAATTGGATAATTTTTAGTTCCTTGGCGCGATACTTCGAAAAACTTTAAAGAAAAATAAAGAACGAGCCAGCAGAGGCCTGAGCTAGTTGAGGCAAGGTAAGAGCGTGTTTACCTTTCCGTAGTTACTACTGCGGGTATATCTTTTCGCCACCTGTATCCACGTTAGCGTTCTACCACACTTTCTACTATTTAATAATTTATATAATATAACTGGTAGCTTGTATACATAGGTTTCGTAATTGCATTTGCGGAAACGATAATATATCTCCTTTAGTTATATAACGACTATTTTGATAAGATAATTACTAGCTTATTTCCTTGAAAGTTGATATTATAAAAAGAAATATAACTGCGAAACAATAATAACGTTAATTATTATCTAACACCGAAAAGATTTAATAATAGTAAATTATAAACGAGGTTATTATAATTATTATATTAAAAGGTAACTAATATTATATAGGTTCAAGTAATGTAAACTCTGTCAAGATATTCAGTAATATTAAATTGATAATTTTAATTACTATTAAAAGTACCGTTATTATTATAGTAGTTAAAGAAGTAAAGGTGAAATAATAAAGATAAGATGGATTTGGATATCCGAGCCCTAATTAGGATTTGAAATTTGTTAATTTATATTTTTTTAGTTAGTGTTACACTTTTATATATGTTACAAAAGATAAATATATTGCTATTAATATTTATAACCCAAGGTTTCGCTATAGTATCGGGTTTTTAATTAAACAATAAATAATAATTCGTCACTTATATAATCTTAGCAATATCTAATTTAAAAGTAGGATTTGAAAAATAAAAAAGATGTTTTATAAAGAAAAGATATTAAAAAATAAAAATTACTTGTTAAAAGATTATAATAATATAGTTTATTATTCGATATTAATTGTAACGGCTGGGCTAATTAACTAACTATTAAACCAAGTTGTACGGGTTTATGTTAGCAGTAATACTATGAAAGGTTAAGCAATAAGATAGGTATATAATGAATGCTTAGCTACGTCTGGTAATAATAAATAACCAAAACTAATTTGAGTAATTAAGTTGTATTATAAGCTGCTGTTATTTAAAAATATAGAAAATAACAAGCGTATATATTTTACTTTTAGTTGAAGTTCTTTTAAGCGCTTTAAGACTTTTTTAGCATCTAAATATGTTTAAGTTCCCTTGAACTTTTTAAATTTAGAACTAGTTTAAGTATTAAGTGTTTACAAATTTCGTTAGAAATTTTTTAAGTTAGTTAGATTTACAATCTGCTTTAATTTTTTTCGAGGTTCCGATCTTTTTTAAAAAAGCCAAGTTTATTAAACCATAACATGATTTCTTTCCTTTTAAAATCTTTGATTTTAAAGATTAATTTATTTGTTGATCGTTTTTTAATAAGTAACTTTTGTTTTTTATTCTCATTTTCGGGCATATTTTAAGCTAGTCAATATATCTAATTAAATTATAACAACTTATTTGCGTAACGATATTGACATATATATATATTTTTAAAACCGATTAACTGTTTTAACTTTATTATCTTATGAGACATTTTTATTCGCTTTATATCAACTCTGGAGGTTTTTGTAAGACTTTTGACTTTTTTAAATTTAAATATCGAAAACTTATTATTCAAAAGAACCGCTTGAAACTAGAAAAACGTAATACTGAAAAGGACTTTTAAAAAAACTTAATAACGATTAAATAAATTGCTTGGTTATCTGAACCGTTTAAGAAAACCAAAAAAACTTCTTCGTCGCCGTGGGATTAAAATATTTCATAGTAATATTAAAGGTACTAAAGGGTGAAAAGACTCGAAATTTTCGAAAGAAAACGGAAACGGATATTTATTGAAATAACTACGTCGATATAAGCCGTAATTTTAATTAACTAGTCCAGTATAGACGCTACCAGCTAGTCCAAATTTAACAACGTAAACTAGGATGTATTTATAGCTAGTTCTAGCATTATTAATAAAAACCTTTTAAAAGATATTAAGCGTTTATGAAAGTTTTGCCGGGGTTTTAAATATTTTCGAAATCTGGGTAATATTTTTACTTAAGCATGTATTCTATAAATCCGTTTCTTTTATGTATATTCAGGAATTTCTTTACTAATACCTCTTTTTACGCCCCGGCTTATGGTTTTATATCAACTTTCATAATATTTATTGTTAATTTAAATAAGAGAACGAAAAAACCAAATAAAATTTAACTTTCAGAGGCAACCTTAATTCGTAATTATTTTCTGAAATCATTTTTAATAATTTTATATATACGGATATATTTAAAATCGAATTTTTAATTTAGCCGTTTATTTTTGATATTTCTAATAACTAAGTAAACCATATCCCTTTTTACAATGCTTAATTTCTTTTAGCTTTTTTAGTTATAATGTTCTTTATTTAATTATGTATAAATTCTTTTTTTGTTTTTATTTTTACGTACTACTACTTGAATTATTTTGACGTTAAAATGGTTTTAATATTAACTAAATCGTTCCCGTATATTTTCTTATAAACATCTAGTGTAAAACCGAAATTGGCGATTACTAGGATTATCTTAATACTTTTATAATATCTGGTATTATAAGTTAACTAAGTTATTAGGAACTTTTTGACTTAATAATTTTGTTTATAATTTATATAATATCATAAGCAAGTTTTAAAAGTCTAGTTTAACCGTTCTATTTATTTATCTATCTAAGGTTTGGAGATGTTAAATAATTTGTAATTCGAGCCGATCTGTATTATAGCCTATACTGAAATTTAAAAATAAACGTAATACCTTTATCGGAAATAAGAAAGTTTCGTAAATCGATCAATAATAACTAAAATACTACTCTAATATATTCCTATCGCTGGATCTTCGCTCAAAAAAAGCGTAATAATAAAATCTATAAACTTTAAATCTTATAAACATTGTAAAATTAAATGTAATTATAATTTCTATATAATTTATATCGTAAGCCTTTAATTCTAGCACAAATATCGCATTTTCATTAATTATCTATACTGCTGTTTTTATCTGACAAAGTAATAAGTACGTTATAATCGTTTTAGAATTATGTGAATCCCTGAATATCTATAACATCGATATTAATATATATCGTATATCGGATTTTATTAACATTATTCTGTGACTTGGAGTCTGTTTATTTTCTAATCGCCGGGTGAATTATTATTATGTTGTTAGATTTTTCTAATATAAATTAAGAGGCATTATTTTAATCGCTATAATTTATCGTAGCTTAAAATGACCTTTTAAAGTAACATCGAAAACTTTATAATTAATCTTAATTACCTTCTTTTAAGTTAGATAGTTTATTAAAAAGAATCCACCTTACCGTTTTCAGATTTTTGTTGATAAATAATAACGAAATTATATTCTATTAACTTTTTTACGTAACGTACTTATCGATTTGTAAATTTTCGCGGAATTATACAACGTGTTAGGTTTTTATAATCAATATAAACTTTAATTTAATAAAAGCTTTCTTTTAACCTACATCTAAATTGTTTAAAAGCTTTAATAATAGCCATGATATCTTTACCGGAAATGGCATAATTCAGTTTTACTTCTTTTATCTTTTAAAAAAGATTAATGAGGTAAAGTACTCCTTAATTATTTCGGTATCTAATTACCGCGCCTAATGCGTAATTCGATAAGTCCGTTGCTAAGTCAATTAGATATTTTAGATGATATATAATCAATACCGGTGTGTTAGTAATTACGTCTTTAATTTATTAAAATGCTTTTTTCATCTTTGTCATTTATTGAAACACGTTTTGTTGGCTAGGTGAAAAAAGTATTACAATCTTACTAAGCTATTTAATACTTTTAAAAATAATTAACAAGTCTAATAACTGTCTATTCTTTTATAAAAAATAGTATATATTCATTGTTTGGTTATTACTTTAATGTTGTAGAAGCTTATTTTAATGTATCCTAAAGTAATAATATATCCGGGATATTCCATTTTTTAAATTTAACATTGGTTATTTTCTATATTAACTACCAAATCAACATTTTATAAAACTTAAAAACCTTGGTAAACGTATCCTGTATATGCTTTTTATAATTTTAAAAACACCAAAATATTATCTAAATACTATATAACCACAATATCTAGATACTTTCGAAGTATATAATTAATTATTCGTTAAAAACTTCATAATATCTTCGTAACTTTTATTAATATAACAAATACTCGTACAATACGTATTTCGTTGTAAAGGCCTTTTCTTCTTCGTATCTTAATTTAATTCGAATCAGGTTATACTTATTTTAAAATTTAAAACAATAAACCACTTAATTCTTTCTAAGCGATTTTCTATTTCGATAATTGATAATAAAAATATCTTATATTTTAAAGTAATGCTATTTAAATGTGGATAATATATTATTATTTGCTATTTGCCATTTTATTTGATACGAAAAATATGGGATATTTACTAAAAACGTTAATCGTCGAATCGACTTATCTTAGAGTTTATTTTCTAGGTATTTTTGTAAAACATAAAGTTTTGGTATATTTAAATTATAAATAAGATAAGATTTAGGTAAAATGTTTTTCTTAAAAGTTATTTTATAGTTCATTGTTTATGTTTTAGTAGATGTGATTTAAGTTCCTTTTAAAATAATTGTTTCTATATACTATACTGTGGTAATATATTAATTATATTCTTTTTTAAACTTTCAAGCTGGTATTTTAAAACTTCGTTTATGTTATAAAATTATACCTAGATAATAGTTGTAATATCTTGAATATATTTATTATGTTCTTTTTTATGTTATATTTTTTTAGGTAATAACGTTTTTATCGTATCTTTATATTTATATTCGTCGCTTTTTTTCATTGTTAATCGAATATAAAGACTTTCTTCGTTTTCTATTTGTTGATAAGATATAAATCCAACTTTATCTAATTAATATAATTATAATCTTTTTAAGATTATATCGTAATTCCTTAATGGAACGATATCGAAATTGATTATCTAATTTATCCGTTAACAAAAGTTTCGAGATAATTAATTTCGCGTATAGGTTTCTCGTTATTATAGTTAATACCCAATTTTCGACGTTTTCCGTGATATAAAGATTATTTCTTTATCCTTTTATAATAATTTAAATTAATTTACCAATTTCGAAATAATATAATTGGCGTTTAACGTTTCGTATTGTACTATTACAGTATATTAATATATCTTAATTCGTCGTTTAAGATTACAAGGTTGTTATTAGCTTTTATAGTTATATTTAAACCCATTTTCGGAACTCTTTATTGCTGTTTCCGGTTTTCGTTATCCTAAAGCTTTTTTTATAAATAACGTCCTTTTTGGAGATTTTATAAGTTACTGGACTTATATTCGAAGTCGTTTATATATCTTCTATATTTGCTTTAACTGGGGTTTTTGGCGGCGTAGTTAAGCCTAAAGTTAGAAAATACTTTTTATTAATATAACCGGTACCGTACAAAGCTATTCTCTATAGGGCCTTCAGGAACCCTGCTGAACCGTGGCCAGCGGGTATAAGGTTCATCAGGGTCAAAGCTTATCGGTACCCACCAGTCGGAATCGGAATCAGGTACGGACTAATGTTTGTAATCTATTCTAATCGTAAAACCCATTTGATTAATCATTATGTTCAAAAATATTAGATATAATATCTATTGTAGAAACTTTATCGTAAAATGATTTTCTATATATTGGCTTACCCTGGCAACTAAGGCTTGGACCTAATTTCTACCTTGCATTAATATAACCGGTTTGTTAAAACGAAAATAACCTTTTTTAATTTTTTAATAATTTTTATCTTTTTTTTAATAATCGGCTAACTTTAACCGAAGAACTTTGCCAATCTTTCTTATAATAGTTTTCGATTTTAAGTGTTTATTTGGAATGCTAATTAAAACTAAATATCGGTAATAGCTTTTTAACAGTGCTTATCGATAAACCTTTAAATTAGCCTTTTTAAGTTTAATAATTATACCATCCGAAATACTAGATGGAATCTTTTTAAAACTACTATTTGTTATCCGGCTATATTAATACTGGTAATGCATTTTCGACTTTTCTCTATATGGTAGAAACTTGTAATTTTCGATATTATTGTTAATATTTGTAATTATTTCCTATTCGTGTATAAAAAGCGAACCTTTCTTTTATATACGGATAATTCGTTTATAAACCCGTTATTTTGTTTCTATATAAACAGGCCAATAATATTAATTGCAGTTAATACGATAGAAATCCGTCTACGAGGCTTTTTAATTTTATTTCTTTACTGGTATTTATAAAAAAGCCCTAATCGCTATTAATGTTTGTTGCGTTTTTTCATATTTATTGTTGTTTGAACTTTTCGGTATCTTTTCGGGTATTAAAGTTTAATATATTTTCTTATCAGTTTTCTATAATACCTTGTATTATTAGCTATTATATCTTATTTTGTGATAATTATAACAGTATATTTAGTTTTTGTTTAGTTATTAAATAATTTTAAATTCTATAAATTCTAGAAGTCTTTTATAGAAAGAAAAAGGTATTTCGCGTTTTTTTCTTAATTAGCTTTAGGATATTTCACTTATGACATAAATTAAAATTATAGGAAATAACGAACGTATATATCTTATTTCTTGCTCGAAGTATCTTAAGCGGCTTAAAACCTTTTTACCACGCTAATATGCTTAAATTCCCTTAAACCTCTTTAAGCCTCGGAGTAGCTTCAGCGCTAAGCCTTTATAAAATTTGTTAAGCCCTTTTAACCCAGTTATGTAACCTGGATCTACCATTAGATTTTACTTTTCAAAGTTTCAACCGTTCTTGGAAAAGCCAAGCCTGCTGGGCCATAGCATTAATGATGTTTTTAAATATGCAATTTTCACGAATATTAGAATTAAGTAAAATTAGTCGTCGTATATTTTATGATTAGGATTAGCTATATATTATATAAAATACTTAGCCTATATGTTGTAATATAACAAGATTTGATTCAATTTAGAATTTAATCGAAATCGCTAAAACATGGTTAGAATCCGAAACGGTAATCGTATTTTAAACATTATATTAAAATGTTAATAGAACGCCCTTTCTTCTTATATACAAAATAAGAATATAAAGATTTAAGATAATTGTTACTTTTCAAAGTGTACTAACTTCGATTAATCTAAATAGTTTAATTTCTCCTATATTTAAAAAATATAAATATCTTATATACGAATAAAAGTCTAGAAAGGTTTCGTAATTCGATAGATATATCAACTATAACAAGAAATATCTCGTAGTAAATTCTCATTAAAGTCTTTTAAAAGAATTTCGTTTTTCGTTTTAGAGAATAAAACAAGATGGATTTAAAAAAAAATAAAAGATTTATAAATAAACGTTGAGGACAATTATTAAAAGCTTGTTACACTGTGCTTTAACTTTTCAAAATAATAACGGAAATGGTATTTAGCGTATTACAAAGAAAATAGAAACGTGTAAAGTTATTTGCTATAGAATATTTTATTAAAGATTAAGTACTGGGTATATACGAATACTAGGAACTGATAACTTTATATTATATGAAAAATTCATCGCGCATCTGGCAAAGAGATTTAGAAGTAATTGAAATTATTTTAGATATTATCAAAGCTTACTTTGAAAATTTACAAACGTTTAAAAAGCGCAGCTAAACTAGTTATAAAAAAGAACTTAACAGGTGAATAAACACAGTATAAAAGCGATTTCAAGACGACATCGCTATTATAATATAAAGAGGTTATTACTAAAAATATGAAAATGTTTAAAAAAAAGTAGGTAATAAGATATATATAAAAGAAAAAGCGTTATGATAAATTAATAAAACGTACTACACCACCGAGCTAGATATATCACCGAGCTGGATACTCTTTTCAAACTTAACAATATAAAACGGCACATGCAAGAGCAAAAATAAATTTAGCTATTTAACTTAAAAAGTAAAACCCGGAACCTAATTATATGATATTTAGTTATATTTTTATAGTTTACTCTAAAATCTTGATAGTATTCTATACACGCTGGAACCGATACTATTTTTAATTTGCAGAAATTAATATTAACCAAACAGAAATCGATTGTCGACCGAATCCTTGATTTCAATACGCGAGTGTTTCTTGTTCGGCTTTAGTATATGAAAGATATGACGAACTTGCTGCTTACCTAACGCGTTATAGAATACGTTAAAGTTAACTAGGCGTCGAGATTTATTAAACGGTAAAAAGATTTTAAACCGCGTTTAAATCGAAAGGTTTATTATTACGAATATTATAGGAAAATCCGGAAATATTTCGTAAATAGTTCGAACTTGGTCGGGTTTTAATTACAGTGTACGACAATGTGAAAGAATATTTATAACTTTGACAAAACGGGCTTTTTAATAAAGCTTTTGATAATATGGAACGGAGTGATTATAGATATTAAAGAAATGTAAACTTTTAAGTAAATATAACAAGAAACTTAGAAATAGAATATAATTATAAAGATTATTAATTTATAAAGTTAAGTTATATCGTTATTTCATAGTTTAATATAAAGACTTACTTTAATTTTCAATATTGGAATAATTTATTATTATCGATTAAACCTCGTATTAATTATTCTAACTAAATAACAAACGTATTAAGTTCATAATAAATTGAATATTTTATTAAATAAATTTTAATGCAAACGAAAGCAATAAAACATTGTTTTTATTTCCAAAGGTGACGAAAATTAATATTTAACAAAATTCGAAAGGCTTTATACGAATAACGGTATTATCGACCAATTTTGCTTGTCCGTTTTAAAATACGTTTATATATTATATCTCGAAAGTTTAATATAATTTTACTTTATTTATTACGTGAAAAAAGACTTTCTTACCAGTTTTATAACGTCTTTAAAATTATTATAACGTTCGATGAAAATGCTAGATTTATTTTATTCGACTTTAATAACGTTTTTCCCAACTTGGAAATTTCTTTAGTTATAGCTACGTTAACTGTCTCGTTATTACCTCTACCGGTTTTATTTTGTCCTTACATGCAAAATCATTTATCAATATCTAAAACATATTAGTAGTAAAAAGCTATTTATAAAGAAAGATCGGCAATTATTAAAGCAACTCGTCGACGGGTATAATAAAATCGATTAATCTATTAACAAAAAACAAATTTACCACTTTTATATGCAATTAGTGTTTTTCAAAAAGAAATCGTTAAATTTTAGGAAATAAATTATATCTTAGGTAAACGTGAGAAAATTAAAATCAAACGTTTTTAAAAAAGAAGAAATATTTATTATATAGGAAAAATAAGCTTTTTTAGCTGAACAGTAAAAAAGTAGCAAAAGAATATAGCTAACAACGGCTGAAAGTAACCGTTATAAAAAGGTCGAAACAAAAGAACGAAAATGTGACGTTTGCGACAAGTCCTGATATAATGCGCCTATTGATAAAAAGGTTATAGCTATGTCCAGCGAAGAAAAGTCCGATTAATTAGAATTAATTTATAATGTTATAGTTATATTATTTAGATTTGTTATTACGAAATGCCAAAAAATATCCAGTTCGGTAATATGTTCCGCTTGGTGATATAGCACGTTATAAGAAAGTAAAACATATAATGTTTATAAAAATTTAAAAAGAAAAGTAGCCTATAAAAAGTGTTTTCAAGCTGTATAATATAAGTATACCATATATTATAAAACCTTGCAATGTTTTATTGTTTTAACGTATTTTCGATTAATAGATAATCGTATATACTTAATAAGTTCTTGGTATTATTTGCGAATGTTTAATAGATAATAGTAGGAATATATTAGATATTTCCAGGTAATTCTAACTTCTGCTAAGGACTTATAGGTTACTTATTGGTCCGTAGCACTATCTACCGGTACCCGTGGGTCCGTGGCTTATTTTGAGTGGGTGGTTCCTCTTCATCTCACTAAATCAGGCCTTATTTTTAAGGTTGGGGTTACGCTTGTACCGTAGCTGCAGCGTGGCTTTAACTAAAGCTTTAGAAAAAAATCCGTAGCTTTAGGTGCCGCGCTAACAGAATTAAAAATTACCTACAAGAATATACAAAGCTTTAAAATAAATATTAATAGCAACCTGTAATTTTATAGCCTTAATCTGCACGCTTTAATATAGTCTCTAAAATATATCTTAAAAACTTAAAAATACAACTATAATATAAATATTTAATAAATAATGAAAAATTACATTATATACAGCTTTAAAGAGCTTTTTAACCAGAGATATAATGTCCTAATCAGGATTATTGTATCGAAAATATTTAAGATCTTAATAAAAGCTTTCGTTTTATATATCCCTTATAACTGTAGCATCTTTTTAACTGTGATGATATAATTACTATATATAATATTTCGCAATAAATATTTTAAAAGTAATTTAATATAAGAAACCCTGTAAAGTTATTTCTTTATCTATACGGGTTATAATTATCACATTGCAATTATAAAAACGTTTCAGTTAATTAAGTCCGGGATTTTCTTAAGGCTGTAACGTAATAACTATAACCCGTACGGCTGAAAAAATTAGTACACGGACTTTTCCCATATAAAATATACTAAGAAAACCCAGTACATAAAATGCGACCGATGGTTATGCTGTCGTAACTATAAAGGTGCTATAATTACCTATTTTCTAAAAAAGAATTTAAGCGTATTAACTATAATATCCGTTTAATAATATGAAAAAGATTTCTATATACATATTAATTTATATTCAACGCCCATACAAAGTTCTATATCTAATGGATTTAATTTCGTTACATAATATTTTATTTTATTTAATTTTCTAAATTATTACTTTTTCAAAGAAATTGAAAAAAAGTAATAATTTTCATGACGATATACATAACGAAACTCCTATTCGCACAACTACAACTCAGGCCTCGCTGGCTCGTTACGGGAAAACGGCATTTGATTGGTTAATTTTTAACACCTTGGCGCGATACTTTGAAAAACGTTGGAAAAAATGGAAAACGAGCCAGCAGAGGCCCGAGCTAGCTGAGGTAAGTTCCTCTCTCACCCTAAGGATACCTAGCGTTAGGCGAGCATAGGGTCCAATGATGCCTAATGGAAACATGCTTCCGCAAGCAGCGTACTGGCCCTACACTGCCGCGGCTTAAGTATTGATGGTTGTCGAGGCACTCTATACACTTGTGGGTAAGCTCGCCCCTGAATAGTTAAGACGTGTATTCAAGATGGGGCAGAGAGCACCTAATCCAACCATGAGACTCGAATGCTGCAACACAAATGGGGAGTCCGTCCTTTGTTCGTGCTGGCTCAGGTGAGAGGATAGTCGGCCAGACACCTACCACTTAATGACTACCTCAATAGGGGAGGTAATATGAATGATGGGAATTGATTAGACCAAGATAATTAGAGAAGTTTTTAAATTGCAGAATTGAAGATTGTCAAATGCTCCAATGGTACACAGACCTAGATTGCAGGTAGATAAACGTCATCAATCTGTGCTGCCGATAAACCACCTCTGAAGGGTACGAGGTCGACGCTACTGACTTGGAATTGCGCAGCTATCGCATCCTTACTGTGTTTCCGTTTTTTAATACCTAGGGTGCAAGGTATCGCCAAAGGATCAACGAACGCGATGAACCTGGAGTCCTTCAGACTGACATGTGCACATCGCGTCGCTCCAATATGGCTAATTCATAGGTCTAAGAAGTGAAGATTTTGTTCCGGAGCCCTAGTTAGGCTAGATATTAAGGCGTAAACTCCAATGTTAGCATAATAGCCGCAGAAGGCCGGACTACTAGTGTCTACAAGTATTAAGTCTGCCGCGAGACGGGGTGAATGGACGTCATGGCTGTCTCCTGGTAATGGTCGCATAGGACGCCAGACATAGGGCTGGGTTACCTCTTGACCAGATGTTGATATAAGGGCCTCAACAACCGCCTTTCTAATCAAAGTCATCCCTGAACTGGCAATATCTTGGCGATGGGATCGGAATATAGCTGTTCCTCCGCTTGAAAACCATCAAGTCGCCGCAGCAACATTTGTTGGGTCACAGTTCGCGAATCCGCTCCGGTAGCTATTTTTGAGTTCTCGTGCTGTTAACGGTGAATGGACTTCAGAGTGACGAGCCTGGGTATACGCGATGGGTCTATTTTCGCGCAAGATTTGAGTTCTGGGTCTTCTCCGACATCTCCAACCATCTGCAAGCACTCTGATAAAGTCAATCTTGGCAGTCAATAAATATTGTCACTCCACCTGCCTATGCATATAACCATGCATAATGTCGTATTACTCCCCAGTCTTCACTCCGACCCATCCATTGAGGGGCACAACCATTGTAAAGATTTTAGTGTTCCACGCACCCGGAAGGAACAGTGCGTGGGCCATCATAAGCATCGTCTCTCGTGTGAAGTATCCGAATATCTCAACGGTCTCATATATAATAATTGGCATGCTGTCGTCAACCTGTCTTTGACCCTTGATGTCTTGCCATCCAAGTGGCGGCGACTTGTACCCGAAATAGGCGCTGGAGTCGCATACTCCTTAGTCGCGATCTTGTTGAAGCAGCTGGCGCTCCCTTCTCAAGCTCAGTCGCGAAGACTCTTGTCGCTCCATATCCTGACACCAGTAGTATCCTTGCCGACATTTCACCCACGGTATATTTACTTCTTGAATCTCTCTCTCATGATGAGACTCCATTTCTTTCTCGGTCTTTTTGGAGTGGGCTCTCTTGCACAGTAAGTATCCCTGAATATGCGGTCGAGGCACAGTTATATCAGAAGTATCGAGACCTACTGCAGCAGACGGTTCTAACACTTAACAAGGCGCCCTGCTTCTGGGTGGACCTATCCAGTAAACCCGGAACAGAACATATATCCGCCCAATGGATACAGTTATCCGGCTGCCGGGCCGGTAGCAAACTCTACCTATGATTATATAGTCGTGGGATCTGGACCAGGTGGTGGTCCGTTGGCTGCTCGGCTGGCTCTCGCTGGATACAGCGTCTTGCTCATTGACGCTGGAGAGGATCACGGCACCGACCGCCAAGTTCAGGTGCCCGCATTGCACCCTTTCGCAACGGAGTACAATCCAGTTCGGTGGGGCTATTTCGTCAACCACTATGAAAACGAGACACAGGCCAAAAGAGACAGCAAGATGACCTTCCGAACTCCGGAGGGGGAGTACTACGTTGGATTATATCCACCGGAGGGCTCTGAGATGCTGGGCGTGCTGTACCCGCGAACCGGCGCTCTTGGTGGCTGCTCGCAGCACAATGCTTACATAACAATTCTACCCAATGACAACGACTGGAACTATATCGCATCGATCACTGGGGATAGCTCATGGGAGGCTGATAACATGCGGGGGTATTTTAAGAGGCTCGAAGCCTGTCGCTATCTGCCTAACAGCATCGCCGGACACGGTTTCACTGGTTGGCTGGAAACTCGGTTGACGCCTCTAATCTTGATTGCTCAAGATTTGAAAGTCCTCTCCCTGGTGATCGCCGCTGCCACGGCCATGGGCCAAGGTCTCCTGGGAAAGGTCATCAACACTGTCACTGGATTACTTGAGGTAAGAGTCGACGCAGTCTGTCATGAACAGACGTGTTAACAGCATTAGATTCTCACACTTGATATCAATAACAACTCGCCTAATCGCGATGAAGCGGAGCGGCTCTACCAAATTCCGTTGACGATGAACTCAGACTATGCGCGGTCCTCCCCGCGCGAATTTGTCTTAGGTGTCGCAAACGCCGTCAACGACGACGGGACGAAGAAGTATCGACTTGATATCGCTTTGAATACCCTTGTCACAAAAGTCAATATTGATACAACTGATACCACCCCAAGGGCAATGGGTGTCGGTTACTTGGTAGGGCAGAGTCTTTACCGCGCTGACACACGCTCTAGCAACGAAGACGGCGGGATTCCCGGGAGCGTCAGTGCTAGTCGGGAAGTTATCGTGTCTGCAGGCGCTTTCAACACTCCCCAAATCCTCAAATTAAGTGGAATTGGGCCGAGGTCCGAGCTAGAATCATTTGGTATTCCTGTGGTTAAGGATATGCCTGGTGTTGGTGGAAACATGCAAGACAGATACGAAGTTGGGATTGTTGGCAAAGCGCCCTCAGACTTCTCTTTGCTCGAGAAGTGCACGTTCCTCGAAGGTGATGACCCCTGCTACAACCAATGGGAGACGTTACCAGGCAATCTCAAGGGTTCCTATACTACCAACGGGATAGCATTCGGGTATATCCACCACTCGTCAGTGGCTGAAGGAGATCCGGATTTGTTCCTCGGCGGTGTGCCAGCGTTCTTCGACGGATACTACCCGGGCTACTCTGTCCATGCGACGTCCGACCTGAGCATTTGGACGTGGCTCACTTTGAAGGCTCACTCGCGCAACAACGCTGGTGTCGTCAACCTTACGTCGGCTGACCCACGCGACACGCCGCGCATCACGTTCCACTCGCTGTTCGAGGGGGTTGGCGGCGAGCAGGATCTACAAGCCCTCTACGAGGGGATGCAATACGGCATGGAAGCCTTCGATAGCCTGATCCCCCTCGACGGCGGATTTGAGCGCGTATGGCCGCCCCTAAACGTCTCCTCTGAGGAGGACTTCAAACAGTTCATCAAGGACGAAGCTTGGGGACACCACGCGAGCTGTACGGCAGCCATTGGTGCTGACGATGATCCGATGGCTGTGCTTGACGGAAACTTCCGCGTTCGCGGGGTCGACGGCCTCCGAGTGGTTGATGCGTCTGTTTTCCCTAAGATACCCGGGACATACATTGCGCTGCCTATCTACATTGTCAGCGAAAAGGCTGCCGATGTCATTATTGCTGTAGCAAAAGCATCATAAGCTGAAATGTTGACAAGGGTCTGGTATTATACGCCAGCCGTCTCGTCCGGGAACGAGGAAGGTTTCAGCGCAGGGTGACTAAGAGCTCCATATTTTCCATCCACCCACTGATGTAATTGAATATTTATTTGCCATACCTCGTATAGGGGCGGAGACATAATAGTTTCGGTGTTGAAGGGCACCGGGATCTCTATTCCCGTATTGGATGACGACGTAATGATTGGAACATGGGCGATAAAGTCTACTGATGAATACGACACTCACTGAGCCTATGAGCGACGAATGGAGGAAATACGTTCATAGAGTTCTATATATAGGCAGAAGATAGGAATTGAAATTATCCCTATTAATAAATTAACAAATTAAAGGTTCAACAAATTTCTGATAATAAAAGTTTAAAAATAATAATAACCGGACTATAAAACAAACCAAGAGCATTTCTTTTACTACTTTGTATTTAGCTGATACTTTTATAAAGAAATTTAATAAATATATAAAATAGTTTCTTTAATTGTAAATTCTTTTCTGTATTTTTAATTCATTTATAGATATACTAAACGTAATGATATAAGAAGTTATAGGTAAAGAAGATTCCAAGATTTATAAAAATGCATTCGATTTTATTTAAAAGCTCGACCTTTGTAATAAATCGTTATAATAACCTACTACGTCTTGGTTTTGAAAACAGTCGAAAAAGGTTGTTCTAGATCAGATTACGTGCGATTATATAAGTGATCATTGGGATTGTTGACGAGTTTAGCGATCTGGGGTCATTAGACTTGCTGGCCAATCAAGCAAATCGAATATACTACTACGAAAAAAAAATATATATACGTATTTTTATAATTTAGCTAATACAAGTTTACATAATATTTTAATTATATAAACTATTCTTCGCTTCTTTTTATTATTAAATATATTTAGTTTATATATTATTATTTAGATATACTCGATGGTATTACTGATATAAACCGTATAATTACATTTAAAAATTGGTTGATTAATTAGCCATTAACGTTCTACATAAGCTTGCGATATATATAAGCTTATATCGCGTTTCTCTAATATTCTTATTATTTGACTTTATTTATTTGTTATTTAATATTAATATTATAAACGTTTTACTGAATGTTTATACTAAACTTAACCGTTTAGATTAAATTTCAAAATTTAGAGTTCTATTACAAATGTTTAGTTTTATTTACAATACTACCGAAATAGATTTAAAAGCTTAATCTTTCGATAAACGCGTACGAACCGATATTATTTCGATTTAGAAAGATTAACACCAACTAAAAACATATATATTATCGAAAAAGATCTTAATTTAAATATGTAAACATTTCTTAGCCGGTTTCAAGACGTTGAAAATATAGCAAATTTATTATTTACTTGATGCGTTATAATACAGATCAAGGTTAACTGGGTATCGAACTTCCGTGTATCGTTAGCCTGTATAGCATGTTATATTACAAGCACTTCTTTAACAATATTCCTACAGTTTAGATCATAGCCGAAGCGTGAATATATTAATTAAGAAGTAAGATATTACTCTTTGGAAATTTAAAAAAAGACTACCACTTACAAGTATTTATTTACTAATTAGTAATTTAAGCATAAGTTGTTATATAGATATAAACTTTTTATTAAATCAATATCTAATGGTTTTAAATTTATAATAATCACGATAACGGCTAAGGGTTTTTTATTCCAGTTGGAATATATTTTCGTTTAAGAAGCTTGCCTATTTATCTAACCAGATTCTTGCAGTTCAGGTATTTTTAACCATGGACGTTTTCGATTAATTTAACTTTATTATTCGAGACTCTTTTTAAAAAAAAAGACCGATGAGGAAAGGTTTACTAATAGGGGTATTCTTAATAATCCTAACGCTAAAAAAGAATCCAAAAGCAATCTCGAAAACCAGAATCAAACGTAAAGTAACATAATAAATCCTTTAATTACATTACAAATTAGTTTTTACCTATGTTTTAAAGTTTAAAACCTATAAGCAAAGATAAAATAGATAGATTGTTAAGAAAGTGCATTAATCGACGTGTTGTGTTACGATTTAAAAACGTAAAAGCCGAAATTATTAAGTTTCTACGATTTATTATATTTAGCATTAATCATCAAAGCTGCATAGTCGATGAATAGTGACTTTAAAAATGATTAAAACGACAGAGATGGTTCGCTTTATAGATCGGATATTTTATATTTGATTAATCAGAGGAAAGCAATAGGTTTTTCCTTTTTTCTATAAAGTTACTTTAGAATTATAAAGATTAATACCATTTAACTATTAGGAATAAGAGAGATCAGAGTAAGGGAAATAATATACATAAAATAAAAACAAGTTTAAAACCTGCTTATCTTTATAGAAAAGGAACTGCAAAGCTGTTATTCGGTAATAACCATTTAGAGAAAACGGCGCGCAATTATCTAGCTTATGTTATATCTTTTATAATTACCTATAAAGTGGTTATTTTATGGTAACAACTTAAAAAGAACGTCGTATAATCGTCTAGCCGACGTTACGCCCTGTTAGTTTCTGATAAAGCCCTTTTTCCACTGGGACTTTGTTCTTAAAACCGAAAGTAGCGCTGTCGTACAATACGTTGTTAAGATAAGTTAGCTTTATTACAAAGCCTCTGTAATCTCTTAACACGGAGTTAATATATATAAGATAATAATTTATAATAGATATAATAATAGGTAACTTCGATACAATCCATATACGGATTGTAATTTCGAAAAAATTAATTTCTTTTGTTAAGAATTCTGCTAGTAGAAAATCTCTACCGTTTTCAATATACCGCTTTTTATATATAAAAAAAGGCTTCGCTTTTACGTTTAATATTATTTTAGCAAGATTAATATAGGTCCAGGCGTTCTATTCCAGGCTGAGCTAAAAATATAAAAAGTTATGATATGTTATAATATATATAATATCTATTATACCCAGAATCTTCGAACCCGATAACTAATTAAAGTTTTTACGATTAAACTAGATTATATACTTGAATTCCAGAGCCTTGTTTTGAATCCGACTAGCTACGGATAATCTTCGATTATAATAAACTTTATACCTGCTAGATAATTTGGCAAGATTAAACACTATAGCTTACATAGTAACCCTTAAATATAAACCCTCAAGCTAAAATTTGGCAAAGCAAACTATAAAGGTAAACCTTAAATACATAGAAAAAGCTTTGCGATATTTCGCTTATTTACGGTTTGATCGAGTTTACGGTTTTTAAGGTATTATTAATTAAAATATTAATATGTTACATGGTTCAACTTATACCATACCAGTTATTTATAATGGTAAGACCTTTATAAAAACCATCCTATCCACTATATTTTATTTCATAATATAACCGGACGATTTAAAAGCTATTAACAGTACTATTACTTTAAAAGATCATTTTAAAGAAACCTACTACGTCTTTTAAGACTCGTATAGGATTGAGTGTCCAAAATAGAACTAATTAAGTTTTAAAAATATACCGTATATAAAGTAATATAGTTTCTTTCGAGAAGACGTAACCGTGTATACAATTGGATAAAATGATAAATTGCTACCTTAATTCCTATTTTATTGTCATGTGTTGTTGTTAGGGAGGTCAGAGTGGCAAGGTAACCCATATATTGACGGCAGGCTGAAACCTGACCTTCCAGCTCCTTTTTGGGAGAAACTGGGAGAACCACCCATATATATAGCCGACCCCCGCATCGAGCTGTGACGTAGCCCTGATGCGTACATCCTTGGGCTTATCGCCGACCCCCGCATCTGCTCCTGGGCTCTTGGCCCCATGATACCTGACATTTATTAACACCTTTCCGTTTCGCAGCCCTATCCACGTCGATTTTTTCGGAATTCTAGAAGTTTTTCGCAGTTTTAAACAGCCGAATAAACCAGCGTTCGTAGTTTTTTAACGTATAATGTTTTAATAGCTGGATTTCGGAATTGTTTAATTTATTATCCTTGTTATTTTTGTTCCCTTATACCTTCGCCAGCAATTTTTCCGTTAAATCGAGATTATTTATAATAAGTTTGTAAAAAAGTAAATTTTTTTTGTCGAAAATAAGGTGGTATCCGAAAAACAAAAAACGTAATCGATTTTCTTTAAAATAATTTTCCAAATCGATAATTACGTCGACGACTTTGGATTATGCGGTAATTCTTTTCAAATAAATTGCCGTAAACGGGACGGTTTTTGTCAAAATTTTCCAGTTCCGAATAATTGGTATTTCGTATTCGTGTAATATGTTGTATTGTTTCGATTTGTATCTTGATTAATAAAAACATGAGAATGTGATCTGGTGCCAAATATTCTTTTACTGGTTATTATATTAACGTCTCCCTTTTAGCCGTAAAAACGATTAAGGTCGGATTTTCGAATCGTAAAACTGGCAAAGCCTTGCAAAATCTTTTATGCGCTTTTAAGGTTTATCTTTAAGGTTTACCGTACAAAGCTATTTTCTATCTTTAAGGACCCTGCTGAACCCCAGCGGGCATAAGGTTCACCAGGGCCGAAGCTTGTTGGCAACCACTCGGAATCGGAATGAGGACGGGACTAAGGTATACAATCTATCCAAACCGTGAAAAACCATTTAAAGAGTTATCGTATGCGAAGATACTGGGTATAATATCTATCGTGGAAATTTTATCGTGGAATTATTTTCTGTATATTGGCCCAGCCTTATTTTCCAGGCTTGGACCTATATATTTTACCTTGCATAAAGTAATATAGGAATTGCGGCAACCGGTAAAACTAAAAAGAAACAATACGAAACTTAAGAATTCCAAATTTAGTTTATAAAATAATGTAAAGAGAATCACAAACAATAATTCGCCCAGCTGTTAGATTATAAAAAACCTTCAGAATTTCGACCGAAATCGACATTAATAACATCTTGCGAAATTGGATATCTTGGGAAATGGCTAGGTTCTAATAAAGATTAGAAATTAATGTAGTAATTTTTTAGATTATCTATATTGGTCTAGACGCTTAAGTCGTTTAAACAAACGATCGAAAAAATAATACCTATTTTCTTTAAATATAACGTACCAAGCAAGCTAGCTGGCTATAAAAACAAGCTGACCTAAGATGGTATTATATAATAACAAAATTAAAATACAACAATAATAAGGCAATAAATTAATTCAAAGTAATATATTAAAACATGGCTTTTCGAAGCCGTTGCATACAAACCTCTTGATTAGGAGCCTGGGGAAAGTATTGTCAAGCGGTACTTCCTGTTATAGAAAACTACATATAAGAGTTGGCAGGTCAGTATTTTATAGACCATCGCCGACCCAATTAGCGTTGCAATCCAAGCAGCTAGAAACGGCTCGAAGGAGCTAGAAGCAGCTGCAACAGCTTTATTGCACCTCGTCGTATTTCACTAATCGGAATTTTATTAGTAAGCGTCTTTATACTCTTTTTATAAATAGACGAATTATATTAAAAGTTGTTATAAATGTTATTTTATTGGTTTTCTCGTTTTAACCCGTTCGTAGCAAGTACTTTTAGCGGTTATTAACTATAATTCCTTTATTATTAGCTTTTTTATTTATTAAAAAGGTATATCTCCTTTTATATAGTAAATATCGTTCCTTTTAAAAAAGTTTATTTTTTATCTTTTCAAAAGTTATTTAAGGTATATTTCATTTGGCTTAAGTAAGCTGCGTTTACAAAAATGTTTCCATATAAAATATAAGATAAACGCTAGTTATAAGCTTGAGTAAGATAATCGCCGACCAGTCGCAATATAAATTCCAAGAAGTGAATATACTAGGTTATTTCTAGCTAACCTTTTTCGGCACTATCAGACTGCTATTTATAGTAGTAGGCGGGTTGATATCAGATTGGCTATCAAACGCAGGCTTTTAAATATTGACTTTTTTTTAGTCAAGTTTTCATAGATTAAAAGTAATATTAATTCGGCCGCGTTTAGAGTTCGTTATATTGGCTTTTCAAATCGATTCGCGAACGTTATATACAAATAGAATTTATTAAAAATTAACTGTGAAAACCGTTTAAAGAGTCATCGTGTTCGAAGATACTGGGTATAATCTTTATCGTGGAAATTTTATCGTGTAATCATTTCCTGTATATTGGCTCAGCCTGGCAACTAAGGCTTGGACCTAACTTTACCTTGCATTAAAATTAACTTCAAATTTTATTTTATAACTTAAATAACTAAGTTTTTTTATACTTTTAAATAAAATATCTATATTATTAATATTAAAAAAGTTAAAGAAATAAACAGAACTAACCAACTTTGTTGTATAGACGACTTGGTAGTATAGTACATTATAATATAATTATTTAAATTGTTTTAAAACTCTATTTTTACTAAACCTAATTAGTTCATTTGTTGCTTTTTAAATTTCCGCTATATTCTTGCTAATATAAACTATATGGTTGGGTTTTATATTTGGTTAATTAATTTAGCTATTATATATTTTCTATATCGTATTTAACGTACAATATAAATATGTCGGTTATATAAGTAAGTTGGTTATTTTTTAAATAATTCCAATCATTTATTTCTAATTACTTATTTTTAATGCCAATATTATAAAACGATTTATAAAGGAGATTAAAGTAAATTTAGCTGTTTAAGTAAGAAAAAATATCCGAAACTTAGTTTTAAACGGCTTTGTTTTATATACAAAGTAACTTCATTTATATTGCGAAACCGATTTAACAACGAGTCTTTTCGAATTAGTATTAGGTTACCTTACGAGGATTAGTACCGACCGAAAAAAATTAATTATTAACCGAATCTTTAATTTAAATACGCGAAAGCTTTCTGTCCGGTTTTAACATGTTAAAAATATAGCGAATTTGTGTTTAGCTTGACCCGTTACGATATGCGTTAGGGTTAATTAAGTGTCGAACTTAGTTCGACGGCAAAAGAAAACTTCAAACGCGTTTAAATCGAAAAATCGATTATTAAAGAGTAGTATACGAATATCTAGAAATATTTCGAAAGTAATTCAAATTTGATCGGATTTTAATCGTAAAATGAGATATTACAAAAAAACATATTTATAACGTTGACGAAACGGGGTTTTTAATAAGGTTTTAAATAATATAAAATATGATAATGATAAATACTAAAAAGCGGAAAAAACTTAAATAAATATCATCGAATACTCGAGAATAAATTATAATTATATATGTTAATAATTTGGAAAGTTAAGTTATTATTATTTAGTATTTTAGTATAGAAAATTTATTTTGAATTTTAATATCATAAGAATTTATTATTAACGCATTAGAAAATCGATATAAATTGTAATAACTAAATAACGACTGAATTAAGTTTAAAAAAACCCAGCATTTTCATATATATTCGAACGCGTACGAAAAAAACGAAAAATCGTTTTAGTTTTAACGGTTATAAAAGCCACTATTTGCTAAAATTCGAAAAATACTGCTCAAATAACGATATTATTACGTTTTATATACTTTCTCGTTTTTCCTATTTGTTTTAACTTTTTAACGTATATTTCTTTATATTGTAAAATATATTTATTCGCTTTGTATCGAAAGTTTAATATAACGTTATTATATTTACATTGCAATCAAGGATTTCCTCGTCGGTTTTTATAACGCGTTTAAAATTACCATAATGTCCGATAAGACTAAACCCGGATATATCAAAACTGCATTTATTTTATTTAATTTTAATAACGTTTCCTTTTCGAATTAAACGCTTTTCTCGTTATATCTATGTCGACGGTTTCGCTGTTTATTTCCGCCCGTTTCTTTTCTTTTGCAAAGATTATTAAAGATATCTATAAATAATAAAGAAAACCGTTACTTATAAAAAACAATTAAAAATTACTAAGGTAGTTTGTTAATAAAAAGAATCGAATCGGTTAATATTTTAACAAAAAATAACTTGATGTTCCTATACGAATTGCTTTTTTTTAGAAAAAACCGTTTAATTGTAGGAAACGAACCATATATTAAGTAAATATTTAAAAAAAGATTATTTATTATATAAAAGAAAGTAGTTTTCTTAGCCGAAAAAATAGGGCAAGGGAAAAAGTAGGGTTAATAATAATTAAAAAAGGTCGTTATAACGAGGTTAAACAAAGAAACGAAAATATAGCATTTGCGGTAAGCCCAGATATAATAACGTTCTACATTACCGAATGGGACATACCACCAAACGGGACATACCACCGAACGGGACACTTTTTAGTACTTCGCGATAACAAAATCAAATAACTTAAATACAACATATCAAATCGAATTAAATTAATTGGATTCTTCGTTACTAGACGTATTTATAGCTTCTTTGCAAATACGCGCATTATATCCCGGCTTGCCGCAAACGTTACATTTTCGTTTTTTTGTTTTAATCTTTTTGTAACGATTACTTTTAGTTGCTATTCGTTACATTTTTATTACCTCTTTTTTTTCGGCCGGAAAAGCTTGGTATTTGTATAAAGTAAGTGATTTTCTTTTTTGAAAACGTTTATGTTTAGTTTTTCGGTGTTTATTATAAAAATGGTTAGTTTTGCATAATTTAAAGGCTTTTTATTTAAAAAAAGACCGTTTTTATATAAATGTATTAAGTTACTTTTTATTAAAAGATTAACCGATTTAATTATTTTTGTCGGCGATCTCTCTTAATAGTTTTTATTTTCTTTTGTTAATATTGTTCCTGTTTTTTTGTATATTGTATATTTCGAGAAGTTTTCGAAACTGGAGAAAAATGGAGCCGGCGGAAGTAAGCCGCGAGACGGTCGGCGTAGGTACGGTTAAAGGAATTTCCAAATAGGAAAAAAGGTTATTAGGATTAAATCAAATAAATTTAACTTTTTCGAAACCGGATTTGATATTATCGGACGTTATAACTGTTTTAAACGTATTGTAAAAACCGGTAAGAAATCTTTTTTTCGCGATATAGATATAATAACGTTATATTCAATTTTCGATGTAAAACGTATATGCGCGTTTTAAAACGGAAAAATAAAATACGTCGAAAGGTTAAACCGATAAAATAAATAAAACGGTATGTAAAACGTAATAATATCCTTAATTACGTAATATTCTCCGAATTTTATCGAATAATAATTTTCGTAATTATTTAAAAAAACGTTTCGGTTTGTTTATATGCGTTCGAATATATTTATCGAAATGCTTGATTTATTTTAAACTTACTTCGTTCGTTGTTTATTTATTATAATTAATACTATTTTCTTTTTAATTAATAATAAATTATTGCAATATTAAGATTTAAAGTTAAATTTTTAGTTATAATAATAAATAACGATATAATTTGTTTTTACGACTTAAATTCTTATATAATTTTAACATATTTGTAATTGTTTTATTATATTTCTTTAGGTTTTTTATATGTTTCGGTGTTTGTAAATATTATGCCGGATGTTATTAAAAGGTTTATTAACAAGCCCGTTTTGTTTAAATTATATATTGTTTTCTTTTACGATACCGTATTTTGCGAATTTAATTTATATTAGTTCCAATTATTTGCGAAATATTTCCGGATTTTCGCATAGTACTTTTTAATAATCGACTCTTCGATTTAAACGCCTTTTAACTTTTCTTTTGCCGTTAAATACATGTCACTATTTAATTAATTCCGTCGCGATCCGTAACGCGTTAAGTAAATAATAAATTCGTTATATTTTTAATGCGTTAAAGCCGGATAGGAAACGTTTGCGTATTTAAATTAAGGATACGGTCGATAATCGATTTCTTTTCGGTTATCGTTAATTTTTGCGAATTAAATAATGTCGGTTTAGGCGTATTTACCGTTAAATTGCGCTTTTAAACTAAAATATAAAACATTATAAATGCAAAGTAAATATAAGTCAAGCCTGGAAGATAAGGCTGAGTTATTACACAGAAATCATTCCACGATTAATTTCTACGATAAATATTATACCTAATATCTTCGAATACGATAACTTTTCAAATAATTTTTTACGGTTTGGATAAATTGCATATTTCAATTCCGTGCTTTATTCCGATTCCGATTAATACGTAATTGCCGATAAGCTTCAGCCTTGGTAAACCTTATGCCCGTTAACCATGGTTTAGCAGGGTCCTTAAAGGCAGATAATAGTTTTATATGGTAAACTTTAAAGATAAACCTTAAAAGCGTATAAAAAGTTTTATAAGCCCTTGCTAGTTTCATAATTAAAAAATCCAACCTTAATCGTTTCTACGGCTTTTCAAATTCTTATTAATTAAAATACGAACCGAAACAATATAATATGCCACATAACGAATACGTAATAGCAATTATCCGGAATAGCAAAGTTTCGATAAAAACCGTCCCGTTTACGGTAATTTATTCGAAAAAATTACCGCATAATCCAAAACAGTCGACGTAACTGTCGACTTGGAAAATTATTCCTAAAAGAATCGACTGCGCTTTTTAATTTTCGGATATTACGTTATTTTTAATAAAAAAATTTACTTTTTAACGAATTTATTATATACAATCTCGATTTTATCTCTTGAGGAGACGTAACCGTGTATATACTTAGATAAAATGATAGACTGTTACTTGAACTTTTAGCCTCATTACCTTTTTCCGTTTTGCAGGTGTTTTACTTTAAGGCGACTCCAGATTGCCTAGTCGTGTTTTTATTTACGTCGATTCCTTTCGGAATTTTGGAAGTTCCTTATGGTTTTAAGTAGCCGAATAAATTAGCGTTTGTAATCTTTTATCGTATATTATTCTAATAACAGGATTTCGGCGTTATCGAATTTGTCGTTATGGCTTTTTATTTTTGTTAGTAATCTTTTTCTTAATTTGAGATTATACAAAATAAGCTGGTAAAAAGATGTATTTTTTTAGTTGTCGAGCATTAACCGGTATTCGAAAATTAAAAGCTGCAGTCGGTTTGCTTATGAAAAGTTTTCCAGATCCACAATAACGTCGACCGCCTTAGATTATAAAGCTATTTTTTTTTAAATAAATGGCTATAAAAAAAGGGTTTTTGTCGAAATCTTCCCGTAATAGATGATGGGTATCTTGTACTTGGGGTCGCCTGGCATGTTATATTATTTCGGCTTGTATTTTGATTAATCATAACTTAAAAAACCGTAAAAACGATTTCAGTTAGACTTTATAATCGTAGAACTAACGAAGGCTTACAAAGCGTTTTGCAAGCTTTTAAGGTTTACCGTATAAAGTTATTCTTTCTAGCGGGCATAAAATTTACTAAGGCCGAATCTTGTCGGCAACCACCAGTCGGAATCGGAATAAGGCACGGGACTAAGGTATGCAATCTATTCAAACCGTAAAAAACTATTTAAAAAGTTATCGTATTCGAAAATACTGGGTATAGTATCTATCGTGGAAATTTTATCGTGGAATTATTTTCTATGTTTTGGCTTAGCCTTATCTTCCACGCTTGACATATTTTTACCTTGCATAATCTCGATTTAATGGAAAAGTTACTGGCGAAAGTATAAAAGAATAAAAATAACAAAGATAATAAGTTAAACAATTCCGAAATCCAGTTACTAAAACATTATACGTTAGAAAATTACGAACGTTAATTTGTTCGGCTGCTTAGGACTGTGGAGAACTTCCAAAATTCTGACAAGAATCGACGTAAATAAAAGCAGAACTAGGCAGTCTGGAATCACCTTGGAATAAAATACCTACGAAACGGAACGGTGTTAATAAAACATAAGAATTAAGGTAACAATCTATCATTTTATCCAATTTTATATACACGGTTACGTTTTTTCGAAAAAGAGTAAAAGATTATAAATAGAACTTAACCTTTTATAATTAAGTTTAAGTTTTCGCTTTTTAATTTGAACAAATAGGTTTAATTTTACGTTTATTGTAAACGTTTTATTTTGTAATTGTTAAAAAATAAATAATTAAAGTAAAATAGTTAGAATATTAAAAAAAGTGTCCCGTTCGGTGGTGTGGAACGTTATACGTATTTATAAAAAAGTTATAAATACGTTTAATAAAACAATCCGATTAATTTAAGCTTATTTAATACGTTATAATAATTTTATTTATGTTTATTATTACGGATTGTCAAAAAGTAACCGACTTACGTATATAATCAACTTGCTTATATAATACGTTATATTAAAAATTCCGTTATTTTAGAAGATTAAGGAATAATTAGCTATTAACGTCTTGAAATGGGCTATTTTAATGCTTTTCTTTTAGGATTTTCCGGATTACTTTTAAACATTTACTGTTAGACAAGTAGTTTAATAAAGGTGTATTTCTCAATCCAGTTTTTCGGCGCAGTGGCTAGCCAACGCTTACTATAATACCTCTAATTCTTGATATTCTCTTGGGCATATCGGAATGGATAACGCTTCGTCCTAATTTTACTTCTTTCGACACGAGGCATTGTGGGCTTAGCTAAGTCAAGCTGCACTAACGCCTACCACTTTAGAATATAACCCGAGCCTATATCATGGTTGAATTAATTGTTATGCTTCTTAGCTCATGGTAGTTGTCAGATATAGGGGATGTCAGTTACGTTGTTGTATTCAGCTAATTGTGCCACTTCTCAGTACGCGTACAGCTTTTGTATAACCTAGCAACGGAACAATTATCCTCCGATCAAAACGTAGCTAGGGTACTTTAACACTCTGGCTAGCTGACACACCCCTTTAACGCCTTAAAGAATTCGAGACATTAATCGCCACACTTTTATCACTTTTTAAAACTACAGCTTTCCATTCAACCTTTCCTCTGGTAATTATATCCTCCTAATCAACCAATTCCTTATCAGAAATAGCTCTTAACGTTTTTCTCCGGTAATCTAAAACTTTTATAATATCCATTAATCCTAGTTGTTTTCTAAAATGCTTAAAAAGTTTTTAAGATAAGGTTTTAATTAATCCATTAACTAATATATCGCTTATAAATATATAATTTACTTTAATTAAACGTTTTTTTGTTATTTTTCGCAGCTAGTAATTATATATATTTACGTACCGTAATTTTATTTTTAAAAAAGCGACATTAACGTTAATAAGCCGTATGGTTTATTAATTATTATATCACAAATTTAACGGTCCTATATTTAAGTTAACTTTTAGTTCCTTAATTAATTAAAAAACAAATAAAGCTTTGTTAATAATTTACGCAAATAATAACAATTCCGTTTTAGTTATGGAAATAGTTACTATATCTTACTTATTCGTACGTTATTTTATAACTTTTTTAAATAATTTCATAACGTAAGCTTAAAAACTTTTTAATTAAGTATATTATTTGTAAAACAGACGTTATTCCAAGTATTTAACGAATTTTCGTTACCGAACTATAACGTTAACGTTTTAATACCGATTAGGTATAATATAACGTAATTAACTGCTTTATAATATGCGTTATTAAAGTTTAGGTTAAATCGGGCAAATTCGGATATTGCAAAATATATATCAGACCGTATATTGAATTAGGACGGGGTAACTCAGCCCTAATCAGTACAAAATCGCAAAAAATATCTTCGTAGGTATGCTCAGTAGTAAGTTCAAACGCAATCTATATTGTATAATATTAAAACCATGATAAAGTCTAATAATAAGGTTACGCCCAGCGAAAATAAACCCCTGAAAATATATACGCAATATAAAGCCACTAATCATCCAAACCCGGACCTAAATCCCGGCATACTACCCCCTTTCAATCCTCCTTTTTTACGATAAACATCATTCCCGAACTATCGTAAAAAACAACTAAAACTTAAAACAAACAATCCCAACGACATAAGAAATATAATATATTGGTAACCCAATAATTAATTTAATTAACGCTTACGCAGCTTGTACTTTAGTTTCCTTAACTTAGAACTTTATCCTTAACGTTGAGTTAAATCCTTTCGTTATTTCTTTCTTTCCCGCTTTTTTTAAGCTTTATTTTCCGGCATTTCCGTACTAATCGACTACTTATACTTTATCCAGCTAGGCCATCCTTAAGAGAAATACGGCTTAAGCCGTATTCCTATATCCTTATATATATCTTTTACCTAGCGGTATGGTATAATATATTCGCCGTATGCCATAACGTATATTCGTTAATTACCAAGTTCTGGATACGATATATATCCCAAATTCGACGGAAATCCTAAGTATAATGATTTAGGTTTAAAAATAAAAGCTTTAATCTGTCGAAACTATCTGGATAAAGGAAAAAGCATTGTTAAATGTAAAAATAATTCTGAAAATTGTTTAATAAAATAAACTAATCGAAATACGAAAGCCTTAAATGCTTTGGATTCGGGTATTATACTTAGTAATCCGGCAATTAATTAATCGACTTGTTTTTTTTCGTATGAAAGCTTGTTGTTAAGAAATAGATATTTTCCAGGTTATATTCCGGGATTATAATTAGCATTATCTTATTTTGGTTTTAAACTTAGGTATTTTTTGATTATTTCGGTAAATACGAATTCCATTTGGTTTTTACCGAATCCCGTTTATTCAGCTATCGGTCCCATTCCTTACTATGATGGATTTCGTATAATAATGTAATATACGTATACGAATTACAATTTAGATATATAAAATTTAAACTAAGAAAGTATTTTAACAATCGTTATACGGATAAGTAAGTTATTAAGCCTGCTTTCCGTTTATACGCGGCTGTATACTTAAAGGAATAATCGGATACGGTTTAAATTAAGGAAAATATCGAACGTTAAAACAATCTGTATTCTCTTAATATATAACATGCTAACTTAATAACCCGTTTTTTTTTTAGTTGGGACTTTAACTTAAACGATGCTTTAGATATAATAGGGAATTTTTTGCTTAATTTCTTGAACAGCCTTATTAAATATAAAAAATAGGTTATTTTTTGAAATTATTCGTCCGGCTTTTAAAATATATGTTAGGTTATATTAAGGCAAATAGATAATAATCATTAATATGAAACCGGGAATATAATCAGATTATAAATACTTTTGGTTTTGTATTATCATAAACGTCCGCTAAAACGACGCCGTAACCGTATTATATTAATATTTTCGGTTCCAACCGGACGGTAAGATAATATCTCGTTACGGGCATCGTTTATTAATATTATAAAGTATAATCGGTATAATTCGATTAAAACGGATTTAAAAAGTATTCTTTTTTACAGGACGGGACGTTAAATTATTGTTATACATTTTAATTAAAAAACGATCCATGTCTTCGTTATCTCAAATATCGACGTTTACTTTTTAGCTAAACTATCCAAAATACGAAGTATTTAACTTTTTGGAACTTTTATCCTTACTTTGCATAATACGTTTTTTAAATAATAATATAATAATTAATTTGGGACTAATCGGAACGAATAAGAATATTTTAAATAATGCTTAGTAATTTGGGATAACCGTAATAGATAGGGATAATATGTAGGATGGGTATTTAGGTAAATGCAGGTATGTAAGTATGTTTAAGTAAATAATATTATAAATGCGTTAATTTATAAGTTATATAAATATAAGGAAACGTTAAAAAGTGATAGCAAATTATGCGTTTAATTAATTAGATGTTTTTAATTATAAGAAACGAATTTTTAACCGTAAAACGTATGTGCCGAGGAAATTCCAGAAAATTTCATTTAAAGTCGTTAAGAAAATACAGTTGCCTGTTGCGTTTTTTAATTAATTATATGTACGCTTCCTTTATACCTATACATTTCGAAACTATTCTTTTCTTACAACTGTTCCACAACATATTTTTATTAACAAAACCTTTATTCCCTTATACCTATATACATTTTTATATTAATTATTCATTACGAATTTGCGTCAACCATCTAAATTACGTAGTTTCCGTAATCCTCGCGTAAGCAGAAATCCCGAAGAACTGGTTTCCTTAATAAAAAAGTCCTTTTTTAAAAAGCAAGCAAAACCGAAGAATATATAAGCAGGTTCCGGTAACGCAAATCCGATTAATTCTAAGATCGAAAAAAACAAACGTTAATTTGAAAAGGTTATTAATTATCGTAATCGGGTTTTAGCGGCGTTAAACAATAAAGTATTTTTCAAACCTTTTACGCGTCAACATACTTAGGCCTTAACTTTTAATCGGAAATTAAAGCTTTTTTTAATTTTTTAAATAAACACAAATTTCAAAATGCGATATACCGTTATTTTCAAATGTAATCGATAATTCTTACATTTTAATATCGATTTCTTAATAACGATTCCTTTAATTTTATACCGATTAAAACTTTTATAATATCTAATTTAATATTTTCCAAATTTTATTTATTAATTAAACCTAAACAAGATCTAACTGCTAGTTAGATCTTAAATATTATCAAGCAAATAGTAAGTAATTGCCGATTAGTTTCGGTTATCCCAATATTGGACGATATAATATCTTTAAACGGCTTTTTTTCGAGGGAATCTTCATTAACGGCTTTAACGATTATAACGTTTTTTCGAATTACGAATCGAATCCCTAAGTTATTTATTAATATCGGGGCGTTACGGTTTCCTTATATTATTTTTAATCGGAAAAAAAACTTAGTAAGGCTTTAAAACGATTCGAATTTAACGTTTTACGTTACCTTTAAATATTCCGAAGTAAGTATTTTAATTGTTATAACTTAATTGTAAGTTTATTATTAATCGTTATTAAATACTTAGGAATATATTTATAAATATCGTAAACGGCGTTATCTAAAGTTAGTATGTCCGATAATAAATTACTGGCGCGGGTTTTTAAGTAACTGCCGATTTTTAATTCGATATAAAAACTAAATTAGCCGTACCGGAAAAACTTTAATTTCGATTAATGTACGTTAAGTTGTTTCGAAACGGTTTAATAAATTAATTTATAGTTAAGTTCGTTCGGGATATTCGATATAGTTCCGGGTTATTTATTTAGGTATTCGGTATTTTTAATTTCGTACCTTATTAACTTTGCAAAAAACGATTCGTATTTTTGAAACATTTTAATTAATATCACATATACCCATTTTTTTAAATATCGGTTTTTCCTAAGTTTCTATAAAAGATTTTGCAGTAATTACGTCGGGTTTATCGAAAAGCATAACTGTATATTCCGGAATAACGCCTTTCGATAATTTAAAACTAAATATACCCGATTACTATAAGTCGAAAAAAATCTTCGCGAAAATACCTATCTAGTAATTCAACATCTCTATTTCGAAAGTTTTAGGTTCCAGGCTATAATTATTAATCGCGTATCCAACCTTAAGTTCCAATTTAAAGTTTGTATAATACAGCTTAATACTTAAAAACAAGTCGTGGTCGTATTATAAAATAGTTATAATCCTGATTAAAAAAAAACGAAATACGTTTTCTAGTAACTTAAATTTTTGCAATTAATCGCGTCAATCTTTTTCTTTACTTTAATTAAACCGTTTTTAAAATGTCGTTATCGTTTATAACCGCGTAATTTTTAAGCTAACCGTTCGGTATTTATACCTTAATATTAATTTTTATTAGCTCCGAAATTTTAAGTTGCTAATTTTTTAATAATTCGACATTAACATTACTTAAGTTTTTAGTTATCGTATCGTTAGGTTAATTAAGTAACGGTCTCGTCCAGTTACTTTTTTATAAATTAATCGATTTTTACTATTTTTTCTTATTTTTTACAAATTACTTTAATCGGTTAATAAAAAAACTTCCTTACAATCGCGTTTTATTAATTTCCTTTAATTAGTAAATCCTTCGATTAATAGTTTTATTAATTAGATACGGTCCTGTTTATCGGTATTTAAGCTTTATATTTCTGGACATATTTAGGTGTCTTGGTATATTATATAGTAATACCAGATTATTTATTTCCAAAAGTTTAGTTTTTATTTTGTTTCGGTTTTTTTAATTAATACGTCTGGTAACTTTACGGCGTTATTCGTTAATTATTCGGCCGGCTTTAATTACGTCCTTTATTTTTCGCTTTAATAGTCGGATCCGCTGCAAAATTAAATTTTCTTTCGGGGTATTCGGGTTCCAGTTTATAATTTTCCAGGTCAGAAGTATTGTTTCGATTAATTGCAAAGCTTTTTGCTTATATAGCAATTCATAAAAGTTAAGTTTATAGCTTTTAATAGTAGTATTGTTCGCGAAAACTATTTTGGGCAGGAGTTTAACTTATTTTCTGTTAGTTTTATTTGTCGTTTTTATTAAAGCTTTAACGATCGGTATATGGTTTTTTTGGATTAGTTTTTGTCGTTAAGTAACGTACGCGGTTTCGATTCTCCGTTTAATACTTAACGCCGTATATATTTCGATAACTTTGCTTTTATTCTCTAAGCTATTATTAATTTTAATTTTAATTAGAATGCTATATCGGAAAAAGATATGCTTTTTTAAGAACTTCTTAATCGTTATTAACGTAATAGATCGTAAAGCTATAATTTCCAAATAATCCGATAATTCGTATTTCGTTTCGACCGTAATTTTATATTTATTGTTATCGGGCATAAATTGTATATCGACTATTTAAATAACTGCTATGTCGATAAGCTGTAAGAAGCCGTAGTTTTTTTCGAAATGCCGATTAGTAGCTTTTTAATATTTGGGGTACGTAAATATTGCCTTTTGGATTTGCCCATATATGCCTTTTCAGTAATAAGAAGCTATTACACGTCGATAAGTCGAATTTCTTTTTATAATTAAAATTTTTGTGGTATTATTAGATTATTACGTTACGTTTTTGCTTTATATTAATAACTTTTCGATTGTTATAACGTTTATCGGCTTTTCGTTATAAAATACCGTTTTGGACGAAATATTTTAAAGTTTCCATTTTAAAAGCAGTTTTTTTGCGTTATCGTAATATTGCAAAAACGATTATAAAACTCTAGAAATGTTAGAAATTTAGCGTATTTTTGCAACTTCTTAAATTAATTACTAATAAAAAGTTTTTGTTCCGTTTCCGATTTAAAGGTAATATAAATTATATCCTTTATAATTAAGTTAAGTCTAACGATATTTAATTAAATATTAATAAAGTTATCGATTTTTCCCTTTTATTAATCGTTTAACGCGTTGGAAGATTTTGTTGGTTTCTTTAATAAATTATCCACGGTTAAGTTTTTTTTACCTAAAATATGCTTAATTTCGAAGTCGAACAATTATATTTAAGTAATTTATTTAGTTAATAAAGTTTTCGGTAAAAAGTTTAAGGAATTATTAATTTGTATTACTAGTATTTTACCGTTAATTTCTAAAATAAATCTGATATCGTAAATGTAATTCCGAAATCGCTTTAAAATTTTGAAAACCGTTAGATATTTTAATTTGCCCGTATCGTAATTTAGCTTAGTACCTTTCTAAATACCACTTTTATAATGCGTAAAGTGCTTAATGCCGTCGATTAATTGGCCTAAAGTATTTTTATAGCTTTTTCCGTTTGCCTTAGTTTTTATAATAATTTTTCTTATATTAAGGCTGTAATCCAAAATAATTAAAGTCGGGGTTATCGTAAGGTTTTTTTTTAAGGTTTTTATCGTTAAGTTTTAATTAAAGCTTTATTTAAAAAGTTGGTTTTTAAGGAGTAACCGTGTTAAAAGTTTAATTTTTAAAGCATAATGTATAATAAATATCCGGTAATAAACGGTAATGCTTAAAACAGTTTTAACTTCCGTAACGTTTTTATACGGCTTAATTTCCAGGATTTTAATTACCTTAATATTGTTAAGTCGACGGTTATTCGATTTGCAAAAAAAACGAATTATAATAACGGTTTTTTGATGTTATTAAGACTTTGTTATATTAATCGTAATATTAGCGAATTTACAATTTAACAGGATTTTGTTTATGTTTATTATATGCTTATAAAGAATCGTTAAATCCTAGGAAAAGATTTTAGCTTATCGTATCTAGTTTTTAGTTTTTTAATATTAACGTCGTTAACGAATAGCCAGGTTACGTTAGGTATTAAATCATTTAAAATCTTCCTAATTACGCCATAAAAATAAGCCATAAAATTCGTAAATTCTATAAATATAGTAATATACTTGAAAAGTTCCAAAAATGTCGAAAACGTTATGTAATTTTTGTTAACCGGAATTAACGTAACCTGATTATAACCAGAAAAAAAGTTTATTAAGTTAATTAAAAAGCATATAGCAAAGTTAACTAAGAATTCGTCGTAATTTTTTAGCATCTACGTATTTCGTAATGTAATAACGTTTAGTTTTATAGCGGAATTAATTAGTTGCAAGTTATTAATTTTTTTTATAAGGAACCAAGTATTTTTATATACGGTATAAAACTGTTCGAGTATTTTTTTTAAATCCGTATTCGTAATACATCAATTAGTTTGCTTTTTATATTAACCGGTATTTTAATGCTCTTAACTTACTAAGCTTTATAGGGAACTATACGAATTTCGTAAGTAAATACGATACATTTTTTAATTTTTCCGCATTTCTTTTAATTTTAAGTTAAGGTTGTTTTTTTCGAAATAACATTTTTTTAAAAAAGGCCTTTTTTACTTAAGTAAATTTGTCGCTTAAATAATTAAAGAAAGTTTTGGCTTTTTTTTCGGTAAGCCGGGTATTTCGAAATATGTCGGAAACTTTGGGAAACAAAGTTATTAATAGCGTATCGGGTTTGTCAGGGCTTTTTCCTTTTGGATTAATAGCTTTCTGTATCCGTTTAAATTCCTTGATTTTTTAATTTGGGTTTTTTGGAAGGACAGATCCGTCAGGTAGTATATTATTAACAGGGACGACTTTTTTTTACTTGGCCTTATACATGGTATTAATCTTAACGGTTCGTTTTTTGTTAACATAATTACGTATTTTTTAAAGAATGCTATAAAAGGCATATACCAGCTTTTTATCGGTAAATTGTTTTAAAATGGTATTGCCGGGTTTTAATTTGTTTTTAATTGCGTTTTGAATGTTAAAATAGTTTTAATTAAAATAGGTGTTATTAATCGAAAAGATATAAGGACTCGTAACGGGCTTATCGGTTTCTTCGTTCGTAAGCCTATTTGCGTTAATAAAGCGGCTTAGGATTTTACCGGTTGCTTTTTTTCTAGTTTTTTATCGGTACGGATACTGCGATTAATTTTTCCTGCAGGTATTAATAAAATGATAATTTTTGTAGGGCCGAATTTTAAGGTTTTTTTTATAACTTTAAGGTTTATATTTAAAGTTATTCTCGATTTAGTTATGAAATTTAATTTAAGTATTAATGGTTACGAAATATGGCTGTTATCGACGATAAATAACGGCATGGTAATTAATCGGTTAATAAACCAAATAAATATTTCGATAATATTGTCGAATCGTATCCGTTTTTGCGAATTAAAGCTTATAAACGATATTCGTATTTGTTACATAGTTAATCCGTGTTTTTTTAATATAAAACGCGATAATAACGTTCGATTTTGCTTTAATATTAATTACGTTATTAATTAAATTTTCGTTGCTCTTATAACTTACTTTAATTGCGAATTTAAATAATAAAATAATATATTTTATTGGACTATAATGTTATACGGATAAAAAGTTATTTTTCTTTTAGCTTTTAGTTTTATATTTAATATTTATTATTAAAATTCTAGAATTATTTTTTATTATTACTAGCGGTTTAAAGCTTCAAATTTCGATTTCGGTTATTTTAATCGTCTTTTTGCTAGTACGACCGAATATTTTTAGGGTTTTGGTAATTATGAAATTCTTAAAAGCTTTATTAAAATTTAAGCAGATTTTAATTAATTCGGATTAAATGATTTTAAACTTTTTTTAGCGTTTTTTTAATCTCTCTTTTTTAGAATTTAATAACGCATTTATTGATCAAACCGCCGTAATTTAATTCGTTATCGGTCTGGATACTAGCTTTTATATTTATAAATAAAGAACTTTTATATATAACATCGTCGTTATCGACCTTAATTCTTTTGGTAGTTTTATCGACTTTTTTTTTCGTTAACATATTTAGTTATTATAACGTTAGTAAGTATATCGGGTTAATTAAAATCGTTAACTTTTAAAGTACGAATTTCTTTTAAATATCGAACTTCTTTAATTTTAATAGGATTATTTTTTAACTAATTACGTAAAAATATCTTTTTGTAAAAAGGTATTTCGTTTTTATAACGAAATAGGCCATATTAACTTCGGTAATACGGCTTTAATTATTACTAATCTTTAATTGTTTTAGGATTTTTATAGGATAAGGTAAATTTGAAGCATTTTTTTATATATTACTAGATTCGGTACCGGTTCCTTTATTATCGGTACATTCGAAAAAGCTTTATTAAAAATTAAAATACTGCATTTTGTTCTTATATTATTTAACAAAATTTAGAAAACTATGGATCCATTTAAATACCTTTTTTTAAATCGGTATTTATTTATTAATTACCTAATACTTAAAGATTATCGGAAATTATATTATGCCTAACTTGGCACGATTATCGGAACCTCCAAGGTAAATAATCGCGCCGTCGTCGTCGAAATAAATTAATCCAGTATTTTCAATCTTAAAAAACAACTTATACTTATATATCGAACGTCCAGGTTTCAAACAAAACCAATAAATACCGGGGTCAAAATTACCTAATCGGCCTTTACGGCTTTTATAACCGTTTCGATTATTACGGTAATTATTTCGATAACTACCTTAGCTTCGGTAATAATTATTTCGTCTAAACTTATCTAACTAAAAACTTACTGCATTAATCGATAAGTCGGTATTATAATTACGAACTTACGGAAATTTCTGTCCTAACAGAACATAATACTAGAAAACCTTAACGGCTACATCCTTATATTTTATCTTTTCCTTAAAAATCTTTAAGTTTTAAATCTATCGGACCTAAATAATTTTTAATTTTTGTAATGCATTCGTAATTTCGGATATTTAATTAAGCTAGTTCGATACCGAATATCTTAATCCAGGGTTTTTTTGTTATAACGTTGAATACGAACGGCTTTTCTTAATCTGGTTAATGTCGAAACGGATTTTTTCTTATTATTTATTTCGGCCTTTATATCGTATTAAGCTTATTTTGTTAAAAGCTTAGTTTCTGATTAATATATAGGCATTATCGTAAAATATTGCGTATAAATCCTCGAACTTTATAAAAAATTATTAAGAACTTTTTTTAAATAATTAACAAAAAATCCTTTTAATAAACTTTTAATATATTGGTTTTTAATAACCGTTTTACTTTTTCGTTTAACTTTTTCCAAGATATTGCGGATTTTAACAATATACTTTAAATAATATTTATAAACGTAATTAAGTACAAAACATTAAGTTTGTTGCGTTAAAGATTTTAATCGATTCTTAACAGTTTTAATTTATTTAGGATTTTGCAACTTAAAATTTTTTAAGATAATATCGATAACAATATCCTATTTATTAATTCCGTAATAACAGCTTCTACTCGGTTTTTCATATTAAAGTTATCCGTTTAATAAGATAATTCGGCGATTATTTCAATTTTTTTAAACCTGAATTTCTTAAATAATTAATAAACGCCTTTAATTTAATCGATAGTTTCAATATCTGAAAAACGAAGGTCCGGATAAGTTAACGAATTTGAAAAAACCATAGAAAATACAATTTTGTTTATAATATTTACTGGGAAACCGTAATCTTTTTAAGTAATAAGTTCGTATGGTATAATATCCGGTATAAACTATATCAATCTAATAAATAATTCCGAAAAAAACTTAAATTAAAGAGACTTTTTATTTTTTAAGCATTTTAATAATAATCCCAGAAATTTCTTGAATTTTAGCAAGTTCTGGAAATCCGATCGGGTTATTTAAAGGCTTTATTCCGTTAACCTTACTTTTTTTTTATATATCCATTAATTAATACTGAATAATAATGTTTAACGCTGGATTGTGGTTTTTTTTAAGAATTAGAAATTCAGGTATTAATAATAAACCGTATCGTTTAGTTTAGGTAATAATCTTTAAAAGCTTTAACGGCTTTCTGGTAAACCGATTAAAACCCGGTTCGGAAATTTAATTAAAAGCCGGTAGTTTAATGTTATCGTAATTCAAAACCTTTTTTTATCGTTAAATATTTAAGCATAAAATAAATAATTGTACGTATCGATTTTTTTAATTGTAATATTCAGTTCCCGCATTACGAAAAAATAGGAAACCTTCCTTTTTTACGGTCCAAATAAGCCGATTTCTTCCGATTAATGCAATACCGTTTTTCCGGATTAAACTGGGCTATTTTTAATCGAAAAAATAATATTTCCATTGTTAACTTAACCGCTTTAACGCTTAGGCTAATTACGAACAACAAAATTCTAAAAAAAACCATTTAACAATTCCTACATTAAATACTATTTAATTAATAAAAGGTAAATCCAGATGGTACTATAAAATAACTTTGTCGTATCTTTTCTATTACGGTAAAAAACGTTTTTTTCATCTTGTAATTCTGGTTTCGTAATTAAAATGCGTAATTTCATAACCCTATTTCTTTTTTTGTTAATATTCGCAATTCGTTCCATATCGTTAATTTTATCGTTACTTTACAATTTTGATTTTTTAATTCCGAATAACTACGTTACCAACGATACGGTCTTGGCTTTTTCAACCCTTATTAATAATCGTTCGTTTCGTATCGTTATCTCGTAATCCTTTACATAATAAAATTTATTATCTAAATTACGCAATCGGTTTAAAACTAATTAATTAAGCCAGATTTTGGAACCGATACCTTCGCTTCTTATTTATCTGCCGTCGTACGGGTAAAGTTTTATTTTGTTGTAAGGTATCATATCGTTTCAATTCAGTAATTTTCCTTTTAATCGGCTGTAAACAAAGTTAGCGGCGTTATCGTTAATATTCGTTCGTAAGTTCGTAAATATCTCAAGTTGCCATAATTGCAATTACTGTACTGTCGTACCTTCTAATCAGGATTTTGTTTTTTCCATTTACCAATTCCGGAAACCGGAGCTGTTTCGGCAGTTAACTAGAACCAATCTCCTTACCGAGGACACCAAATGAATTGGGACAGAATGACTTAACCCTAATTAATACAAAATCGCAAAGAATATCTTCGTAAATATGCTTAATAATAAGTTTAAACGCAGTCTGTATTATATAATGTTAAAACCATGATAAAGTCTGATGATAAGGTTACGCCTAGCGAAAATAAACCTCTAGAAATACATGCGTAATATGGAGCTATTAATCATCCGAGCCCGGACTTAAATCCCGGCACACTGCCCCATTTTAATATGGACCATAATATAAAAAATGAAACCGATTTTTTTCTGGTATTAGTTAACGGAACCTAAATAAACCAGATCAGGATTTGGCAATAACTTAACGTTTATTATTAGCGTTTCTGGAAAGTTATTTAGGCTTTCCTTAGGGATTAAATTAACTAACTTATTTATAAAATCAAATTAAGATAACCAGATTTTTCTGTTAAGTTTATCTTTAATTATTTCGATTTTAAGGAATTATTGAAAGTCC
This sequence comes from Monosporascus sp. 5C6A, assembly GCA_004155035.1. Classification (NCBI taxonomy): domain Eukaryota; kingdom Fungi; phylum Ascomycota; class Sordariomycetes; order Xylariales; genus Monosporascus; species Monosporascus sp. 5C6A. Next base: position 205,932 of record QJOB01000021.1, read on the forward strand.
TTATTTCTTATAAAGATATACCGTTTTTATATTTGCTAAATTAACCGATTAACGCAATTTTAGTTTTTCTTGTTATACGCGGCGATAATATCGTTAATATAAAAGAAAATTAATACCCCTTAACGAATAAAGTAATAAGGTTTATAAAAAATAAAGCTAAGTTTTAAATCTCTAAACGTACTAGCAAAGTTTTTCTGCTAAAATAATAGTAATTCTTTTAGGCCGTATAGGACCTTTTTAATTAAAAATATCCTGTTATATTAAAGGTATCCCGGAGGTATCTTCATAAAAACTTTATAAGGTAAATTCGCGTTAACGAAAACGTTTATAATGTTATATTATTTAAACTTTAAATCAAACCTAGTTATAATAGTTATTAAGGCTTTAAAAAACCTTCCGGTTAAGGTAAATACGTAAATATTGCTATTAACATTTTTAAGTTATTAATTATTTCGTATTACGAAACGGGCCTTACATTTCTGGAGTTAACTATACTTATCAAACTTGTAAACGTATATCTACATATACCTTAAAACCTCTTTCCCTTTAGTAATAAACTGATCGACGATCTTTCAGAATTATATATCCTTATAACTTTATAGGTAGGCCTTTTTAACCTTTAAAAACAACTTTTTTAACGGGTATATATTTAGTTTTTTATAGCTTTTCGAAAGTAACGGTAAATTTCGCGTATATACCCGGCCTTACGACTTAAGTAATACCTTTATTCTTAATTTTGTTTTTAATATATTAAAACTTTTCCGATTAAAATAACGCGTATTTCGGGTTAATACTTTCCTTAAACCTTCGCAATTTACCGGCCGATTATTAATCGTACTAACAAAATGGGTTAAACGTTTTACGTTAAACGTAGCTTTCTATACTTTATAATCGTACCAATAATTATCCTTTCGATACGGAACGTACGGAAAACCTACGTCTTTAACCTGTAAAGAACTTTCGTCTTTTATTATTACTTTAAGTTAAATAACGTAATAGGAGCCTAAGGCTTCCTTTATTTCTTCTATTAATGCAATAATCGTAGCAGTTATTAAGGCAGACGTTAGCAATCACGATGGTCCAGAAAACGGAAATAATTAGAATATAACGGTTATATAAAGATAATTAATTCTTTACGAACAAACTTGTTTTTCCCTATCTTATACGTTATTTTAAACGCCTGTATTACTTTAAAGCTATTCCTCCTACCTAATCGGTAATTAAATTATTCCATTTAAGTTTTTATCTTTTTTTTATATATATATAAAGTAACTATAAGCTTAATTAATACGTAAACCTATCGGAATAAATTTTATAACTCGTTTTCGATAACGTAAAAAAGGTCGTTTTTTAAGTTTTTAATATTACCTAAAAAATTAACCTTTTCGTTAAATTGTATGTTTCGAATAGTAATAACCTTATTCGTTAAAGGGTTCCAAATTTCGTAAATATCCGTTAATCGGTAACTGACGAAAAAACTTATTTACGTTTTAGGATTTAATTTTTAAACCCTTTATTTTTTTATAGTAACGGTCGTTATAACGTAAACCATATAACCGTAAGTTTATAAATAGGCCTATTAAAGCTTACGATTAAATACTAAAACGCCGTTTTTATATATTAAATAAATATAATAAACCTTATATAAAGTCTGCTAAAAAAAGCGTATTTAAGAGTACGGTTATACAGATATATTACCGTTTTAAAGATATACATAATTAAAAACGTAGGTAACTTAATATTATTTCGTATAATAATTGTTTTTTTCTTAATTACGCCCTTTAAACGTTGCGTACCCCCGTTCTAGGCCTGGGTATATAATATTAAACGCTTAAGCTTAATATTAAAAAAAGGCAACTGGAAAATATCTCGAAGCAAATAATCTTTTAAAATTTCGTTATCGTATTTGATTACTTATAGGAAAACCTTGTTTTAGTTTTTCAAAACGCTTAGCAGGTATCGGAACGCAATAATTAATATATCTTGTTTTCGGTTTTTAAAGTAAATATCCCAAATAAAACCTGAATATTTATCGGTAACGAATATAACATAGTGATAAAATTACTGCGCGTTGAAATTTGTGCACGCTCCATTTTTCCACCTAAAACGTCGAAAACTTAACATGTTTACAACGTTATTTATCAACAAAATCTTTTTTTTTAAAATTTGTAAAAAATAGTAATTAGCTATGCAGAAAGGTAATATTACTTACGAAGGTTTTAAATGTATAAAATTCCCGCGTGAATGTAAAGGTTTCCGTATATAAAACGAAGATAAGGTTAAAGTTCGATCAAAACGTGCCAAGCCCCATACAAATTGTATGGAAGTGATAGAAATCTTATCCTATACATTATATACCGTATGAAAACTAAACAACTACAAATAATAGAAATTAGCAAAAATATATATGTTAAACCCCAGGTAAAAAGACAATAATGCGTATTTTTCCTAGATTTATTAAAGGTGTTTTAATTGAGTTACTTGTGATTGAAAATGATGACTTTTGGACGATTTTGGTGGAGAAATAGGGCGTGCACAAATTTCAATGCGCAGTAATTTTACTTTTTAAGGTTTTTTTCGAAGTTAATAAAATTAATAGTTATTTTTCATTTTAATTAGAAAGCTCTTTTTTTAAGCTCGTAGCGTATTTATTTTTTAGCTTTCGCTTTGTTACATATTTGGTATTCGACAGTTATAAAATCCTTTAACCGGGTTTTTTTAATATAAAGTTGCAACTGAATTATTATTTTCAAACTTGGATGTTTTAATCGTAAATGTTACAAGGTATCGTTACCGGTACGTGGCGGTTTTGGCGTCGATAAATTAATATTTCGTTTATAAATAACCAAAATTACGAAAAACGTTATTACGTTAATATTTTCGATAAAAATTAATTAAATTTATTTATTAAAATAACTATAACTTAATTATATTTATTTCGAATGTAATTATTAATTTTTTTAATTATCTTACCAAAAATCCTTTTTTCGAAACTGTCGAAATAATATTAAATTATAAGCGAATTATTCATAATAAGTTACGTTATATAACCGTAACGTTTTCGTACCGTTAAAGCTTTGAAATAATACATTAACCTTTCCGTACCTTTTAATTGGGACAAAACTGTTATTTACGTATACTCCGTCGCTTTATACGGTTAATTTAAAATATAGGAATTTATTAATAAAATTAAAAACGTAACATACCACATAAGCGAAATAGCTACATAAGCGAGATAGCTGGTTTTTGACATTTTGTAACAACATATTTAAATAAAGCAACTATAACGCTATAAATCAATTCTAATTAATCAAACTTTTCGTCGCTAGACGTATTTATAGCTTTTTTATAAGTACGCGTATTATATCCGGGCTTACCGCAAACGCCACACTTCCGTTTTTTCGTCTTAACATTTTTACGACGATTACCTTCAGCCGTTACTAGCTGCGTTTTTTTACCACCCCTTTCTTTTTCGGCAAGCAAAGGTTTTTTTTATATAATAAGTGTTTTTTTTTGAAAAGGTTTGATTTTAGTTTTTTAGCGTTTGCTGAAAAAATGGTTGGTTTTGCGTAATTAGGCGGTTTTTCTTTAAAAAGAACGTTTTCGTACAAAAGTATTAAGTTATTCTTTATTAAAAGATTAACCGATTTAACCATCTTTGTCGGCGAGCTCCCCTGGTAATTTCTAATTTCTTTCTATAAATATCGGCTCCGTTTTTTTTGTTTTTTATATATTTCGGGGGGTCTTCGACGGTAGGGAAAAAATGGAACCGGCGGAAGTAAACGGCAAAACGGTCAGCGTAAGTACAATTAAAGGAATTTCCAAATCGGAAAAAACGTTATTAAAATCGAATAAAATAAATCCAGCTTTTACGAAACCGGACTTAATATTATCGGACGTTATGGCGGCTTTAAACGCGTTGAAAAAACCGGCGAAAAAATTTTGCTTAACGATATAAGTATAGTAATATCGTATTAAATTTTCGATATAAAGCGCATAAATGCGTTTTAAAACGGAAAAATAAAATACGTCGAAAAATTAAAACCGATAAAAGGAATAGGAAAATATATAAAACGTAATAATATCGTTATTTGCGTAATATTTTTCGAATTTTATCGAATAATAATTTTCGTAACCGTTAAGGATAAAAAAGCGTTTCGTTTTTTTCGTACGCGTTCTAATATATTAATCGAAATATTAGATTTATTTTAAACTTAATTTGTTTGTTATTTAGTTATTATAATTAATTTCGATTTTTTAAGAAGATGATAATAAATTATTGCGATATCAAAATTTAAGGTAGGTTTTTTTTTAAAAAAATAATAAATAACGGTATAACTTAACTTTACGAATTAACAGTTTATATAATTATAACTTATTCCCGATTATTTTATTACGTTTATTTAAGTTCTTTACGTTTTTCGGCGTTTGTAATTATTATGCCGTATATTATTAAAAACCTTATTAAAAATCCCGTTTCGTCGAAATTATAAATATCTTTTTTGCGATACCGTATTTTACGATTATAATCAGAATTAATTCGAATTACTTGCGGAGTATTTCCGGATTTTCGCATAATATTTTTTAATAATTAATTTTTATATTTAAATATATTTTATGTTTTTATTGCCGTTAAACAAAATTTAACGCCTAGTTAATTCCGACGCGATTGGTAACGCGTTAGGCAAGCAGCAAATTCGCTATATTTTCAATATGTTAAAGCCGGATAAGAAACATTGGCGTATTTAAATTAAAATTCGGTTAATAATCGATTTTCTTTCGGTCGGCGTTAACTTTCGCGAATTAAAAATAATATCGGTTCGGGAAAGTATACCGTTATACCGAATCTTTAATATTAATTCCGAAACGGTATATATAATACTTAATTTTGCATAATTAAGTTTCGAATCGCGTTTTTTAATCTAAACGGCCAGGTTCATGCTAGTTTTTTTTGTAAAACATTCCATATTATGGTTGTTAAGAAATAAATAATTAAAGATAATTATTGAAAAAATTAAGAAAATTAGCTATCTCGTTTGTGCAGCTATTTCGCTTATATGGTACGTTATATTATAAACCTTAAATTTAAAATAGACGAATTCCGTAAAAAATAAAACGATAAACTTATAACAACCCGTTAATTAATAATTAAAAAATACGCCAGAATTCGTTTAATTCCTTTTAAGAATTAATTTGATTTTTATACAATTAATTTATCCATAAATTTAAATATATAATTAATTTTTTCTTTTAAAAATTAATCAAAAACTATTCTTTCCTTAATTAAATTAATTAAAGTTACGTTAAAAATATAGCTTAACGGAACTTTATTTGGAAATACGTAATAATATTATGGTAACCTATAAAAAGGCCGTAAGTACGTTTTACAGCATGCTTTTTAAACGTTTAACTCCTTACGTTTTCGTTATTAATGCTTTTATCCGTATTAAAACTTCCACGGCTATCTTACTTCGGGCCTTATTTAAAAGTTATACTCTACAGTTAACAGTTAAAAGGTTTATTATTTTCTTAATTATGATTATTTTAATTAGCAAAGTTTACAAAAACCTCATAAAAGGTTGGAAACAATACTTTCATATTTCGTAATATAAAGAAAAAATAAGTTATAGTCCAGTAATCTAAAAAATTAACTATTACCTTTTAGTAATTAATCGTTCCGTTATCGATTTTAACTTTTTTTACTATCTAGAAAGTAATTATCTAGATATTTATAACGGAAACTAAAGTTATACATAAATCGTTAACTTATATAACTGTTATTTTCGTTTCTTAAACGCCGTATTGCTATTTCTAAATTATTATCTTTTGTTATTTTATAATTTATTCGTTTAATTTTTGCTTAACTTTATAACTTACTTTAGCTTTTTTCGGTATTCGCGTTAAGTATTAATTAAAATCTATTGTCGTATATCTTACCGGATTCGGTTATTTTAATATATTATTTCCGTAAGTTCTTTTTTAAATTTTTTTAATTCTTGGAAATATAAACTTTAGGATTTATTTCGTAAAGTCGTTAATATCTTTTCGGAAAATATCGTATTTACAATTTTTATAAATATACGCCGTAAAGTTTTAATTATAAGTTTATTTGCCTTTTGTTGTTATCTTTAAAATATTTGTTAAATAACCCGTATAATCGATTTTCTCGAAGGTTTTTCTTAAAAATAAAAATAATATTATTAAGGTATTAATCCGCGTCGTATAGCGAATTCGTTTTTTCGGATAAAAGGTTATATCGGATTTTATAGGTTTAATAGGCTATTAAAGTAATTAATCAGGATTAATAAAATTCTAAATATCAAATACGTACGCTTTAAATTGGAATTCGCCTTTAAAACGGTTCCAATTCTTAGGTTTTTTATAGATAATTAAAGATATAAACGATACGGTTGTTATTATTATTATTAAAATATATTAAGATAATTGTTATTAATATAACGTATTACATAAGCGAATCGGACAGATAAGCGAGTTAGATATTTTTTTCAATATCTAACTACCTAATTTCTATTATTTATTTTTTAATAACCACAATATGAAACGGCTTACAAAAGCATCTAGAATAAACCTAGCCATTTAGGCTAAAAAGGTTAATCCGAAACTTAATTATAAAAAGCTTAGTTTTATTTATGACGTTTTACATTTTACTTTAGAAAATCGAATTAACGGTAAAGCTTCCCGATCCGATATTATCCCTAATTCGCGAAAATTAACGCCGACCGAAAAAAAATCGATTATCGACCGAATTTTTAACTTAGATACGCAAACGTTTCCTGTCCGGCTTTAACATGTTGAAAATATGGCGAATTTGCTGCTTACTTAACGCGTCGCCGATCGCGTCGGGGTTAATTAGGCGTCGAACTTCGTTCGACGGCAAAAAAAACTTAAAACGCGTTTAAATCGAAAAATCGATTATTAAAAAATATTATGCGAAAATCCGGAAGTATTTCGCAAATAGTTCGAATTAGTTCGGGTTATAATTGTAAAATACGGCATCGTAAAAGAAAATATTTATAATTTCGACAAAACGGAATTTTTAATAAAGCTTTTAATAATATGTAATATAATAATTATAAGCACCGAAAAACGTAAAAAACTTAAATAAACGTAATAAGGTAATTAGAAATAAGTTATAGTTATATAAGTTGTTAATTCGTAAAATTAGGTTATACCGTTATTCATTATTTTAATGGGGAAAACCTACTTTAAATTTTAATATCGCAATAATTTATTACCCGCCGATTAAAAAGTCGGAATTAGTTATGATAATTAAACGATAAACGAATTAAATTTAAAATAAATCCAGTATTTCGATAAATATATTCGAACGCGTACAAAAAAAACGAAACGTTTTTTTATTTTCGACGGTTACGAAAGCTATTATTTAATGGAATTCGAAAAATACTGCGTAAATAATAACATTATTATATTTTGCATATTCCCTTATTTCTTCCATTAATTTTAATTTTTCGACGTATTTTGTTTTTCCGTTTTAAAACGCACTTATACGTTTTATATCGAGAATTTAATACGATGTTACTATACCCATATCGTTAAGGAAGATTTTCTCGCCGGTTTTTTCGACGCGTTTAAAGTTACCATAACGTCCGATAATATTAAGTCCGGTTTCGTAAAAGCTGGATTTGTTTTATTCGATCCTAATAACGTTTTTTCCGATTTAGAAATTCCTTTAGCTGTACTTACGCCGACCGTTTCGCCGCTTACTTCCGCCGGTTCCATTTTTTCCCTACCGTCGAAGACTTTTCGAAATATACAAAAAATAAAAAAACGGGGATAATACTTACAAAGAAAAATTAAAAATTACCAGGGGAGCTCGCCGACAAAGATAGTTAAATCGGTTAATTTTTTAATAAAAAGTAACTTAATACTTTTGTACGAAGTTGTTTTTCTTAAAGAAAAAACTGCTAAATTGCGCAAAACTAACCATTTTTTTAACAAACGCCGAAGGACCAAAAATAAACGTCTTTAAAAAAAAGGAATACTTACTATATAAAAAAAACAAGCTCTTCTGGCCGAAAAAAAAGGGGGTAATGAAAAATCCCAGCCGATAACGGCAAAGGGTAATTATCGTAAAAAGGTTAAAACGAAGGAACAGAAATGTGGCGTTTGCGGCAAGCCCGGATATAATACGCGTACTTATAAAAAGGCTGTAAATACGTTTAGTAATAAAAAATCTGATAAATTTAAATTAATTTAATATATTGTGGTTAATTAATTTAAGTTTGTTATCGTGAAATGTTAAAAAATGTCCGACTCGCTTATCTATCCGATTCGTTTGTATAATACGTTATAGCTTATATCGTATTAGTAATAATTGATTAATTAATAATTGCTTAAATTAAACGAATAAGACTTTTAATTATCAGATATAGGGGATATTAGTTGCGTTGTTATATTTAGCTAATTGTGCCACTTCTCAGTACGCGTACAGCTTTTATATAGCCTAGCAACGGAACAATTATCCTCCGATCAGAACGTAACTAGGGTGCTTTAACACCCTGGCTAGCTAACAGTAGTTCGACAACTGGGCCGTAGTAACAGGTACGGTCGGCGTAGGTCTGACTGCTGCGAATGTTCCAGAATCGAAGCACTTCCTAACTGGTGCGCAATGGCAAGCTTCTCCAAGGGTACGGCTGCAAAAGTGTTGCTGTAAAGGGAATCGAGTAAAGCCAATGATACCAATATATTCGGACACGAAACTCAAGCTACCGGAAATCCAATTCCGTTTCCAGCCAGATCTTTGAGCTGAGCTGGTACTGAACGGATAGCTGAGAACCCGGAGTAGTCAGGCGAGGCGAGCCTGGGCCCAGGTAATCAGGCCCACTTTTGCGATTACAGATCCTTGCATGGGCCCCTGCTCTGAGACAACGTCTCTCATGTTGCACCCGGCTAGAGTCTCCTACCCTGTATTTACCTCAGCTAGCTAAGGCCTCCGCGGGCTGGTTCTCCATTTTTTTTTTCAAAAGTTATTCAAAGTACACCATTACAACCCCGGGGGGTAGTTTTTGTTAGTTACCCCCACTGGCCCACCACGGCCGTATGAGCCTAGAATGTACGCTCCGAATGCGATTATATGGAATATACAGGAGCACTTTCGGCCAAGATCGACCTTCGTCTCTTTGCGATGACATCAAGCACTGGTAGAACCGTCAGAGTATGGTTAGTCCCATACAAATTTTGTATGCCATTTTGCCTGACCGTACGGTGGACACGACGGAGATAACTAACAAAGAATACACCTGGGAGTTATATAACGTTAAAAATCAACCAATTAATAAATCTCAACCGCCACGTTAATTGGCCTAGTTCCTCACGCTAGCACCGACATCACCTCAAGCCGTCCACCATTCTAGTATGCCGCGTCGCCGATGCTCACGTAAGGATGATAACGAATCGGACGACTCGTACTCGCCCGAGGACTCTGTCTTCGATCGATGTGGAGACCGATATCACAGACATCCACCCCTGCGATGATGTCGATCCCTTCGACGATGTTGACGGCCATGCCGACGCCCGAGAATCTTCCCCAGCTCCTTGACGACGCCGTCCACCCACCGGAGTGTTACCGTCGCACAGCGGTGGAGGTCAACGTGAGCGACTTTGACACGCAAGACTACAGTCGCGGGACAGACTCCTCGACGCGGTCGAGGGATACTGGCGGCGGTAATGTCCTAGAAAACCCCTTGCCCTTGACTCTTGCTAACGATACGGCACTTCCAGCTTCTGCAGGCAGAATTAATTCACCATCCCCTCAGTTGCCTCGAATCGATGTCCCTCGGCATACTCGCTAGCTTCTTCCCATGGCGTGTAGGCCTCCAACCTGGCGAGGAGGGTTGGAAGATGAAGGGCATCAAAACCAGAGGCTCCCCTCGGCACGAATTGGAAGGTCTTCCGTCTCGTCTACGAGAAAGCTGTCCGCGCGAAGCTCGACCCGAAACTGAATCGGCAGATGCACAAGGTACGCTCTCCGCAGCCGTTCTGGCCCTCTGGCTCACTTTCTGGCCGCCCAGGTCCTGCGGAAACTGCTCGGGAGCACAAACTGAGCACCAGAGGAGGGAGAATCGCTGCATGACGATCGTTGACCTCAACAAGCAGTCGAACAACGCTGAGCACGACGTGGGGCTCGAGCCCCCAACCTGAAGTTTGGCCGACAGAAGCTTCTCGTAGGCTTAGACTACCTCCGATTTGCTCGACTAGAGCTCGTCGTACGCTTGATGCCACAACCGCTCCTGAAGGCCAGCCGTCGAGGCTCCGTAAGGCGGGGAGGGCTGAGGAGGGGGCGCTGGAGGGGCAGAGGCAGAAGAGGGGGCTGGTCACGGGCTGCTGATTTTGGCCCGGCCGATTACGGCAGGGTCCGAGCCGTTCAATAGCCCACAGGGACCTCTGGCCAACTCCAACTCGACATCTCCCTCCAGGCATCTATCTTGTCACGTAATTAAAGCCTTGCTGGCAGCCCGCAGTCTCGCAGTTTTATTGGCCTTGTGGCAACGCCCAGCTGCTAGATGACACGATCTCTACCGTAGGAGCAGGTTGCATCCTTGGCGACGTAGCGAGAATATGGCTCCCGGAAGTCATACCTGCCTTCTTCCGTTCTTCGGCACGATTGGTAGGCCTTGAGGGCGCCTGACACGCTCAATCCACGGTTGCTTGCCGCGGCAGTACTGCAGGTGGCGGACTTGGGATGCCTCCAGCGGCTACTTGTCGGTCAGCCATGATAGACTCGAAATCGTTTCGAAGGTGTTTAAAGGGAAAGGTGTCATGGGGATGACCCGGAGCGGCTGGACATCAAAGATGTCCTCACACGTCGTTTGTCTCCACGCCCGTGTCGCCGCCCTTAAGCTAGGAGAACTAGGGAGGTCACACCCGTGTCGTCAGGTTTCCCGCAGAGTGTGGAGAAATATAGGGTGCCTGAGGTCGGTATACTGCAAGCTTCGTTCTCGGCCGTCAATCAGTCCTGGGGCGTCTTATGATACCGCGGCCATCCGATGTTCTGTATCCGGATTATGGTTGTAAGTTAACCAATGCTGGCGGAGGGGCGCGGTGTGCGGAGTCCGGCAACTCCACTTCACAGAGAAGGCCCCTGGTCCGATGTGTGGTCTCTTGGAGCCGGCGTGTATATTGCGGACTAGCGTGACTCCGGCGCAGAACGACCTTCAGGTCCTAATGCCCTGAACCTATCCTTGCCGGACTCGTCTTGTGATGGTAACCTCACCCATCAGTCCGACTGCTTTCTCCTGAATACTTCTTCACCCCGCATTATCCACTACCCAATGCACGCTATCAACACGCCCACCCGGTGCGTTCCGCACCAAGTCTGGCACCCTCCGCATCTAAGCCGGCGACACGGCAGGCGATATAGTCTCCCTACTTCCGCCCGCCCTGCTATCCCTCCGCAGGCCATCCTCCGAGATCCAGAACTCTGTCGTCTTCCGGATCACAGGCTCTAGCGGTATGTCGCTGTCTCCGCTTTGCGTGCTATCCCGCCGCCTGCCCGAGACGACGAACGTGGTGGCGTTCTCGGCGTGGTCGCCACGCAGCCTACTCGCGAAGAAGCCAGGTTTGGCGTTGGATGGGTACGAGGATCCGATACGACCACTGCCTGCGCAGTAAGTGGTCGACTTGTTGGACTGCAGGTCCTGGCGGGAGAAGAAGTAGGCGTAGATCTGCCGGGTTAGCGCGAGGTTCGCTGCGATGATGCCGAGGAAGAGCTCAAGGTTGGACCAGATTGCGACCCTGGCGAAGACGTCTGCGGGGTGGTTAATGCCATGTCCGTCAACGTGAGTAGGGGTTATCTCGGTTCGAGTCCACTCACAGCTCAGATCTGCCGTCTGGATGCCAAGTGCCAAGGCTCGCCCTACGCCGAAGCCGGTAGCGCTATTGCTGTCAGCGACGAGGTAGCGGACAACAGGGTACTGCAGAGGGAGAGTTACACAAGTCCCAGGCTCATCAGCCCGCAAACGAGAATCTTTGACTTTAGGGGCATGCGGACCCGCCAGACGACGACCAGTGGTAGCAATGAGCAGCCCAGGTCTGTTAAGAGGGAGTACGCTATTTGTGTAGCTCATTTGTCAGCGCGCGCTTGCATGCTTGGCATGTCACGTCAAGGGGGATGCCTAACTTACATATGGTAACGTAGATCCAGTAGATCCGTATCCTGACATCCCAGCACACACCCTCGCCCGTCCAGTACGCCGAGATGGGCTTGCACTCGGACAGAAGGATGATATTGCAGCCCAGGCTCGTGACGACCAGCACGACCATTGCGCCCCCCAGGAGCCACCGCAGCTCCCGCGTGGCCTTGATGCGCAGCAGCAGGACCATGATGGAGCACTTGAGGATGCACATGCTGATGAAGAGCATGTGCTGGGCATACCACCCGAGCATGTTATTCGTTACGTAGTCGTCCTGGGGGATGTACCACCTGTGCCGCCCATTGCCGTAGCGCAGCTGCACACCTTGGACGATCAACCGCATGACAGCGATGGGCAGCAGCACCGCCATCAGGTAGTCGTCCCACCCCGCGTTGTGCTGGGTGAAGCGGACGTAGAGGCGAAGCGAGCCCGTGAGGAGCACTAGGAAGATGAGGGCGCTCGACAGCGCTACCAGAGCCGGGCCGATGTTTTCGTCCGGCGGCAGCGGATCGGGTGGCGTCAACGTCGCCATGGTGATGGCGTGAACGATGTCAAGCGACGCAATGTGGCCTGTCACGTTCTTCAAGTCTGGTATATGTCGATGGGGTGGAGATGGAGGACTTTTGAGTCCATTCAGGATCCGGGGCAGCATGAAACACCATGCTCTCTCTTTGTCCTGGGATATGGTTGGTACTCATCACGGGAAGTTCCGTTACCCCTTCTTTAACTTTGCTTCCTTGCTTGTTTACGACAATGGGCACTAAACAGCCCTGGACCCCTAACACACGATACATTACAGGGCATCATACTGAGTGCCCAGGGTTGGGTATTTAGTCTAAAACTAACTATGCTAACTAATAACTAAGTGTTACAGGACGAGAAACAAGGGTATAACCATCAGACCACTAAAAGTGGAACGTTGTCAGCTCGAGCACTGACCTCTTTGCTCTGCCCTATATGCCTATTAGAATGGGTGACCGACCTTTAAAGTGCACCCACTTTTGGAGAAGAAAATTTTCCCCGCTAGCAGTTCTAGACCTTTTTCCATTAATATACTGTAACTCAGCCTTAATTGAAGTAATTCCTATCGGGTTTTACAAATAGACCTTAATAAAAAGTAGTTTTTTATTCAGTTATATAAGAAAATAAAGCAAGGTTAAAATTAAAGTATCGTATAACGGCTTGCTGTAATAACAATTCGGAAATACCGAAACCGCGGTTTTAAAATACAAAAAGCGTTAAACTTTATTAACGTTTTTAAAAACATAATAAAATTTCTTAACCTTTCCAAAAATTGTAAAACAAGTTCGAAACAAGACTTAAATACGTAATTTTATTGAAGTTATTTTATCAGATTATACAAATGAAAAGATATAAAGTGAATATTAAGCTATATATTTATATATTAAAATATTTATATTAAAACTAAATATATAACGTAACTTAAGTGTTATTAAGGAAAATAAACTTAGAAATCGCCTTTAAACGTTATTAAGAAGTGTTGAACTTTTTTTGAAGAAAATGATTTAGCTAATATGTATTAATAATATAAAATAAGTATAGCAATTAGAAAATCTCTTTATTAAAAAGTTTTAAGGAGAGTTTTTAAACTTATACTAAGATGAAAAGGTTTAAGATAGTTAATAACATCTATGTTTTAAAAAAGTATGTCAACAAACAAAAGTTGAACTTTTATATTTATTTTGACGGATTATTTTGTAAAAATAATAAATTTTAATAGAATTTTTTTGTTAAATCTAATTGCTTTCTTTTAAAAATTAATATAATAACTATCACGTAATCCGATAATTTGTAAAGTGCATTTTTTATAAACGAAATATATAGAAGCAATTAATAAACAGATTTTTTTTAACAAACTAATACGTTATATAGCGAAATATTTCGTTTTGATATAATATTAATTTAACTTAATATTAGCTGACCTGTTTCTATAACATGTTTACGAATCACGATTTTCCAATATAAACAATCTTTTATTATGCGAAAAGTATTCTTAGTATACATTAAAAACCTGGCAAAATTATAATATTGTTCGAATTTTAAAAATATAGCATTTCGCAAAAACGTACGATTATACTGTCGCGTTAAACGCTTTAAAAGCTTCGTGATATATTTTTCCATTTTATATAAAAAGCAAATCAAACGGATTTAGCAAACACGTAATATTTATATATTTATATATAATAATAAAAGTATATAATTTAATTACCATTGATTTCTTTGCGAAAGTAATTAATATACCATACTGGTAAACGGCCCAAACCAGTAAGCGGCCTTTTTTTGAGCCTCCGCGAAATTATATATAAAATGATTTAATTATAATATAATAAATGCATTCCAATCGACGGTAATCTTTATCGCTAACCGTATCTAAAATATCAAAACAAATATATGCATTATCATAAGCCTTATTACGGACGTACAGTTGAGGAGCAGAAGTCACGGCGTTTTGCAATTTTGCTTCAAAGCTTAACGTTTTCAACATATAATATCTTAAGAACTTTCTATATAAATAAAAAAAGAAAAATGGGTTTCATATACACAATTACTCGCCATATGATATATATCAAGTGGCGATCATTTTAAGGGAAGATGCTTATTTAATATCACTTTTTAAAAAGTATCAGTTTTTGAAAAAAGGGTGTTTTATAATATCATCCCGCTTACGTAATAAATCCGTTTCCCAAACTTAAATATTAATCATAATCAATATAGCAAATGTAAATAAAACTGGTTTCAGCCTAAGATATTATGTAAAAGGAAAGATATCAAAGCAAATCGATTTTTATAGAAATTGACTTTTATTTAAAATAGACATTACGTAAGCATATCGTCTGAAAATAATCCCCACTTTATATATATGATATGCCGAGCAATTATAAATATAAAACCTATTTTCTTTTTTTATTTACATGCAAGGTTCTTAAAGGTATTACATATTGAAAACGTTGAGCTTTGATGCAAAATCGAACATCCCCGTCACCTTTTGCTTCCTCACTGTTTATTGCTATTGTTTACATTAAAAGTCTTGCTATAAATTAGCTTTAAAAATTAAAAACACTATTATTTTACAACGATATTTTTATTAACTAAATATACTTTTTTATTCTATATAGTATATGTTTTGGTTTTACCAAAAACGTTTATTTTAATCTTCTAATTACGTAAAATCGAATTATTACAATTTGGACCCCGATAACTCTACGAACAACGTCCTATAACATGCGATATTACGGGTTATACAACACGCCGTATACTTTGCAACGTGCTTTGTAATAAGCTATAAGATATATTTCTTAACGAAATATATCTATATATATTAAATATATTAAAATAAATGAAAGGCCGTCATAAATTATATATTAAAACGCCGGTTAATAATACAGCTCTCGTCAACTAGCTTCGACTCGTACAAATAATAGTAATAGTAATTTGGACACATTATATATACGCAAGATAGTATGAATATCAAAAGGAAAAACGATATAACGTTTATAACGAGTTATAATATAATATATATACGTACGAAAAAGCTGTCACGCTATTTAGTAAGAAAGACTTCGATTATTTTAAATAGAATTCTTTACGTTATATGAAAGTTATTTAAAGGTAAAATTGCGGAATAGTGAAAAAAGGTCCGCGTAGTGGTTTGGGTTATCCACTAGCGTAGAAAGTGATTATTAATTGCTTATAGGAAACCTATTATATATATAATATATTCTATAATATACTTATATTACGAAGCGATTTAAACTATGACAGCTACCAATAGTGTTAATATTTCAATATTTTAACTAAAATTAAATGTCTCTAAAAACCTATATAATACACCGCCTTATAAAGCATTTAAAATAAACTTAAATAGGTAGAAAAGATTCCCGGAACTCTAAATTTAACTTTAAACTGTTACTTCTGATAAATAACGTTTTTAAACTTACTTTAAAGCCCCGTTATGATGGTCGGTAAGCCCGAATTAATATTACAGCTCATTTGCGAAAATTAACGCCGACCGAAAGAAATACATTATTAATCAAATTTTTAAATTAAATACGCAATCGTTTCTAGTCCGGTGCTAACAGGATATATATATAGCAAGGTTATTATTTATTTAAGGCATTATAGAACATCTTGGGATAAGCTAGATCTCGAGTTTTTTAAACGGTAAAGGAAATTTAGAACGTGTTTAAATCGATAAAACCGTTATTAAAAGATATTAAGCAAACTTTTAAGAGTATTTTATAGATCTTTCGAATTTGTTCAGGTTATAATCGTAACATATAGTGTTAGAAAAGAAAGTGTTTATTACTTCGACGAAAGGGGTTTTTAATAGCGTTTTTTATAATATCGGAGATAGTAATTGCAAATACTAAAAAACTTAAAAGATCTAACGAAATAATAGTAGACAAATGGAAATAGGTTAGAAATATATATGTTATTAAATGCCAAGTTAAGCTTTATTAGTATCTATTTATATAACGAAAGACGCTGTTTTTTATATTTCGGTTTTAGAAAAGTTTATATTATTTAATTAAACGTTCCGTCTAACACTAATTAAATAACGGACGAGATAGATTTAAAACGAATTTAATATCTTAGAAAACATATTCGAACACGTATAAAAAAATGGAGTTTTTTTTAATTCTTAACGATTGTACAGATAATTATTCGATAAAATTCGAAAACTACTATACGAATAACTATAATATTACATTTTGTATGGCAATCTCTCTATTTCTGTTATCGGTTTAACCTTTTAATACATTTCATCTTTTCGTATTAAAACATCTCTATAGGCTTTCGACCAAAGCTTTAATACGAGGTTACTATATTCTATTCCGAATAAAGAGTTCTTTTTTAGTTTTTACAACAGGTTTATACCTGTAATAATGTTTAATAATATTATATCGATATATTTAAAAGTGGACCTAGTTTATTCGATTCTAGCAACCTTTTTTCCGAATTAGGAATTGCTTTAATTATATCCAAGTTTATCCTTTTTCGGTTTATTTCTAGCGGCCCCGTTTGTTCTTTTCCGTTAAGAGTTTTTATAACTATTTAGAAAATAATTAACCAGAAAAATAACTTATAAAAGAACATCGAAGATTGTTAAACATGTTCGTCGTTAAAAAAAGCGAAATCAGTTATTGTTTAATAATTAATAACTTGATACTTTTATAGAAAAGTTACTTTATTAAAGGAAAGATATAACAATTGGTATTAAACGAAGTATATCTTTAACAAAGGCTAGAAAAATAAAGATAGATGGTTTTAAAAAAGTGAAACCCTTAGTAAAGAAAAAAGACAAGTCCTAATAGCTTTGTGGTCCTAAGTCAAGATATCAAGATTTAAATCGTCGTCGTTTTAGGTAATTTATAACGTACAAAGCCTGCTAGTTTGAACCAGATTGAAAATAATATACTTTAGATACTACTTAACCTAATATACAGATTACTAAAAGATTTAACTTTATACCGAATCTAGCAATTATTGAAATAATTAAAAATGTTTAACTTAATAATATTTATAGCATAAGTAATAATGTATTATTATATCTACAATTTTTACTAATTGCCGGGGCCTATTTATAGATACGGTTATTAGAAATATATTTCGATCGCGACTTGATAAACAGTTTCTGGAATATATGTAGGTATATATAATATAACTTTGAGTTATTGTTAGCTTGTATATAGATAGATACCTAATAGTACTAAAACTTGCAAATAAAAATGTATAAAATGTTTTGAAAATAATAGGAACTTATGCACGCTAATATTTGCAAAAAGGAGCATTGTAAAAAACAAAGTATTTACAACTGATATAAAACAGGCTTTATAAAGAAAGTATTAATAATATTCGATATAATTATTATAAATATTAAGAGATAAAAAAGCTTATATAAAATGTAATAGCAAAACGAAAGTCGGTTATAGTTATATAAACTATTAATTTATAATCTTAAGATTTCCCGTTAATAATCGTTGAAACGGAAAACCTGTTTTGTAAATGCTTTTATAAAAAGAAGTTAGTATTAACCGATTTAACAATCGATATATACAGTGATTAAATAACCAGGTAATTACATTTAAATTATAACTGATATTTTGATATATATATACGGACGTATAAGAAAACATAAAGACGTTTCCTTGTTTCAACAGTTACGAAATTTATTGATGTTCTACACAAGCTTGCGGGATATACAAGCTCACAGCGCACTTTTTGACAGCTCGCATTAACCAATCCAAATAACTTAACTATATCGCAATGAATCGATTCCAATTAACGGTATTTGTTGTTAATAACCATATTTATATCTTTTAAATAAACGCATGCATTATATTGAGGCCTGTTATGAATGTGTATTGTTATTTTTTCTTTTTAAATATTTTACGACTAATTAATTTTTAACGGATTTATCCTATTATTACCCCTCTTTCGAAAATATTAAAGCCGACCAACAGGACAACGATTACCGATTTATTTGCTAATCTATCTCCGCGAATATTTTTTGCCCGGCTTTAATACGTGGAAAATATTCGCAAAATACATCGGATCGGAAAGCTATAGATTTTGTTATAAGACGCGTTGCGAGGCTGTGAAGCAAAGTTATAGAGTTTTTTATGGAGCACGTTGCGGGACGTATCCCAAACGTATTGTCAGCTAGCCTGGTATGCTAAAGCACTTTAACTAAAAAAGGCTATGCTTTGATCGGAGTATATATGTTATGTTGCTAGGCTACATAAAAGCAGTGCGTACACGAAATACTTATATAATCGACTGAAAATAATAACGCAATCAACATCTTTTCTCTGTAATAATTTAAAGTTAACTAGCTTAGTTCGAGTAATTATTAATTAACTGCCTATTGCTAAAACGATGTATAATATATCTTAATAATAATTATCCTTACACATTTTAAAAACAAAAGTAAAGAACGTATTATTAACGCTATCTGTTATTTACAAAGGATCTAAGACCTGGAACCGCTTAGGGGTTAATTCCAATATAAAACATACGCGCTTAAAATGTAAAGCTTTATTAATTCTAATTAGTTACTTTTATAACTTCTTAAACACATAGAACCCGATATATATTGTTATGCAAAAGACGATTTCGCTATACGACGCGGACTAATATCTTATCTTTATTCTTATCTTCAAAAAATTACCATCGAAAAATTCGAGCTTTACGGGATTACCTAACTAATACACTTAAAATTACAACCGAAGGCTAACAAACTTACAATAAGAACTTTACAACATATACCTACAAAAGTCGCAAGTACGATACCTTCTGTAAAAACATTAACGACCTTACAAAATAAATCTTGAAATCTGTATCTCTAGCAATTTAAAAGATAAGTTATCTTTTAAAAAAGACTTACGAAAGTAATACGCTAAAATGGCCGAATCCGGTAAAATTTACGTCAGTAAACTGCGAATTAATACCTGAAGAAAATAGAGAAAAAGGCTAGGGGAAATCGAAAGTTAAGTAAAAAGCTAAATAAAAACTTTATTAAATAATTAAAAACAATAACCCAAAGATAGCAATACAGCGTCCTAGAAACAAATAATAAAGCATATAAGCTAACAATCTATATATAGCTTTGGCTTTTTTATAAAAACCTAGAAAATTAGCTTTTAAAGAAATGAAAAACCCGAAATTAATACCGGAACAAATTAATTACTAAAGAATTACAGCTACCTCTTTTAAGTTATAATCTTTATTTAAATAACGAAATATTAAAACATTTTTTCCGAATTTTGATAAAGTTTTTACGGATGCTATTAATTCAGATAATACTAATTATTATTTAGAGAAAAAGACTTATTATCTCCTAATCCCGAAAAAGAACCTTTAAACAAACGCTGAAATGAGATAATTATAAAAATACTTATATAGACCGAAACCCCAATAAGCAAAAACGTAACGAATCGGACCTTTAAAGAATTGGTTACGAAGCCTGTTTAAAATCTACTTACGGAATGCCTTAGTAATATTACGCATGTTTTAATAAACCTTTAACAAAGTTTTACTTTAACATTATTTTAACTAACTTAATTAAAGAAAAGAGTATTTTCAAATTCTTGTTTAAAAAACAACACTAAACGTTTATTCAAAACGTTAAATAATCTAATAGCATAAGAAGGATTACCTTTTAAAAAAAGAAAAATACTGATACGGTTTTTATATACTATTTAATAAAGCGCCATAAGTATTTCTTTTTACCCTTTAAGCAATTTGTTTATTTTAAACTTGAGGCTTAATGATATAGTTTTTAACTTTTTTGATAAGTTTCTAAATTTCAAAATAGCAATATAAAATAACGGGATATAGGTAAGTAATAGCGTCGTCCGGATCAAAAGGTACGAAAAGTTTAATATGCTGGTTCGAATGCCTAACGGTACGAAGACGTGCGGCTATATAACGTAACCAATTACGAAATATTAGCATAGAACCTATTATTACATCCATAGTTCCAACAAATAGAATTATGAATAAAACAAGCAAAAAAATAACAACTGCGATCGAAATAAATATAACGAAGTTATAATTAATACAATAAGTATATTTAATCTGTTCGTTATTAAGGATAATAACGCAATAATATCTTATGCAACCTTAACTATCTATAAACGAAATATCAACATATAAACGACGAAACCACTACGTATAAGTAACGATACGTTATAGCATCTATAATTAAGCGATCCAGTCTTCGCAATAGTCGTTCAGCTATGATTTTATACGAAAAGAAATCCGAATAAAAATCCTACAACTATTAAATATCAAATATATAACAATAAGAAAACAAAAGAGTAAATACGTTATATAGCTAAAAAGAGAAATCTCGATTGAAATAAAAATCCGTCATCAAATCCATTAACCTCGAAAAGAATCTTAGAAAATATGAATATATTATATTTGTTATTAAGAAGTATTTAAGCTTTGTTTGAGATATTTAGCTTAAATCCGAGAATAGGATATCTTAATTATAGCATTCCGATAGCTTTTAAACATTTAAAAAAACCAAGACAAAAATAGCTTTTTAAATAATCGAATATGATAACGAAATCCGAAAAGTTACCAGCTTCGAAATATGTCTTAATCGCTTCCTTTTAATATCGAGCTTAAAACCTTGATAATACGTATCCAGGCTTAGAATAAGTGTACAAAACGGCTAAAAGATACAAAAAGACGATTACGATGCGAAATAGGGCTAAAATACTTGCGTTCCTAATTGTATACATTTTAAAACGGCAATATATTTATATCACCGTATTTTCAATTACGCTCTTTTGAAGAAGCCTTATAAATGGTTTACTATATTTACTTAACGTACAAAAGCGGCGTTAAAAAAACTTAATCGCCAGCTTTTAAAAGCCGATTTGCGAACTCGTAGATAGATGGTCTATGTTATAATAACCGTTATTATAAAAAAGATTTAAAGGTTAAATCTTAAGCAGAAATAAGCCTTTTTGTAGGTTACTGTTTAACAAATAGTTATAAGAGTTGGAACTCGTTAACAAATAAGGTTACTACTATTCGAAACGTATAATTTAACGAAGAAGTTAGCTTTTTCGCTATTATTAAAACTTTCAAAAATAACATACTTTACATTATAAAAAACGAAAAACAAAACTTCTTTTAACAGATTTATATATTTAATCAAGCTAACAGTGACCTTAATTATAAATAAAAGATTTAAGAACTAATGTATTTAGCGGCTAGATAAAAGAATTGTTCAAAATAGCATAGACGTACAAAGCGTACGGAAACGGGAAAAACATATCTGGTCGTAAAAGCCTAATTATCTTTATACAATATTTACATTTGAATTATTACCGTTTTTTGAATTATAATAGTTATTAATGTTTGCTTTAATATTTATTATAATTATTGCAACTACGGAAAAGTTAAAGATAACTTTCAGTTTTCATTATATCATTGAATTTATGATAACGGTAAAAGACGAAAATATCTTACGGGTTGGAAACGTAAACTTCTCGTGTATTCCGTATTGAAAAAGTAATTATCAATACGATTATAGAATATAAAAAGTCGGGCTTAACGTAAAACGATTAACCCATTTTATTAATACGATGGATAATGGGTTAGGAGATTAAGGAGGTTTAGAAAAAATAAAAACCCGAAATACGTACTATTTGAATTGGAAAAGCGTTAATATATTAAAAGCAAAAAGAATACCCGGGTTAATAAGCCCGATATATAAAAGAGATCTACCGCTACCGTCGCCAACGTATAGAAAGCTAACTATATATCCGCTAGGGAATTTATTTGATAAAACAGAAAGGGCTTATTTACAAACCTACGCAAATATACGATTTCAAGAAATCGTTAACTAGTTTTATATTAAAAGGAAATAAGTTTTAGAATATATATAGATGTACGTTCATAAGTTTAATAAGCATAACTGGCTTTAGAAATATAAAGCCCGTTTTGTTTCCTAAAGTAATTAAAAATTAAATAATATTTATAGCGAAATAAAGGTTTTTATTTTAAGAAAAAGGCGTTTTAAAGTTCTAACAATTATTGCAACTGAGTTCGACTTAAGATTTAAGCAATATAACGTTATAAACATTTTCGTTTACGCGAACTTGCCCAATAAGATATACATAAAGACGTCTCTCGAATACCTCTAATATAACATAGTTTTCTCAATTTGGAAGGTATGATATAGCTTAATAGAAATGCCGTTATTCCGGTATATTTAAACGTTTACGACTTAACCCCTTTTTTTATAAAAGCTAGTTGTTTTTTTATTAAGAAATGCTTAGTTTTTCTTTACGTTAACGATATCATCGGAACGTATAACAAGAAAGATTAAGCCTTTATTTATTGGTTAATCTAGTAAATACAAAAACGGTAGACGTTTATACAAGATAAAAACTTAGAAAGTTTTTAAGATCGAAGGAAATAAAAATATAAACTTGATAAAAAATGAATGTCGCTATTTCAATCCGGCTTTTCAAATAAGCTGGTTAATGTAGTTCTTTTAAAAGAAATTGAATAGTTTTTTAAAGATATTAATATTAAACGCCGAATGACAGCTAAATCTTAATTTACCTTATTTAGATTATATTATCAAATAAAAGAAAAGATCCGATTTAATTTACACGTTACTGTTTATTCTTATCCCGATATATGTTTTCCAATATCCCGCCTTGCACCATTGAACCTATATTCCAATAACGCGTAAAATAAAGCAGCTAACCGGGTTAGACAGTACCTGATCGGCATTGAAACGTTAAAGTTACAGTTTGTAGCGAGAATTTAATAAATACTCAAAGCGACGCTTCTTTTATACATAATATAGTCGATCGAAAAGGTTATAAAGTGTACGTTACAAAGTGATCTAAAAAAGCAATAAACTAACGTGCGAAAAAGTAGATATAGTAATTATTTTTATAACCGAGATAGAATTATTATCCTTTATATAAGTTGTTAAAAAGACCTGATGTAGCTTTTAATTAATTACAACACAACAAGTCGGCCTCGCTATACAACGTTTACATATATAATGCGATAATTAACAACCTATAAGGTTTGTTAATACCGACGTTGCTTTTTACGGATAAAGTCACGATACATAGATATATATAATGATAGCTGCCAAAAGTAATAAAGAAAAGTCTAATTAAGATGAAATATATTTTTAAAAGTTGTATATTTGCTAATAGATTATTTTAAACCTTGTTACCAAAGCTTTTAGGTTTTCTATCAAGCAGTTAAGATTAGTATATATTGCACAAGCTTTAAACCGGCGGAGAAAGATATTAAAAGCGATTATTAATAAGTGATTGGTTAATTACCAGAATATAGTTATCCAGAGAAAGATAAAATAGAATATTCGACTTTGAAAAGTAATAAAATATGACGATTAAGGTTCCGATTTCTTTCAGCCGTTAGGGTGGTATATTAGTTAGTCAGGTATGTTAAAGTACTTTAATTAAAAAAAAGTTGCGTTTTGATCGGATGATATATATTTCGTTATTAAGTTGTACAATAGCACTGCGTAAATAAAGGATCTTCGTAATTAGCTAAATATAACAATGAAATTAACATCTATATATCCGATACATATTGTAAGATACGTCGCGGTTGATTTATAATAAATCTATCTTACGCGATAACTATTAAAACAAGCGTTTTTACTAAAATGAAAATACTTATTAAAGGAGATAAATAATGTTTTTAATTAATAAGAAAAGTCGTAATAATGAAATACGGTTAAAAGTCTTAAAAACAATGAGTTATAAAACGGTCAGATAGTAGGAATTGTAATGTAAATATAAAACAAGCCTTGATATAATGCGTACATTTGTTTTAAAGTTATAGATACGATTAGCAATAAAGATTATAGGTAATTGGAATTGAAACGTTACGTAAATAACGGTATTATTACGCTTTGTGTATCTTATGAATCTTTTCATCTATTTTAACGCTTTGCTATTTTTTGTCATTCCGTATTATAGTACGTTTATACGTTTTATATCGAAGGTTTATTGGGACGTTCCCATATTTATATTACTAAAAGATTTATAGTTGTAATTCTTATTACCCATTTATATCTATTACAATATTCGATAATATAAAATCCGGCTTTTACAATGGTAGATTTATTTCCTTCAAATTTATTAACGGTTTTTTCGGAATTAAAAATCCTTCTACTTTTCGTTACGTTAACGGTTTCTCTGCTTACGTTTTCGGTGTTATTCAATTTTTTTTCCGAAACCTTTTCAGATATCTATAAAAAGAAAATCGTTATTTAAAAAAAGAGAAATAACGGAAGCAGTCTCACGACGTGCATACTTAAAAGTTTGTTCTTTTTGTTAAAAGATAACTTAATAACTTAATATAAAAGTTTTTTTTAAAAGAACAACCGTCAAATTACGTAAAAGAAACCTTTTTCTCAGTAAATCTCAGATGTCTAAAATGAAAGGTTTCAAAAGGCAAATAGTATTACACAAAAGAAAAATAAGGTTTTTTAACAAAAGGTGAAGTTAAATAAATAATGCAGCTAATATCGGTTAAACGTAATGGTTTTAAAAGATTGAAATAAAGAAACGGAGATACAATATACTTGGCAAATCGAAATATAATGCCTTTATTTATCGAAAGGTTATAAATACGTTTACCGAAACAAAGATTCGATTAATTTACATGCATTTATCACATTACGGTTATTTAGGTTCCATTTCATATTACAGAGTATGAAAGAGTGCGCTGTTTAGTTATATACGCGTTTTTTTGATATAAGACGTTAAACATAAATTATAAATTACAGCTTAACGCTATAAATAACCCGGTAGTAGGACGATAGGCTAGAATCAGAACTATGATACTAATTCAAGGATGGAAAAAGGATAAAATCGCTATACCAACAGATATTGTTTATCAATTATATAGCATTTTCGTTTCTCGTTTCCTGCTTATATGATATAGATATCTGGTATTTCTTTTAATCTATCTCTATAGTATCTTTTTATTTCTTCGCTACTTCTTGATACTAATATCGATTTACTCTCGTGCATTTTTTTCACCTGTTTTCTTTTTTTTGTTATTCTATCACTACTTTTTGCAACACTTTTGAATTTTCTTATATTTGTATAACCAAAGCACTCACAGATTTTATAATTTTTATAATATTGATATTACGTCCATTTATATAAGACGCTTTTATGTAATATATCGACGTTATATTAACTTATATTATCTTTCAGTTCCAGATACTTTTTCGTATTTCGCTAATAGTTTTTATTTTCGCTATAATCGGCATATATATTTTTATAGTACAAAGTATATAACCTTGTAAGCGAGGTAAGTTCATCGCGTCTTTTTTATCAATTTCGTACCGGCACACTTGTTTCGCTTTACTGACTTTATAATATTTATCTGGCAGAAAAAATAACTGAATTTTAAATATTAGTATTAGCTTAATAATATTCCTATTCATATTGATATTATCTGTTCGATATATAATCATTCTGATTTTAATATCAATAACTACGATATTTACGAATATAACGATATATTTCGAATAGAGATTTATACAGTGGTATTATGCCTTTATACAAGAACCGAAATAATAGAGGGATTTTATTATTACAGCTTACGTAAAATTGGCCATAAAAGAAATTTTAATATACTACATAGATGGGCTGTGTATACAAGCAAGCTATACACTTTTTCGTATTCCATAACATCAAATCCAAATAAATAATTACAACGCGATAAATTAATTCAAACTAATCGAACTTTTCGTCGTTAAACGTATTAAACGCCTTTTTCATAAATACGCGCATTATATCCAGGCTTGCTGCAAACGCTACATTTTCGTTTTTTCGTTTAAACCTTTTTATAACGATTATTCTTATCGCTGTTAGTTGTATTTTTAATGTCCCTTTATGGCCAGAAAAGCTTATCCCTTGGATATAATAAATATTTTTTCTTTTTAAAAAGGTTTGTTTTGATTTTTTTAGCTTTTTTTAAAAAAACAATTAGTTTCGCGTAATTTGGCAGCCTTTTTTAAAAAAGGTTTTCGTTTAAAATATTAAGTTATTTTTTGGTAAATATTAACCAATTTAACCATTTTTATCGGCAAGTTTGCTTAATAATTTTTAATCTTTTTCTGCAAATATCGTTCCCGCTTTTTTACTTCTTATATATTTCGAAAGGCTTTCGAAAGTAAGGAAAAAATAAAACCGGCAGAGGTAAACGGCAACACGATCGGCGTAAATACAATTAAAAGAATTTGTAAATCGGAAAAAACGTTTTTAAAATCAAATAAAACAAATCCAACTTCGGCAAAATTGGATTTAATATTATTAAATATAATAACGGTTTTACACGTAGCGTAAAAACCGGCAGGAAAACCTTTTATCGTAATAAATATAATAACATTATATTAAATTTCCGATATAAAGCGCATAACCACATTTTATAACGGAAAAACAGGATTTATCGAAAGGTTAAAAAAAATAAAGAAAAAGGTATATAAAACATAATAATACCGTTATTTGCGTAATACATTTTCAAATCTTATCAAATAATAGCTTTGGTGGTCCTCGAGAATAAAGGACGTTTCGTTTTATTCGTATACGTTCAATTATGTTTATCGAAATATTAAATTCTTTTAAACTTAATTCGTCGGTTATTTAGTTATTATAATAAATATTAACTTGTTTATCGGTGAATAATAAGTTATCGCCATATTATAATTTAAAATAAGTTTTCCCCGTTATAATAATAGGTAACGATATAACTTAATTTTGCAAATTTATAACTTATATAATTATAATATAATTCCGGTTATTTTATTACGTTTATTTAAACTTTTACGTTTATCGGCATTTATAATTATTATTTTTTATATTATTAAAAGTTTATTTAAAAATTCCCTTTTATCGAAGTTATAGATATCTTTTTTGGGCGACCGTTTTTTGAGAATATAACTCGGATTAGTTTAAACCATTTACGAAATACATTTAAAACTTTATATAATACCTTCCAATAATTAATTTTTCGATTTAAGCGTGTTTTAAATTTATTTTGCCGTCGTACAAAAGCTAACGCCCCATTATCTTTAACGCGTTTTACGGCGCATTAAGTGAGAAGTAACTTCGTTATATTTTTAATATATTTAATCAGGATAGAAAACGTTCGCGTGGTAAGGTTAAGAGGTTTTTTAATAATCGATCTTTTTTCAGTCGGCTTTAGTTTTCGCGAATTAAGAATAATATCGGTTCGGTCGTATTTGCTGTTAATTCGCGTTTTTTAGATAATAAATATAACGTTATAAATAAAACTAAACTTTTTATAATTAAGTTTCGGATTTTATTTTTTAACCTAAACGGTTAAGTTTATTCTCGTTTCTTTGGTAAATCGTTCCATATTATGGTTATTAAGAAACAAGTAATTAAAGTTAAATAGTTAAAATAATTAAAAAAGATATACAGCTTATTTATGTATACAGCTCGCCTGTATGGTACGTTAACCGTATTTATAATTATAATTATATCTTAAAAGAGGTTTTCAAGTCATTGTGATACTTCCTCCGTTTAGATAACCCTTTGCAAAACTATAGATAATATATTATTTACAGCTTGTTATTACCGCTTTAACTATATTGTTTTAGCTACTTTTTCTTATAGCTTTATTAATATTAACTTGCAAAACTGGTGTTTAAATTAGTACTTGAAAATATTTTAATATTTTTTATTTTCTCCTACCTATAAAGATTAACTAGAAGCTTTAATTAAACGTAGTTTTTATTGCAAAGTAATTACAAGTATTATTTAACCATTAAGTCAATCTAGATTTTTACTAGTAACGTCGCAAATCGCCTATTCCGGACAGCTTTTTTGCACTTCGAAATAACAATACAAATTAATCGATTATAACATCGTAAAGTGAATGGATATTAATCGAATTCTTTTATATTAAACTAATTTGCAGCTTTTTTTACAAATACGTATAATATATTCGGACTTATCGTAAACACTACAGTTTTTTTTTTCCTTTCTAAATCTTTTGTAACGATGATTTGCAGCCGCCATTAATTACGAATCTTTTCTTTTTAACTTTCTTTTTAACTTTCTTTGAGGCTGAAAAGCTTCTTTGTTTTATGTAATAGTTCTTTTTCTTGAAAAGGTTTATATTTCATCTTTTAACATTTATTTAAAATATTGTATATTTTACGTAATTAAATGGGATTTTCTCGAAAGGATTTAACTTTTTAATAAAACAACAATTTACTTTTAACAAAGCTTTTAACCGATTGAATAACTTTTATTCTAGTAATTCCTGCTGTTTTTTTTATAAATAACGCCTTTTCTTTATTGTTTTACGGTTATTTCTAAGGGTTTTAATAACAGAAAAAAATAACTGACCGAGGTAAATGACGATATATTCGGCATAAGTACAATTGACTGTTTTTTCCACAAACGATATTATTAACCTCGAATACATTAAATCTAAGCCTTTTAAATCTGTTATTTATATATTCAAATGTGATAATAATAGTAATTTCATTAAACGAACTAAAACAACTTTATTTTCGCAATATGACTATAATAAAGTGATATTAGACTTTGCAACATAAAAGAAAAGGCTCGTTGTAAAGCGGAAAAGTAAAACAGGTTAAAAGGTAAAAACCTATAAAAAAGAAATGGTATCTGAAAAATATAACAATACCGTTACTTTGATGATTTTCTTCGAATTGTATCACAGGGTGATTTTCGTAGACGTCGGAGATAAAAAAAAAGGGCTTTGTTTTTTTCGTATATATTCGAATAAATCTACTGGAGTATTGAAGTTATTTTAACTTTAAACCTTTAACTTTTAATAGTTATAGTTTATATTAAGTTCTAATTAACGAATAATGCATTGTTATAACACTAAAAACCAAAGTATATCCTTTTAACACTTGTTATCAGTAACTTGGCTTTATTAATAACTAAGTTACCATACCATACAAAGGAACTGGCTATACAAACGAACTGGCCGGATTCTGGCACTCCGCAACAATCCATCTAGATAACTCAGCCACAATACATCCAATTTATTCAAATTAACCGTATTCCCTTTCGCTAACCCTATTTACAGCTTTCCAACAAATGCGCGCATTATATTAAAGCTTGCTGCGGACGCCATATTATCATTCTTTCGTTCTAACATTTTTACGGCCACTTCTAACAACTACTAACAGCATTTCTTTTACTACTACTTTTTTTACCGACCAAAGAAAGTTGATTATCTTTTCCAGTAAATCTTCATTTTATCTTAAACGTTTATTCTAAATGTTAATTACATAAAATCGAATTATTATTACGAAATCGAACCTTACGACATCCCGACGCGTCCTTAACGCGTCCCGCGATACGACCCGTAACGTACCTAACAATATACCTTCCCCGACGCGTTTTGTATCGTATTATATAATATTATAAAACCGGACAAGTTATAATCGCGTATTTAAAAAAAGATTTTAGTTTATAATAATGTTATATATCGGTCGGCTTTAATTCGCACGAAATGGAAATAATAATAACTAAAACACATTAAAACATAATCGGTTATATATCGGTTAAAAGAAAGAATTAACAATATAACCTTCGCGACAAGGCTTAATATAATACATGCATTTATTAAAAAACTATAAATACGGTTAGCGAAAAAAAATACGGTTAATTTGAATTAATTGGATATATTGTAATTAAGTTATTTAGATGGATTGTTACGGAATGCCAGAATCCGGCCAACTCGCTTATGTGGCCACGTCGCTTGTCTGGTATGTTACTTTTTTAATATTTTATTAAAATACATTTAAATTAAGCAGTTATTATATATTAAGTTCACAAATACTATCGGATTTCTCTCTATTAGACGTATTTATAACTTTTTATAGCTAGGCGTAATATCTTCGTATTTGCCGTAGATGCTGCATTTCCGTTCTACTTTTCAGACTTTTGCTACTATTATTTTTAGCTGTTGTGAATTAACATTTTTTAATATGTCTTTTCGATTAAGAGACTTTCTCTTTCTCGTATAGTATGTGTCTTGGTTTTTAGAAACGTCTATATTGGTTTTTCATTATTTGCATACAATATAATTCGTTTCGTAAATTTAGACAGTTTTTTCCCAGAAAAGGATATTTTTATATTAATGTCGTAAATCACTTCTTGTTAAAACATTAACCGATTTACTAATTTCTATTCGCGAGGTGCCTTGGTAATGTTTGATATTTCTTGGTAAATAACGTTTTCGCTTTAATAATTCTTTTAAATACTGTTAAGCGTTTTTGTAAATAGGCATTAAAGGCGAATTGATGGGGAAAGATGGTAAAACAGTCAGCGTAATTAAATAAAAGAAATCTCCTAATTTACAAAGGCATTACTAAGATTAAATGGAACAAGTTTAGGTTTTAAAAGTCCGGATTTGATATTATTATACGTTATAGTAATATTAGACGTATAATAAGCGACGAAAATGAATTTTCTTTTCGCGATATAAGTAAAGCAATGTTGGATTATAATTTTGATATCAAAAGTACTAGTACAATATAAAACAGAAAAAAGACTAGGTCAAAAGTAAAATTACTAATAAATATAAAATAGTATATAAAGCGTAATAAGGGATTGTTTGTATAATATTCTTTCGAAGTTTATATAATAGTTATTTTCATATTCGTGGAAAATAAAGAAACTTTTTGTTTTTTTAAAAACGTTTCCAAACGTTTTTCGAATGTCGGATTTATTTTAGATTTAATAAATTGATTATTCAATTAATATAGCTTGTGTTAATTCTTTCAGCGGTTAGGAATAAGCTGTTGCGAGATTTGAATTTAAAGTCGATTCTTTTTCGTTAAAATACTATATTAAAGAAATACGTAATTTTATATTATAATAACTTATATAATTATAACCTAGTCTCGATTTCTTTTAATACGCTTATTTGAATCCTTTACCTTTTCAGTATTTATGATTATTATGCCGTATATTATTACTGATTATATAAAAGTTCGTTTTGTCGCAAATATAAATTTCTTCTATTTTACCGTGTTATGTGATTATAACTCAAAAAGTCTAAATAATTTACGAAATATCTTTGGACTTATGTATTGTATTTTCTAATCATTAACGTCTTGATTATACCGAGTTTTAAAGCCTTTTTACTATTGAAGAAATTTCGACTTTCTAGCTAACCTTATATATTCTGTAATGTACTGGGTTATTAATAAGTATGCGATATTTTTCAAATATTAAATCCGAATAGGAAAGTTTTACGTATTTAAGTTAAGAATTTGCTCGATATTAGATTTCCTTTCGGTCGATTTAACTTTTAGAAAATAAATAGAATGTTGGTTAAACAAGGTTTGCTCTCAAATTGGTTTTATAATATAAATAGAGTTAATTTGTATATAAAGCTAAGCCGTTTAAAATTACCTTTCGGATTTAATTTTCTTTTAAGTGGCTATATTTATTATAGCTTATTTTGCCCCGTATTTATAGTCTTAGTGTAAATAATCAAAGCTTGAAAATTGGTAATCGAAATTATCAAAAACGTGACCCAGTTATTAATAAAACTAACTTATTGGTATAGAACTTTATCTATGATATTAAATAGGAATATTACCTAACTTTACAAATTAATAGCTATATACTATTATAAGTTATTTTTACACTGCTTATTACCTTTTTAAAGCTGTTTTACTTTCTAATATTCATTATTAGTTTGTCGTATATTATTAAAATCCGTTTTAAGACGTCCGTTTCGTGCCAGCTATAGAGACGTTTTGTTCAGAATGCTATATATCATCATTATAACACGAACAAATTTAATCTATTATAGAAATATCTGTTAAATTTATATAATACCATTTAAATATCTATTTTTCAATATATAGGCGCGTTAATTTTATTTGACCTTCGTATAAATTCTAACGCCAAAATGAGCTTACCGTATCCCGGTACCTATTAAATAAGTAAGATATCCTTTATATCTTCAATATTTTCCTTAAAGAAGACATGACCGTATAGATAAAATTGAATGCAATAACAGATTGCTATTGTATTTCATATTCTTCACTAAAACCTATGCGACTCGCTGCTTTTTTTACGAATTCTTATCGAAATTTAAGAAGTTCTTCGCAAATCTGAGCAGCCGGGTTAACAATCGCTTATAACTCTTTTCGAATTGTTTTAAAAGCTGAATTTCGCAATTTTTAAGTTTTTTATTATTTTCCAGTTTTAGCTTTGCTCCTATTTATTCCGCAAACTCTATAATATGTTATATATAGCTAGCTTGTTAAAAAATTGATTATCTTTATTTTCGGAAATTAATACGGATCTAACAATTAAAAATCGAAGTTAATTTTCTTTAAAAAAAACCTTTTAAAACGACATTAATATCGACAGCCTTAGAGCGTCCGATAACTATGCAATAATGAAATACCGTAAATAAAATAGGTTTTATAAAACATTTATCTCCAAGGATAACCGGTATTGTATATGCTTATTTACCTAATATAATAATATCTTAATTCATAATAACTTAAAAAGGTTTTATAAAAACGATCGAAGTTGAATTTCCTAACCGTAAAGCTGTAAAGTTGACGAAAGTTTGCAAAGCTTTTAATATATCTTTCGTCTATTTTTAAGTTTTACTCTTGATATCTACTTTCAAGATTTACTTTTAGGTTTACTTTTACGATTTATCCCTAAGGTTTAGCGTATAAAGTTATATTATAATCCTGCTGAACCCTAGAACTAGCAGGCATAAGGTTTATCAAAATCCGAGCTTGTTGGCAACGACTTGAGTTTAAAGCCAAGTACGGGACTCAGGTATATAATCTATCCTAATTGTTAAAACCACTTAATTAATTATTGTATTCGAACATTCTGGGTATAGTATTTATCGTGCAATAATATCATATAATGATTTTCTATATATTGGATCAGACTGGAAAACAAGGCTTAGACTTGTTCAACCTTGCAAAAGAAATCCCCGCATTATATTTAAACTTGCTGCGAACGTATAATCTTTTTTTTTCCTTTTAATCGTTTCGCGATCGACTATTCTTAACTGCTATTAATAATGTTCTTAAACTAGCACCCTTTTTATTAACTTAAAAACATGTTTCATATTTATATTAAAGCATGGTTTTTAGTTTAAAAATTTTATTTCAAACCCTGAATTGCTTATTATCGACTTATTGCAAAATAATCTCAACGGGCCTTGCGATACACGCTACAACGAGCTTTACAACATACGCCTAATAATACGCTCCGCGGCACGGGATACGCCTTATAACGCGTCTTACTATACGCTTTATAATCCGCTTTACGACGTAATATATCAGTAAATTATTATTATATTAAAACCTGATAAAAACGATCGCCTATATGTATTATTTAGGCAGTAAATAACAGATTTCCTATCGATTGACTTTATTTTGTATAAAATAAGAATAATATTGCCTTGAACGCGTCGAAAAGTAGGTGATTGTAAAACGATTTACAAAAGAAACGGTAATATGCGTCTGTGGCAAGCTTTTTTATAATACCTATCTTTGCTTTGGAATTGTAAATAACGTCAAAGATAAACAATAACGTTCACTTAAGATAATAAAATATATTTAATTACGTTTATTCGGATTAGATAATTTAAACTTGCAAAAATATCTGATAAGATGATATATAATATTAATATAATTACGCAAGGTAAAATAAAGGTTTAAGCCTGGAAAATAAGGCTGAGCCAATATACAGAAATCATTCTACGATAATTTTCTACGATAGATATTATACCCAATATTTTCGAATACAATAACTCTTTAAATGGTTTTTTACGGTTTGGATAGATTGTATACCTTAGTTCCGTGCGTTATTCTGATTCCGACTGATACGTGGTTGTCGACAAGCTTCGGCCCTGGTAAACCTTATGCCCGCTGGCCACGGTTTAGCAGGGTCCTTGAAGGCCTTATAAAAAATAGCTTTATACGGTAAACCTTAAAGATAAACCTTAAAAGCGCATAAAAAGCTTTATAAGCTTGCGTTAGTTTCAAAATTAGAAAGTTTAACTTTAATCGTTCCTACGGTACCTTTTCAAGTTTTCCTTAATTAAGATACGAGTTAAAACAATATAACATGCCATACGAATACGAAATACCAGTTATTTGGAACGGGAAAGTTTCGACAGAAACTGTTCCGTTTACGGTAATCCATTTAAGAAAAATTACCGCATAATCCAAAGCAGTCGACGTAACTGTCGATTTGGAAAGTTATTCCAAAGAAAATCGACTGCGCCTTTTAATTTTCGGATACCGCCTTATTTTCGATAATAAAAATTTACTTTTTTATGAACTTATTATAAATAACCTCGATTTAACGGAAAAACTGTTAGCGAAGGTATAAGGGGATAAGGATAATAAAGATAATAAGTTAAATAATTCCGAAATCCAGCTGCTGGAACATTATACGTTAAAAAATTACGAGCGTTGGTTTGTTCGGCTGTTTAAAACCGCAAGGAACTTCCAGAATTCCGAGAGGAATTGACGTGGATAGGAGCTGCGAAACGGAAGGGGGTAGTGAAGTTAGGAGTTGACGTAGCAATCTATTATTTTTCCAAGTGCATATACGGTTACGTCTTTTCGAGGAAGAAATTAATATAATTACGTAAGTATATTATAAGTTTAAAAATAACGTTTTATACCAGGTTCCCGTTTAAACCGCCTCGCCGTTTAGCTTTTTAACCATTTTAATTATATAAGTTTAATGATCTGTTATTATAATAGCTATAATATAAAACGGTTTATATAAAAAGAAAAAACAAGCTTAAATGTTTAAGTTGAAAATAAAATTTTTAAAATTAATTATAAACGTTTTTATGTGATATATAGTATTTCCGAAACTATTTTCGAAACCCGATATAACCGTGCATCTTTCGAACCGATATTAGCCTTAATTTACAAATATTAACGCCAACTGAAAGGAAATCGAGTGCTGACCGAATTCTTAACCTAGATAGTAAGCATTTCTTATCTGGTTTTGGCTTACCTAACTTAAGTCAGACTTTATTTTTAAGATTAGGGCTGCGCGTATAGCGTAGCTATAATGTAGCGATAGTAAAAGCTTTGCAAAAAGCACGGTAGCTTCAGATACCGCGTTAACTTGATTGTGAAAGTACTTACAAAATCAACAAAACCTTAGGAATAAAGTCTAACCAGATGTTATGAATTTTTGGTTACGTTTGGCATGGTTTAATACAGAATTATCGAAAGCTTTTTTATTAAAATTCCAAGAACAACAACAATGAAATATATTATTAATTTAATAAACATTGTAATTCTATTACCTTTAAAGGGTGGATATAGCTCTATATGTAGCATACCAATCGGGATTAGTTTAGTGGAATTATTAAAAAATGAAATGGAAATCTCCGTTTAGCATATACCTTCCAACCGGAACGCCTTTATAGCTGCGACAACGCAACTACCGCGTACATCATTTCGTCATAGATTCTTCAAGCGCAATTCGGTATAGAAAAGCCCGTACAGTTAGTTTTTCAACTGTACAGGTGATGGTTATTGTGTTGAAAACGTTCCGGTTAACCAAATCGGGAAGCTTTTCAGGGTTACGACGTAATAACAACAGCTCGTATGGCTGAAAAATTGATATACGGACTTTCGCCATACTAAATATTTCTAGGAAGCCAAATATAAGATAATAACTAATAGTTATTCTATTGAAACTATAAAGTCGTTGCGGTCGCTTATTTCTAAACGTTTATTTAGCCGTCTTAGCTATAATCGTTATCCCAAAAATGGAGATACAGTAAGAATGCAAAAGTCGCGGTAGATGCCGTTTTCCAATACAAACTCATAAATTTCTACTTTAAATGTTTCTACAACTTTGTGCTATAATAATAAAAGAAGAATAAATATATCACAGGTTTTTAGAGAATATATAATTTGGGTTATTTGGTTTTCAAAAAAATGGCTATAGCGTAACCTAGTAATATTTCAAATATAAGATCAAAGTCGAGAAAAATTAAAAACTTAATTAACTTACATAAAATTATAAATAATTTAAGTTTAAAATTTCTTTAAACGCTACGACGTAAACGCTAAGACCTATCAAATTCTATTTTATTTCTATATATACGTTATAGTGCCCATTTTAATAAATAGATATTAAACAAAATCAATCTATTTTTAACATTCAATAGTTAAATAAATATATAGCCAATTTATTATTGTTTTAGATATTTTAAAAGAAGTATATAGCTTTTTATTAAGAGGATTTCTTTTAACTTTCACTTTTTTAAAAATGAATATATTATCGTATTTTAAATTATTCTAAAATCGGTTGTCGCAATTTGAACAATGTAAGCAGTATTGCTTATGAATATGCAATTTATGGATATTATTTCCTTATACGTCTATAGGTATATTCCGGAATAAATAAAGGTTTTAAATCTTAAGTTATTTATAATTACAACTATGAACTACTGTTGGAGAACATACGATATAAAAGCTAAACGAGACTTTTGCACCCTGACTGTAATTCCTACATATATGCGAGCTTATATTCGAAGCTATACAAATTTCTACACTTATCGGGCTTGATTTAGCTGCATAAGTTGTTTTTTTATTAGAATATCTGGATTCGAAAATAAAATAAAACGAAAAGTAGTGATTTCGTTAGCAATATTCCAAACGGACCCATACTTCGCACAATTAAATCTCAGGCTTCGCTAGTTCGTTACGGGGATACGGCATTTAATTGGTTGATTTTTAAATTCTTGGCGCAATACGTGGAGAAATTTATTACGAGCCAGCTAGGTCTGAGCTAGCTGAAGTAGGTTTTAGCATGTTAAAGATATAGCAAACTTGTTTCTAGCTTAACTGGTTATAATACGCGTTAGGATTAACTGGGAGTTAAGATTTATTAACTGGTAAAAAAAACTTACAACGCGTTTAAATCGAAAAATGGTTTACTAGAAAGCATTATACGAAAATCTAGAAATATTTCGCAAGTAGTTCCAATTTATTCGGATTATAATCGTAATATACAATATTACAAAAAAAGATATCTATACTTTCGATAAAACGAACTTATTAATAAATGTTTTAAAAGTATCCTATACAATAATTACAAATATAAAAACGTAAAAAACTTATATAAGTTTAATAACTGTTACAGTACTAGCGGTACGGCTTAGCTAAGCTACCGTAACGCTATATGTACGTCGGCGCTTCGCATCTATTAAGTAATTTTCCCTTTTTTTCCTTATGTAATAACAGAATACTTTACCCAGACTTAAGAAACGATTAATGCCGTAACAATTTGTTATATTTTCAAAAAAACAAATTTTTAAAATAGCTTATATTTCCTCGCCTTAACCACGATTTTATACAGCCTTAAGTCCGCCGTTAATCCGTTACCTTCTCGTTATAACCTTACTTAATAATCGAATCTTGAAAATTAGTATAACTTTATTAAATATTTTAACGTTTAAAAAATATTACAAATACTAATATTTCCGCCTTTAATTAAATCTGAAACGGGAGCACAATATTATTACCTTAACTTACGAACTTTAAAAAAAATCTTATAGATTTCTTTACTTAGTTTTTATTATAACATGAATTACATACGATTTTACGTTATTAAGCCAGCTTTTTGAAATAAACGAATAACTCCAAAAATTTTTTAAAAATATTTTCCCAAATTTCGAAAATAATTATAAACGCCTGCAGTACGAAAAGAACGAATTACAGGAATGTTTCGTAACTGCGGAACAATCGTTTTAGAAAGTAAAGCAATTATTATATAAAGATTACCAGCTTTGTAAATAATTAACTGCTGTCGAAAAGTCGTTATAACAAACCCGGAACGAAACTACCGAAAACGCGTTATTACGGGAACGTTTAATAACCGCAAAACGGTTAACGTACTAAGTTATAACCCTTTATAAGGTATTAATAAAACCTTTTTTATCGGTTTTACAGCTTACTTTTTAAGGTTTTTTTTGTAAGTAACATAACCTATTATTAACATATCGAAAAGTTAACGTCTTTATAATTCCGAACCCCCGGAATATAAAAAGAACGTTAAAGACTTAATAATCCGTTAAAAGAAATATATTAACTAGCGGTTTTTAATACGTTTAAAGTTTGCGATAAACTGGAACGCTTATTTTTCATTAATTAACCACATTATGTATGCTGCATAAAAACTTTAAAAAACGTTTATTCACACGGACGTAATAAAGTTAATAGAAGAATAATATTATTATTAAATTCCGAAACGTAATCGCATAACTAATATAACGTAAGCGATATATTTTTTTTTTTTGGATTAAGTTTATATTACGGTTAATATATTAACGTAAGTTTATAAAAATATTTAAGCTTTAAAATAAAGGTTAATTAGGTTTACCGACTTTGTCGGTAACTTTATATTATTAATTAATTAAAGCCGGCAACTATTGACTTTATACGTTATTATATTATAACAAAATATTAACGGAACGTTATAAAAAACTTTCGTACTGTAAATATAACGCCCGGATTTCGAAAACGACGCAACCTAAAAACGCCTATTTAAGGATTTTTTTAATAATATAACGGACCGGGCCTTTTGCAAATATATAATAAAGCACTTAAATAATTACATTTTAATACCGTAACTGCAAGGTAACGTTCCCGTAACTCCCAAATGATAACCTATACAATTAAATACCATAATAGTTAAAAAAACGGCCCGTACGGCCTTGTAAATAAAAAAGAAATAACGCCGGTACAAAATACATTTTTATATATATTATAGAAAAGGAAAATATTATGTCTTTATTTGCCTTAATCGGCGACCACTACTAACTATAAAAAATACGCCGTTTACATCCTGTAATAACAATAATACGCCGGAAGAAAAAAGTTAACCTTTAAAACAAAGTATAACTAAAGGCTTTCGTTAAATTATTAAGATAGTAATAAATCCGACTTATATATACGTTCTATAAGTTTTAATATATCTTTTTTATTTTCGTTTTAATTATAAATTCCTAATAACGTATTATTACCGGCGTAGGTTATAATCGATTACGGTTACTCGCTTATAAAATCTGTTATTAATAACTTTATATGCCAAAGTAACTTTTTTTTCTATCTTATTTTTTAACTCCACCAATTCCGGCTAATAAATAGCACCGTAACCGGTTCCGTTATTTCCGTATATATATTACGGTTCTGTATATGTTTCGTTAGAAAAACAATTACCTTATATCGGTACCTTTTAAACGGTCTTAATATTATACTAAAGCTGCCTTAATTCCGGAAATAAAACCTAAATATTAATTAAACGGTATCGGAATTCCCGTTAACCTTTACCCTAATAAACTTAACTCTTGCCTTTATTATTTTACCATTTTTTTCCTCAAAATTATAACAAACTAATCCAGGTACGGTTTCTTTGCATTATTAATTTCCTAACCTTTTACTGTTTAAAAAATGTTATGGTTAATTCCATGCCTTTAACGAAACATTTCGCTTTTAGGCATATCTTACGGGAAATAATAACTTCGCTTTTTTAGTTATTTTTAATTAACGATATAACGTTATTAACATTTAATATAGTCCTTCGTAACATTTTTATTTAAAATAATAACGTTAACCCGAACATTATACCTTTTAAATTACGGGCTTTTTATAATTAAATAGCCGAAACGCCTTAATTATACCGCGTTACCGAAAAGAATATATAGAAATACCTCGACGACAATGTTATCCGTAACGATAACCGAAGTTTTTAAAAAACTACTACCGAAATATTACGACTAAACGAAAACGGTTATTTTTAATAAAACCAACGAACTACCGCCGTATTAACTTTTTAATTACAAAATCGAATTATTTCCAAACTAAACGTTTCTGTATAGCCGCGCGTAAATTATATTACTGCATAAATTGTTAGCGGTACGGAAATATATTAATAACCTTATGGAAAAGGACTTTATCCTCCTTAATAATTTTTTTGTAACAGGTTTCTTTTGCTTAATAAAAGATTAAAGGGTAATGTACGTATATGCGTTCATTACCAGGGCAATAACGTTACGGCAAAAACCCGTTATTTAATTTCTTTAATTTGCGAAACTTTAAATACCTTTTAATCGGTGTATATAGATACCAAGTTCGATATCATAACGGGTTTTAACAGCTTACGAATTACTTTAGGAAAAAAAAATCTTTATAACAAAGTTCGACTTAACGTATTACACGGGTGAGCTGTATATACGGGTGAGCATACACTTTTTGGCATTCCATATTAACCAATCCAAATAAAGCAACTATAACGCGATAAATTAATTTAAATTAATCGAATTTTTCGTCGTTAAACGTATCTATAATTTCTTTACAAGTACGCGCATTATATCCGGGCTTACCGCAAACGTTACGTTTCCGTTTTTTCGTTTTTAATTTTTTTGCGACGATTAGCTTTAGCCGTTATTGGCTACGTTTTTTTATTACCTTTTTTTCGGCCAAAAAAGCTTATCCTTTTTATATAATAAATATTCTTTTTTTTTGAAAACGTTTATTTTTAATTTTTCGGCGTTTACTGAAAAGATAGTTAGTTTTGTATAATTTAACGGGTTTTCCTTTAAAAAGAACGTTTTCGTATAAAAATATTAAGTTACTTTTTATTGAAAAATTAACCGATTTAACTATTTTTGTCAGCGAGCTTCCCTGGTAATTTTTAATATTTTTCTCTAAATATCGTCCCTATTTTTTTATATATTTCGAAAGGTTTTCAACGGTAAGGAAAAGATGGAACCGGTAAAGGTAAGCGGCGAAACGGTCGGCGTAAGTATAACTAAAAAAATTTCCAAATCGGAAAAAACGTTATTAAAATTAAATAAAACAAAATTATTTTTTGCGAAACCGGATTTAATATTATTAAACGTTATAACGGCTTTAAACGCGTCGAAAAAACCGGCAAGAAAGTTTTTTCTAACGATATGGGTATAATAACGTTGTATTAAATTATCGATATAAAATGCATAAACGCGCTTTAAAACGGAAAAGCAGGATACGTCGAAAAATTAAAACCGATAAAAAAAATAAGAAGGTATGCAAAACGTAATAATATCGTAATTCGCGTAATATTTTTCGAATTTCATCTAATAATAACTTTTGTAATCGTTAAAAATAAAAAGGCGTTTCGTTCTTTTCGTACGCGTTCGAATATATTAATCGAAACATTAGATTTATTTTAAACCTAATTTGCTGGTTATATAATTATTATAACTGGTTTTAATCTTTTAATAAATTGGTAATAAACCTTCGTAATATTAAGATTTAAAGTAAGTTTTCCCTGCCAAAATAATATATAACGGTATAACCCAACCTTACGAATTAATAACCTGTATAACTGTAACTTACAGTGGGAGTGCAAAAGTCTTGGTAGATGTCGTTTTTCCATACAAACTTATACATTTCCAGCTTAAATATCTTTATAACTTTATAAGATAATAATAACATAAAAATTATACTTTTATTAACATTTACGTAATATATACTTTGGCTTATTTAGCTTTTAAGAAAACGACGCTAATCTAAATTAGTAATATTTCAAACGTGAAGTAAAAATTAAGAATATTTAAAAACTTATATAATTCCGTAATATATTATATAATTTAAGTTTATAACCTATTTTCGAAATGCGACGTTGGAAGTAAGATTTATTATATTTTGCTTATTTTCTATATATACGTTGAAGTGCTTGTTTTTAATACTCAAAAACTAGGCAAAATTAACCCAATATTTAACCTTATATAAGCATACAAATATATCGCCGGTTGATTATCGTTTTAAATATATTAAAAGAAGTGAACATGTTTATATTAAGCGAATTTTATAAATTATATTTTTTTTAAAATTATGAAATTATTTCATTTTAAATTATTTTAAAATAAAACTGAAAACTTTTTATAATTTGATTAATATTTCTTATATAATATGCAATTAAAGGATACTTTTAATTATAAAAATATAATCACATTTAAATGTGATTAAAGATTTTAATATTTAAGTTATCGTTAAATCCAAATAAAAACCGTAAAGATATTTATAATCAAAAGATAAGCGGTGCTTGTAGAAGACATGCGATTTGGAGACTAAACCGAGACTTTTGCACCCCGACTGTATTTCCGGTTACTTTATTACGTTTATCTAAATCTTCTACGTTTTTCGACGCTTATAATTACCATGCCGTATGTTATTAAAAGCCTTATTAAAAAACCCGTCTCGTCGAAATTATAAATATCCTTTTCGGCAATGCCGTACTTTACGATTATAACCCGAACCAGTTCGAATTACTTGCGAAATACCTTTAGGTTTTCGCATAATACCTTTTAATAATCGATTTTTCGATTTAAACGCGTTTTAAGCTTTTTTTACAATTATACAAAAATTAACGCCCAATTAACCCTAATGCAATCGGCGACACGTTAGGTAAGTAACAAATTCGCCATATTTTCAACATGTTAAAACCGGATAAAAAACGCTTACGTATCTAAGTTAAATATTTTTTCGATAATCAATTTCTTTTCGGTCGGCGTTAATTTTCGCAAACTATGAATAATATCGGTTCGGGCGGGTTTGCCGTTAATTTACGTTCCTAAAATAATAAATGAAACGTCATAAATAAAACTAAGATTTTTATAACTAAGTTTCGGATTTTACTT
This sequence comes from Monosporascus sp. 5C6A, assembly GCA_004155035.1. Lineage (NCBI taxonomy): Eukaryota > Fungi > Ascomycota > Sordariomycetes > Xylariales > Monosporascus > Monosporascus sp. 5C6A. The sequence continues at coordinate 249,398 of QJOB01000021.1, forward strand.
TTTAACCTAAACGGCTAGGTTTATTCTCGCTTCTTTTATAAGTCGTTGCATATTATAATTGTTAAAAAATAAGTAATTGAAGTTAAATAGTTAAAATGGTAAAAAAAGTGTACAACACACCCGTATGTACAGCTCATCCGTATAGTACGTTATTTAAATACTTAATAATAAACTTTAATATAACCAGCGTTTCGAATTCGTATTAATATTACATTAATTATACCTTATTCTACTTTTTAAATAAATACGTTACAATTTGCCTTAATAACTTTTTTATTTATAACAGTAATAAAAAAAAGCATAAAAACCATATATATAAAATGTTTTATCGTTTCATAAATGCAGAATTAACGGTAAACATCCGTAAATACAAATTTAATACTACGAAAATACGATATTTAAGTTTAATAATTTTTACCGATGGTATCGTTATAAACTTTAAAAAAATAAATGTTATTTAATAATAAAAGTCCTTTAAAATATTACGTAAATTACTGTGTTTCGTCGGTTTCGTAAATTTTTACTGTCGATTTATTAAGGGCTTTTTAATAATTAACATTAAAAAAACGTTTTAATAACTTAAAAATGCTTTTTCGATAATCTTAATATTATTTTATTACAACCTCCGATATCGTACGGTTTTGGAAATTAACGTTTTTAATTAAACGTTAAAGGAAACTTTTTTTTAATATAACGCGTAAAGTATTTTGTAACCCGTTACCTTTTAAAAAATAACGTCCGGAGTTATAAAAAGCTAAAAACCCTGTCGAAATTATTACTAATTATAAAAACGTTTAATATATCGTTACCATAAAGCTTTTAAATTAACGTTAAATCCGGTAATTTAAATTCTTTAATGATTTTCGGTGTTAAATAACTTATAAATCCGGAAAAAACTTACGGTTTTAAATGCTGTATTACGTTAACCCGGTATAAAACTAGCAAATCGCAATAACAAAATTAACGAAAAGGTTATATAACGATATAAGATAATATTTTTATTAAACCGATAGGGCCCTTTTTTAAAAACATACATTATAAACGTTAACAAACCGATAAACGTATTTATCAATAACTTTTACACATCGTTCCAGTTAATTAACGATATCTTAATCGCGTTAACGGACCCGGTTTATAAACGTTTTAAACAAAATATCTGCAAGGAATTTAAAGTTACAAAAACCGACTATAAGGTAATATAAAAACGTATTTATATCCGGAATAAATTATTCGTTTTAAATAATAACATATTTAGGTTTTAAATTTTATACCGTAACTATAACGTAACGCCGGTTAATTACCCGTGTTATTATAAAATATACGAGTTATTATGGCAAAGTTATTATTAATTAAGTTTATTCCGAAATATAACCATATTTACATAAAGTTATTACTTTTATTACCGTATTAAAACAGTTAAAACTTTACTTACTGGATTTCTTAACTTTTTACCGGCACCGTTTTACCCGTAAAACGATATATTAATAAATTATATCGGTTTATTACCACTTTACGAAAAGTTCGGATATATTTATAAATACGTTTTCGTAAAAGTCGATCGTTTTACGAAAATGCGCTATTTCGTTTCCATAACGGATATATCCGCAAAACCTTTTATTAACGTTTTCCTTTTCGACATATAACGTTTATATGATATACCAGTTATAATAATATCTAACCGGGGCACATAATTTATTTTTACCTTTTAAAAAAAACTAAATTAACGTTTAAACGTTACGTTACGCGTTTCGATTACGTATTACCCGTAAACCGACGGCTAAAAGGAAATAATAAATATTATCATAAAATAATATTTTAAAAATTATTATTCCTTTTATTAAACAGATTAAATAAACTAACTTGTTTTAATTAAATTCGCTAATAACAGCTACGTATTAAAAGTTATTAATAGTTCGCCGTTTTTCGTTAATTACAGGATTTATCTTAATATAAAAACGGAACCGTTTCGTAACTTTAACGTCTTTAAAACGGCGAAGTAATAATAGAAATATAATAATACTTTATATTACGCAAATAAGTTAAAATAAATTTTTAAATACGTTAAAACGTTAACAGTAAAAGGTTAAAACCGTTACATAAAATAAGTAAACAGATACCGGTTCGATGTTCGTATATTTAACAAAAAAAACGTATATAAGTTAATACACAATATATAAAATCCGGCAGATTAACGATAAGCTTAACGATAAATAGATAGGCTTGTTTACTGTTATTAAGATATACTCTTACGTTACCGCCGTATAGCTACCTGCTTATTATAAATTATTCCCGGTTTTCTATATTCTTTTAATTTAACGTTATAAACCTTACTTTTTAAATTAAAAATATATTAACGCGGAATGGGATACGCGCGCGGAAAACGCCATCGTTACAAACGTTAATAACTAACAAAAAAATCGAATAACGTTTTAAAAAAACTTAAATTCCAGAAATACTAAGTAAAGTTTTTAATATAAGGTTAAATAACTATACCTATACCACCTTACTTAAACACCGGCTGAAACTTTTTAAAATTACAATTCCGATATAACCCAATTTCATAAAAGTAACTTTAATAACCCAAAGCCATTTAATTAATTTAAGTCCTTATAAAATAAATACGGCCGTAACCGAAGCTTAAATGTTATTAAAAAAAACTTAAAGTAACGAATAGGTATAATATAAAATATTATTAAAAAAGTAACGTAAAAGGATTAAAAAAGGAAAAATTTAATTAAGCCGGTATCGCAGCAGTACTACTATTACGGCACGTAGGGCTCGGCGTAGAAGAAGCAGATTCCCATTTGCTATATGAAATCTAAGGTGAAAAGAAAGGAAAAACAAAGGAATTCCATCCATCCAGATGAGCTAGAAGTAGTTTTATGGGCTAGGGCTTGTGGGCCCCACCCAAAGTACAGACCACCCGGTTGCCAGGAAAGGTGGGGAAAGGTGCACCTGACACGTACCATAACAACTACGATAAACAATAGTTACATTATATTAACAAAAAAAATTTACAAATACAAATATTATTAACGTCTCAAATACCATAACCTCAAACACGGCGGCTAAATAACGGCATGCCAACATAACGATTACATAACAATAACGAAATGTAACGAAAAGCAAAAACGCAGCGGTACGAAAACTTAACGATAATTAAAAGTTATTAATACGTAAGGAAAACGTCGCCATATCGGCGGTAAACTAGATAAAACCTAAAACAAAAATAACCGTCATAATTATTTTATCCCGGAGAATACGCTTAATTAAAGTTTATAGCTAATACTTATCATTACCGGTTACTAGGCGGTATTTAATTACTTTTTTTAAACGGTAATCTAGGCGTCGGTTTATTAACGCCTTATTAACGAAACGATAACTATACGTATACGTAATAATATACTTACGGCATTGCCGGTAAAGCGGGAATATTATACTTATATTAAGGTACAGCAAACGGCTATCTAAACGGGATATATAACAGGTTTTGTTTTGAAAATTATGTTAATAATGTAACTATAACCACGAAAAACAACATACGTTTTTTTAACGTCCGTTATATCGAAACCGGGATGGTAACTTTTATCCGATATTTCGAAAAGAATATAAAAACGTAATACCGCTTTATAAATTTCCGTACGGAAATCGTTATCGTGCTCGTAAACCTCATTGCCGTTTATGTCAAACACCGGGTTACCGTTAACATTACGTATTATATCGAAATAAAAAGTAACCCAGTTAAAAAAACCATTAAAATTTAAAAAATCGCCTTACATATTTTCCGTTAATTAAATACCAAAATATTAACACATTGGCGGTAACGGGTTTATGGAAAATTAACAAAATAACGCGTTAAAACTTATAAATTTACAAACTTTACGGCGTTCGAAATAAAGTATATATTTACCTATAAAAACGGCGGCAAAACGGTAACGGAATACCGGCAGCTCGCCGACTATAAAATCATAATTTAAAATTATATACGAAAGCATATTATATAAAAACGCTTAACTTTAATAAACGCAACGTAAACAACATAATTACGAAATATAATAATTACGTAAACGTTAAAAAAAAGGGAAATAATCTTTAAAAAACGGCAATAAAATAACGCGGAAAAAACGAATAAAAAACATAGCAGTAACGATATAGTAATAATACAGTAATCCTGGAAACAAAAAGCAAGAAAAAACGTAAATATTTATTTTATAAGAATAATAAGAAATTAATAAAACCTCGCGTAATTAATAAACAAAATCTAAGAGCATAACGATATTATTATATTTGCCGTTAACCTTAACGTTATGATTTCCTTACCCGGGGTAATATTTTCTAAGCGGCCTTATTCCGGAATTACGCCGCCGATTTTATAATATCTTTATACCGTACCGTAATACTTAATATATTACATAAACTTTAAGCTCTAAACTTAGGATATACTATTTAGCTTAAGCTTTTCTTGTAAATAATTAAGAATAACTACCTTAAACAAAGCTACTGTTATAATATTGACGTTACGGCTTAATTAAGCTACCGTATCGTTATATGTACGTCGGCGCTTCGTATTTATTAAGTAGTTTTCCCTTTTTTTCCTTATGTAACAATAAAATACTTTACCCAAACCTAAAAAGCGATCAACGCCGCAACAATAACAAAATCGAAAGTATGTTTTAATTATATAAGTTATTAATTCGTAGTTTAAATTATATTATTATTATGTTGACGTAATAAACCTCTTTTAATTTCTAATATTACGCTAACTAATTACCAGCTAATTAAACAATTAATGCCATTTATAATAACTAAATATTAAACGCATTAAGTTTAAAGTAAATCTAATATTTCAATAAACATATCGGCAGTTAAGGTGATTTATTGAAAAAGCGGCAAAAGGGAAATAAACGGGCTCTGATGTAACTCTAGAATTGCGAAGATAAAAAACTGAAAGCTATATATGGCTGCTCTTATTCTTCAATTGCTAAACAGCATCCTAGACCCGGTAGTAACACACATTTGCCCATAAAACATACTCAAATACATATAGAAAAAAGAAACGCTTTCTGATCTTTAGAGGTTAAAAAAAATATTATTCGATAAAGTTCGAGAGGTATTACGCAAATTCCGGTATCATTAAGCTTTATATGTCTTACTATTTTCCCTATCGGCTTTAACCTTTTAACGTACCTTGCTTTTTATTTTAAAATGCGTTTATAGGTTTTATATAAAATATTTAATATAATGTTGCTATATTTATATTGCAAAAACGTTTTCTTTGCCGGCTTCCATAATAGATTTAAAACTGCTATAATGTCCAACAATATTATATCCGGCTTTGCAAAAATTCGATTTCTTTTATTTAATTTTAACAGCTTTTTTCCAATTTGGAAACTCTTTTAGTTCTATTTACGCGTAACAGTTTCATCGCCTATCTCCGCCGGTTCTATTCTTTTCCCCCTTGCTAAAATTCTTCGAAATATCTGAAATATATACAACCCGGAAGGTTATTTATAGAAAAGGATCTAAAATTACTAGTGAAGCTCGTTAACAAAAATGGTTAAATCTGTTAATATTTTAATAAAAAGTAACTTCATATTTTGATTTTAAAATCTTATTTTTTTAAAAGAAAGCTAGCGATGTATTGAAATGGAACAGGGTGCAGGGACTAAGGTCCAGTTTCGGACGGTCAGTTAGTCCGCATTGCGTATATATTTTTAAAGGTTCATTTTCGTTGGGCACAACCCCATAATCAGAATCATCACCATGGTCTCAACACTATTCAATGCAGACTGCGTTTGAACTTACCACTAAGCATCTACGAAGACACACTTTGCGAATATGTACTGATCAGGACCGAGTCGCCCCGTCCCAATTCAGTATAGAACACCAACTATTTTTGCAACAAACGACAAAATTAAAAATAGCCGTCTTTGCTATAAAAAAGGAATTTAATTTTATAAAATAAACAAGCTTCTTTGGCCGAAAAACCAGCGGGTGGTAACAAAAAATAGCTAATAATGGCTAAAGGTAATTACTATAAAAGTGTTGAAATAAAGAAACGAAAATATAGCATTTATATAGTAAGGTAAGATCTAATACGCGTATTTATGAAAAAGCTATAGATAGATTTAATAAAAAACGAATGCGATTAGTTAAATTACTTTATTTCGTTATAGCTTTTTTATTTGAATTTGTAGTTACGGGATGCTAAATAAACAAGCAGCGAATTACGGTAAGAGAGTAGCTGCTATACAACGTTAAGCTTATTATTTTTTTAGCCTTCTATACCATTTAAACATGTATTTTGTTAATGCATTACGTAATATATATTATCAAAATAACTAGAAATCGTTAAAAGTTTTTATTCGTTAATCCTTTTTATTTATTTATTAGTATTATTTTATATAGTTGTAATGAATTATTTAGATTTAGTTTATCTTATTGTTCTAGTAGTTCCGAATTATTAATACGTTAATTTTACGATATATTAATAGTAAGTCAAGCTTGTTATATATAATACTTTGCAAGGACGGTATAAATACAAGACCAGAATATAGCCTATATAGATTTACCTATACGTTTAAAAAGTAATCAAAACAATATACGAAACCATCTAAATATATATATAAATAAACAACGGAGATCTTTGCAATTAGCACAAGTTTAATCTTTTTTTACGACGCTTAGTCCGTGGTATAACCTATCTTTTCTGGTACAAATTTAGGGTTTTTTTTGTTACGCAGCATGGGTTTAGTTGTTGCATATTTGTAAGGATTTCATTTCGAGGCGCCTGTATTTGGAAATCCTAATTCGAAATCTCTTTCCATATGATACGAAAAACTTACACTGCGAATATTACCCCGTTATATTGTTAACGCGTTACGCTCTACTAATCAGCCTTTAACAACTTGTCTGCGTAGTGCTTTTCTTTTTAGCTTTTTTCATGCTTTATACAAGTTAAATTCGTTAAAACTATTTCAAATTCTAATATCCCTTTATTCTTTTACTTTTCCAAGTTGAAGTAGCGATAATTCTATTTAGATATTACTAACATTTATATTCTTATCGCAATCTTTCTTGAAGGTAGTTTTTCTAAACATTTTTTAGTTAACTATATTTTAATAACGTCTTTTATTTGTTTAAAAACGTGTGTTTATTATCAAAGCGTTGAATCTTAGTAGTCCATAGTGTTTTCTTCCGATTAAAAACAGTAATTTATAAACTTATGAAAGTTAGAACCAAACATTATATATTATAAAGCAATGAAAGAAATTACACGAATTTATTTCCGCTGGTCAGCTACTTTTTACCGGTAAATATATTTTTATTCCAGCATAAAAACTTAAAAATCGCAGAAAATGTTTAGTTTTATCGGTTTACTTATATCTTTTGTCTGAATAGGAAATCGTTTTAAAAACAAAATAGATTCTAACTTTTTTTCAACGTTTCAGCATCGCTTTTTAATTCAAAGCTAACCAGGTTTTTAAGCTTTTATCTTTCTTGAAAGATAATTAAAATACAGTTTTCACAAGTTGTTTGTATTTATAGCTCAACCTCGACGTTTGAAATTATATATTAAGGGTTTTCTAATTATTAGAAAGGCTGCGTTTAACTGATTCCAATTGCTTCAATATTAAGCAGTATTTCTTTATCTATTTTCGCTATTAAATATCATAATCCTTCCGATTTTATAGTTGACAAACTGTTAAGCTAGACGGCGTAGCTTTTTGTATTTATAACGAAGAAGTTATATAGCGGTAACGATACGCAAGGCCGTTATACTTTTTATAGCATAAACAGATTCCGAAAAAGGATACGTTTAATATATTAGGTGCTATACTAATGCCCGCTAAGATATAGAATACCTAATCTCTCTGAGACGTTTTATAAATAGCAGAAAATATATTCAAAAATAGCTACTTACAGGAGAATAACAGTTATTTTTCAAATCTGCCTCAACACGATCCATTAATAATGCCTTTAGCTGTAATATGAATTAGAAAAACAGAGTATGAATCACTTAATAAGATATTATTAAGATAGTATATAAAGTTCTAGTCTAGCGTTTTAGCTGTTTTACAACAATTAATCGTTTTTATAGTCGCTTAATTTAACGGTATCGTTTCAGGTTTGCAATAATAATTCTATCATAATTACAGCATAAAAGGTAAGTTTTTTTACCATTAGTAATATTAATATAATAATTATTATTTAAGGTTTTAGCGATTTCTTCGTAGATATATACCGTTTTTATAGTTACTTTTATTTATAATATGGCCGGTAATAAGTACTTTCGATGGTTCTAATAATCTCTAAATCTGTATTGGGAATATTGTTTATAATTAAAAGATTAGACCAATGCTGTAAAGGTTTATCGAGTTTGTTATATAATCTGCCAGAATAAGAAAATCTTCGAAAAAGAATTAAGAAGTTATATTTTGAAATGCCAGCGTTAGGCCATTATTTTGCTGCTAATTGAGAAGCAAACTATTAATACTTCTACTACATCTTTGCTAAGGTTAAAATGTATTATATTATCCTATTAACTTTAAATTTCTGTTATTTAATCAATTTAAAACAAGAATGCGATATATAAACAATTGTTTTAAACTTTCCAAAGTCGTAATTGAAGTCAGATAACACGAAATTATGCTCGGAACTTATTATATATCATAATGACTTATTTTCGTATTAATTGTGTTAAAAACGAAATAAGATATTTAAGTACAGTGGGGGAGCAAAAGTCACGGCGTTTTGCGATTTTGTACCAAAACTCAACGTTTTCAACAAAGAATATCTTAAGAACTTTATATATAAATAAAAATGAAAAAAATAAGTTTTATAGGCATATTTACACGCCATATAACATATAAAAAGTGGAGACTATTTTAAGTGGATATGCTTACGTAATGTCTATTTTAGAAAAAGGTCGATTTTTGTATAAAGTGATTTTCTCCAATATCTTTCCTCATGGGTAATAAATTACGTTAAACAGGTTTGATTTATATTTGCTATATTGGATAAGAATAACATTTGAATTTAGATAACCAATTTATTACATAAGTGGAAAGATATTAAAGAAAACCTTCTTTTGCCAAAATCGCCTTTCTTCTATAATAGACATTACGTAAGCATCTCCACTTTAAATAGTCTCCACTTTTTATATATTATATTGGGTATAAATATGCCTATAAAACCTCTTTTTTCATTTTTATTTATATATAAAGTTCTTAAGATATTCTTCGTTGAAAACCTTGAGTTTTGGTGCAAAATCGCAAAACGCCGTGACTTTTGCTCCCCAACTGTATTATACGAAGAAAAAATTATTATTTAACAAAACTAAAGCACTCGCGTACATTGCTTGATATAGTAATAGTTAAGCTATAACGTTAATGGTGTAATAGTTCACGTATACGGTAAAGTTGTAATACAGAAAAGGATTTATTACAATTTCCGTTACGGATAGGTTTCACCTTTAAATATAAATTTAATTAGCAAATATATTTAAGCTGTATATTTAACTCTAGATATATTGAGATTAGAAATGTTAATAAAGATGGGTGAGAAATACACGATAATTGAAGAGTGTTTTCCTAAAAAGAAAAATATTAGAGAGTAATTTTAATATTTCTAGTCTTAAAAGGTTAAGGCCGAATTCGATTATACGACCTTTATTTAGAAAATATATAAACCTTTTTATAAAAGCGTTAAATTAACAACAGTTTCGAAATCTAAAAATTAGACTTTTTACAACGGAAACAAATTTTCAAAGTCTGTGAAAAAGTATAAACTATTACTATATAAGTTATTTGTTTAATCGAAATTATTTGGGAGATATAGCAAGCGCTAAAGCAATAATAGAGAAATTGAGTAAAATTTATAAAATCAAATAGTATGAAAAGCGTAGAATTTATTAAACAGTGTATCTAATATATTAAATAATATAAAAAACTGCAAATAACGTTCAATTAGATTATATTACATGGCATTATACATTGAAATTAAAATGTAAATACGTTCACAAATATCGAAGAAGATTTTTTTTTTAAAAGATAAATTCTTTCTACTAGATATTATTCGATAGTTTAATATCAAGGTTTATAAATAAGTAATTAAATTTTATAAAATGTTGAAATAAAAATGAATATTGTAACAATATTTGAATAATAACTTTACAATTTATTTATGTAAATAAATGAAAGTATATAAATATTTACTAACAATACTAACAAAAATCTTACTTATTTTAAGTAATTAGTTAATAGATACACTAAAACTAATTTCCCAACTTTGCGCGTGCCTGCTCCCAGGTGTGCAGTGGAGCTCGCACAGCGTCCAAACAGAAAGAAGGGGTGGATTGTTAATCGGCGGGACCGAAGGGTTCGAGGCAGCATCGCAACCTCGCTTCACCGAATGGTTGATTTTTGAGTTAGCGACCAGGTCGTGGGGCGCAGAGCTTGGCAAAGTTGGTCTTTGGACCTTGAACCCTGGACCCTCGCCCTCCGTAACTCCTTTTTGGTTAAACTGGCCGGCATTCGCTCGCTTTCTTCTTAATCTCCGCCTTCGTGGAATCCATGCCCCGGCAGCCGGATCCAAGTAGTCACCGGGGATGACCCTGCCATGCAGCATTACAGGACTGTAGCCGCGGCGCCGCTGCCCGCAGTTTATTGCGTCGCCCATCTACTTCCACCTCCCATGCTCGCGTTACTTGCCTTCCTATTTTGCCCACCTACCTGCTGCATTCGTGAACTGGGACGACAGCCTCTTGCACCGGGGAATCGTTCTTTGCAAGGCCGAGGCACATTTTGGATACGTTCTTGTTTGGTAAGCAAAGCATCCAGGTTCCCGTACGCGGTCGCCGTTGAAACTGCTGACATCCCAGCATTGTCCTTAGTATGCAGGTAAATCCGTTCTCTGGAAAGAGGGATTAGCTACGCGCACGTATTATGATGTTCTTCCGGTCTCTAGTCGCCTTCGGCCTGCCTTCCGCCGTGATTGCGCTCACTTTAGACGCTACTTATGACTACGTGAATATCCCTCTCTTGTTAGACACTGGACCGTCATTGTCGACGATCGCAGCGATTGACTTACAACCTACTGCAGGTTATTGTGGGTGGTGGCACGGCCGGTCTGGCGGTGGCAGGCCGTCTCAGCGCGGGCCTCCCTTCGGCTAGCATCCTCGTCATCGAGGCCGGCCCCGAGGCCTTCGACCAACAGACGGTCTTCATCCCCGGCATGAAGGGCCTGGCCCTCGGGGGGGTCCTGGATTGGGGCCTCGCAACAACGGCCCAGGAGGGCGCCAATGGCCGCGTACTCAGCCTGAACCGGGGTAAGGTCCTCGGCGGCTCGTCCGCCATCAACCTGATGACCTACGACCGCGCCGCCGCGGTCGAGTACGACGACTGGGAGGGCCTTGGCAACGAGGGCTGGAACTGGGACGCCTTCCAGAGCGCCATGCTTAAGGCGGAGAACTTCACTGGTGTCAACACCGAGCACTACGGCCAGGACGGCGTGGGCACCTCAGGCCCCGTCAAGGCCGTCATCAACCGCAACATCCCCGCGCACCAGGAGGCCTGGATCCCGACCATGCAGGGCCTGGGCATCGAGCGCAACCTCGAGTCGCTCAACGGCTCCGTCAACGGCGTCATGTACCAGCCCAGCAGCATCGACCCGGATCGCTGGGTCCGCTCGTACAGCGCCAACGCCTACCTGCCCCTGTCGGGCGCCAACCTCGCCATCTGGGCGAACACGCGGGTGGCCAAGGTGAACCTCAAGAAGGACAAGCGCGGCGCGCAGCAAGCCACCGGCGTGACCCTCACGAACGGCACCACCGTCACCGCCCGCCGTGAGGTCATCCTCTCCGCCGGTTCCCTACAAACGCCAGGCCTGCTCGAGCTCTCGGGTATCGGCCGGGCGTCCGTGCTCTCCGCCGCCGGCATCAAGCAGCTCGTCGACCTCCCCGGCGTAGGCGAGAACCTGCAGGACCACATCCGCCTGCAGACGTCGTACCAGCTCAAGGACGGTTTCACCTCGTTCGATAAGCTACGGTACGACCCGGTCTTCGCCGCAGAGCAGCTCGCCCGCTACCTCGCGGGTAACCCGGGCATGTACGACTACACCGGCTCCGCGTACGCCTTCACCAACTGGGCACAAGCCCTGGGTGACGACGCTGCCGCAGATCTCCTCGCCCTGGCCGAGGCCGCTGCCGCCGAGGACGCGTCAGCGACTAACGCCCTTAAGCTCAAGTGGATGTCGGACCCAGACGTACCGCAGCTAGAGATCATCTTCTCTGACGGCTACACCGGTGTTAAGGGCTACCCTGCGCTCTCAAGCGAACTCTTCGGCGCTAACTTCTTCACCCTTATTACGGCTATTATGCACCCCTTCAGCCGTGGCAGCGTACATATCAGGTCCGCCTCGGTGGCGGATAACCCCGTTATCAACCCTAACTATTTGTCGCACGAGCACGACGTGGAGGCGGCGGTACAGGCCGTCAAGTACGCGCGCAAGATCGCCACCACGGAACCTATGGCCAGCCTGTGGACGGCCGAGTACGAGCCCGGCCTGGAGGCGGCGCAGACGGACGATGAGATTAGGGAATACGTGCGCAGGACCGTGCTGAGCATCTTCCACCCCGTCGGTACGGCGGCCATGTTACCGAAGAAAGATGGCGGCGTCGTGGACGCGCGACTCAGGGTGTACGGGACGAAGAACCTGCGCGTCGTGGATGCCAGCGTCATGCCCGTGCTCATCTCGGCACACATTGTCACGGCGGTATATGGCATTGCCGAGATGGCGGCGGAAATGATCATCAGCGAGGCGCAGATGTGACGTTGGGGGTAGGAACCTGCCCGGAGTTGAAGATCTCCGTGGTTCGCAGCTGACATCTACGGACCAGCCCTCCCCGCAGTGCTATGCGCGTGGTCGGCGACACTGGCAGGATGCGGCGGGGAATTTGATCCTTGATAGGCACGATGCTACTCTGATAATAGAAGGTGTTCTTGCACAGAGATTAGGCCTGCTGGTGTGCCCAGGAGGGTATGTAGTTAATTTGGGCAGATCGGGCTGTAGGGAGAATGTATTGAGGTAGGCAAGGGATCTATCTTATAGCGATTGGAGTATGTAGCTTATCTTTGTTACATATATCTTAAGCCTGAATGCTTCGTCTACCCTTCTCGTGAAGTGGCTAGTCGGGCTTTTCTCTTTCTAGGCGTGTGTATATCATGGTCGAGCCCGGAGGTAAAAGTAGGCGACTTTTCCCCTAGGTATAGGTTTGGCCAGAATCAAACCAGCCAGCTACCTTATTGGCTGGTGTCGCCCAAACTAGCGGGTTATGTTGGATCACGGACAACAAGGCAGTGAGCGAACACCACGGTTCACGGAGGGATCACGGGTGATCCAACTGTGATCCAGCTAACGAACAAAGGACCCTCGTCTATAAGGCGATACATTCCAGTACATAGTTCTACCTAAATTCACGACAGTGATCCATTCAAGCCTTCATTGGAACCCACCTTGAAGCGGCACTACGCCTTATGACACCACAGTGTCGATACCGACATACTTAGAGTGCACCGTACTTACTGCTTTCATAAACCCACCTCAGTCGGGCTACTAGTCTTGGAGATTGGTAGCCAGGTCGTAACATCTCATTACAATAGTGTCATGGTAAAAACTGGGGTCTAAAAGGCTCCAATCAGACACCCCTGGTGGGCTCCACCAGGGTCTACAAAAAGGGCTTTCAGCGGCCCAAGTGGCTCGAGGAGATCTTTCCCTCAAGAGAGTCAGAGCTGTCAATATAGCCTCAATTTCTTCTTTGACAATAGCGTATTTAATAGCCGCCTACGACATAATTATAGGTAATTGATAGGGGCGCATCAGCCTTAGGGACAAGTCAGTTTTTATAACGTCTGATTGGGCCAAGTTTTTCCGGATCCATAGATACTTTCAAGGCGGTGAAGCCAACGATTTTGACAAGCTAGTCTAGTTTTTCCCAGCTTAAAAGCAACTAGGTTACGCGAGTCCTTTAGAATAGGTTGCATTTAGGTGTTAAAACAGTATTATTTATGATAGGGAACCGTGAAACCCATTTGATCAGTCATCGTGTTCGAAGACACTGGGTATAGTATCTATCGTGGAAATTTTATCGTGTAATCGTTTTCTGTATATTGGCTCAGCCTGGCAACTAAGGCTTGGACCTAACTTCTACCTTGCATTTATGATGCGGAATCAGGTCAATTTTATTAAGAGCAGCTATTCAAGATCTTTTTTTTTCAACCGTGATTGACGGAAGAATATCCTTGTCGTTATTTTGCAGCTTCTATCAATTTTTTTCGTTTCCGAATCCTGGGTTGCGTTAGCACCTACTTTTGTAGTTCACCCCACTTTAAGAATAGCCTGCTGGCTGCGTGTTTGGTGCTGATTTAGGGTACTGGCTTCGTTGCTGGCCTGTTTGGCTCATACTGACTTCGAGCCTCGCTAGTGTCGGCTTGTTCCGGTGTCTAGGTGGTCGACTTTGTCCACGGTCTGATGTGGCCCTGGCTATTGGCTGGGTGACTTGCTTTTAGTTCCATTCCAGCTAACGTCGACTTGTTTCGACTATCCGGTAGTCGACCTCGCCTGCCTTCTGGTCAGCTCTGGCTGGCTGGTTAATAACTGTTTGCCCTGGCTAGCTTTGCCGGAATACCCTGTGTGTTAGCTCAGCTAGCTTAGGCCTCCTTGGCTCGTACCCCATTTTCTTTGAAATAACTCAAATACTGTCAGATATAGGGGACGTCAGTTGCGTTATTTTATTTAGCTAAGTACGCAGCTTCTTTGTACGCGTACGGCTTTAGTTGTCAGATATAAGGGATCTCAGTTGCGTTATTATATTCAGCTAACTATGCAGCTCCTGTTAGCTAGCCAGGGTGCTAAAGCACCCTAGCTACGCTCTGATCGGAGGATAATTGTTCCGTTGCTAGGTTACACAAAAGCTGTACGCGTACTAAGAAACTGCGCAATTAGCTAAATACAACAACGTAACTAACATCTCCTATATCTGATAATTAAAAGTCTTATTCGCTTAATTCGAGTAATTTTTTAATTAATTAATTGTTGCTGAAACGATATAAGTTATATTTTAGTAGAAATTATCTTTATATACTTTAATAATAATAATAGTGACCGTATCGTCGACCTCCGTTATTTATAAGGAACTTAAAAACTGGAACTGTTTTAAAAGCGAATTCTAATTTAAAGTACGCGCTTTTAATTTTTAAAATTATATTAATTTTAATTAAAAGCTTTAATGGCTTATTAAACCTACGAAACCCGATATAACCTTTTACCCGAAAAAACGAATTCGTTATACGACGTAAATTAATATTTTAACAGTTTTATTTTTATTTTTAGGAGGAACTATCGAAAAAATCGATTATACGGGTTATTTAATAAATACCTTTAAAATAATAACCGGAAGCCGATAGGCCTATAATTAGGATTTTACCGAATTTATTTATATGGATCGGAAATACGATACATTCCGGAAAAATGTAAATATCCTTACAAATTAAATTTTGGAAACGGTATTTTTAACGATTAAGAAAACGAACTTTTTTTTAAAAAAGAATTTACGGAAATGGTACGTTACGTTAATTAAATCCGGCAAGGTATACGACAATAGGTTCCTAATTAATACTTAACGAAAATATTGCGAAAAACTAAAGTCAGTTTCGAAATTAAATAAGAAGTTAAACGAATAAGTCCTAAAATGGCAAAAAATAATGGTTTAAAAATAACGATACGGAGTTCCGGAAACGAAATTAACAGTTATATAGGTTAACGATTTATGTATAATTATAGCTTTTTTTATAGAAGATTAGATAATTATTTTTTAAATAGTACTGAAGGTTAAAATTAGAAACGGTACGATTAGTTATTAAAAAATGGCTATTAATTTTTTAAATTATTAGGTTATAACCTATTTACCGTTTGTATTACGAAATATTAAAGTAACATTCCCGACGTTTTAGAGGACCCTTACAGATTTTTTTGATTAAAAAGGTCCTGATTAGGAAGATAATAGGCCGAAAGGTAGGTTATTAGGTTCGAAGTAAGGTAGTTATGGAGGTTTTTATACGGGCCGAAATTCCAGTAAACGAAAGCGTAAAAAATTAAACGTATAAGGCATTTATTACAAGGCGTGTTTTAATAATACCTATAAGTTATTTTAATATTTTTATGCCATTTTTAAGAAAGCTTGAGTAAATTTTTGATTTACGGGCCTAATAGTATTGTTGGTTAAAAATCGAATTGCTTTTAATTAATTTTTAAAAGAAAAAATTAACCGTATATCTAAATCTATAAATAAAATAATTACCCAAAAAAGGGATTAATTTTCAAATAGAATAAGGCAAGTTTTAACATGTTTTCTAATTATTAATTAATAAGTTGTTATAAACGTTTCGCTTTATCCTTTAAGAAATTCGTTTATTTTAGATTTAAAATTTACGATATATATTTTTAACTTTTTTAGCAGGTTTCTGAACTTTAAGCTTATTATATAAGGTAACGGGGTATATGCGGGAAATAATTTCGTTTCGATGAAAGGTTACGGAAAAATTAATATATTATTTTAAAGCCCTAACGGTACGAAAACGTTACGTTTATACAACGTAATTTATTGCAAAGAATTCGCCTATAATTTGGTATCGTTTCGACAGTTCCGAAAGAAAGATTTTTGGTAAGATAACCGAGAGATTAATAACTATATTCGAAATAAATATAATTAAATTATAGTTATTTTAATAAACAAATTTAATTAATTTATTATTAAAAATATTAACGTAATAACGTTTCGCGTAACCTTAGTTATTTACAGATGAAATATTAACTTAAAAACGTCGAAATTATTACGTATAGGTAATAGTACCTTATAATACCTTTAATTAGGCCACTTAAGCCTTGAAATAATTACTTAGTTACAGTTCTATATTAAAGAAATCCGGTTAAAAAGTCCTATAATTATTGAATACTAAGTATATAACAAAACAAAGGCTAAAAAACAAATATGCCGCAAACCCAGAAAGGGAATTTCCCGATTAAGACAGAAAATTGCCGTTAACTTTATAAATTTCGAAGAAAACCTTAAAAGATATAAATAGGGTATATTTACAACTAACGGATACTTAAGTTTTATTTAAGATATCTACCTTAAAAACCGAAAACAGGATATATTAGTTATTACGTTCCGATATTTATTAAGCATTTTGAAAAACTAAAACAAAGTTTTTTTACAGGTAATCAAATACGACAACGAAATTCTAAAAGATTACCTGCTTCGAAATATCCTTTAATCGCCTTTTTGAATATTAAGCTTAAGCCTTTAATATTATATACCCAGGCCTAAAACGGAAATACGGAACGTTTAAAGGATATAATTAAAAAAAAGCAACTGCTATACAAAATAACGTTAAATTACCTACGTTTTTAATTATACACATTTTTAAAAGTGCAATATACCTATATAATCTTACCCTTAAATACGCTTTTTTTTAATAAACCCCATACGAAATTTATTACATTTACTTAACGTACAAAAACGGCGTTATAATGCTTAATCGCAAGCCTTAACAGGCCCACTTGCGAAGTTACGGCTATATAACTTACGTTATAATAACCGTTACTATAAAAAAATAAAAACTTTAAAAATTAAATTTTAAAACGTAAATAGATTTCTTCGCCGGCTACCGACTAACTAATATTTACGAAATTTGGAACCCGTTATCGAATAAAATTATTACCATTCGAAACGTATAGTTTAACGAAAAAGCTACCTTTTCAAATAATATCAAAAACCTAAAAAACAACCTCTTTTACGTTACCGAAAACGAATTACAAAACCTATTCCGACAAATCCACGTATTTAATTAGGCCTACGGTTACTTTATACATATATACAAAAAAATAAAAACCTAAGTAAAATAATTCAATTAACGGCTAAACAAAAAGGATAACTTCAAAATAGTATTAACGTCGAAAACGTACGGAAAAAAATAAAATAAAACTATACGTAAAAAATTAATTACCCTTATACGATAACTATATTTAAGTTATTACCGTCCTTTAAACCGTTACCTCCGTTAACGTCCGCCTTAATAATTATTATAATCATTACGCCGATAGAAAAAATAAAAGTAACCTTAAATTTTTGTTATATATTTAACTTAAAATAACGGTAAAAAACGAAAGTACCTTACGGGTTATAAACGTAAACTTTCCGTACGTTCCATATCAAAAAAAATAATTATCGGTACGATTACAAGATATAAAAAGCCGCGTTTAACGCTAAACGATTAACCTACTTTATTAATACGATCGATAATCGGCCGGTAAATTACGGAAACTTAAGGAAAAAAATAACCTAAAACTTACGTTACCTTAATCGGAAAAACTTTAATATACCAAAAACAAAAATAAATATAAAAATATTACCTAGGTCACAAAGCCGGGTATACAGGCGAAACCTACCGCCATTACCGAAAAGCTATAAAAAACTAAATATATACTCGTTATAAAAATTATTCCTAAAAGCCGAAAAGGCCCATTTATAAAATTACAAGGATATACAGTCCTGGAAGGTCGTCAATCAGTCCATTATTAAAAAAACAGGTTTTAAGGGATATGTAAGTATACATTTATAAATTTAATAAGCATAACTAGCTTTAAAAATACAAAATATGTTTCGTCGTATAAAATAATTAATAATTTATTGTTTATAACGATACATATACATCTACCTTAACCGGAAAATCCTTTAAAACCTTAATAACTATTACGGCTAAGTTCGACCTAAAACTTAAATAATATAACGTTATAAACTCTTTCGTTAACGTAAATTTACCTTATGAAATATATATAAAAACGCCCCCAAAATACCCCTAACGTAACAAAATACTCCTAATTAAGAAAGCCCTATATGGCCTAAAAAAATCACCGTTATTTTAATAAAAATACTTTATTAACACGCTTAAAAACTTAAGACTTAACCCCGTTTCTTATAAGCTTTATTGTTTTATTCGTTAAGGGGTACTTCTCTTCTTTTTCGTCGACGACATTATCGCCACATACAACAAAAAAAACCAAGCCCTCGTTAATCGGTTAATTTAACAAATGCAAAAACGGTATATCCTTATAAGAAATAAAAATCTTAAAAATTCCTTAAAATCGAAATAATCAAAAATAAATCTAACAGAAAAATCTAGCTATCTTAATCCGACTTTATAAATAAACTAACTAACCTAATCCTTAAAAGAAATCTAAATAATTTCCCAAAAACGCTAATCGCAAAAGAAAAGTTATTGCCGAATCCTAATCTGGCCTATCCAGGCTCTATTAACAAATACTAAAGAAAAATCGATTCTATCCTATACGTCGCAATCCATACGCAACCTAATATATCCTTTCCAATATCCAGGTTTACCCGATTTAACTAAAACCTTAATAACGTATATTATAAAGCAATTAATCGCGTTATACGATACCTAATCGGTACCAAAATGCTAACGTTATAGTTCGGTAATGAAAACTTAATAAATACCTAAAATAACGCCTTTTTCCCAAATAATATAATTAATTAAAAAAACTCCTAAGCTTACGTTATAAAATTATTTAAAGGAATAATAAAATAACAAACGAATAAACAAAATACAATAATTATTTTTATAACCGAAACGAAATTATTATCCCTTACATAAGCTGTTAAAAAAGCCTTATTCGCCTTTCGATTAATCAAGAAATTAAAAATTAACCTAAATGCAGGACCTTTAAATATATAATACGACAATTAACAAACCATACGGCTTATTAACGCCGACGTCGCCCTTTTACGGACATAACTACGGTACGTAAATATACACAACCATTAATTACGAAAGGCAGCAAAAAAACGTTTAATCAAAATAGATTATACGCCTACAAGCAATATATTAACTAATAAACTAAGTAAAGCTTTACCCCAAAAATCTTTTAAACACTTCAAAAAGCAACTAGGATTAATAAATATTATAAAAACCTTGGACCTACGGAAAAAAACTTTAAGGGTTATTTCTGATAAAGAATTAACTGATCATGAAAATACAGTCACCGGAAAAAAGGTTAAATGGAAAGCTGTAACTCTAAAAAGTAATAAAAATGTAACAATCAACGCCCCGAATTCTTCAAGGCGTTAAAAAGGTATGTCAGCTAGCCAGGATACTAAAGCACCCTAGCTACGCTCTGATCGGAAGATAATTGTTCCGTTGCTAGGCTACACAAAAGCTGTACGCGTACTAAGAAACTGCGCAATTAGCTGAATACAACAACGCAACTGACATCCCCTATATCTGACAGCTCCCCAATCCGCATACTGCTTTTATGTAACCTAGCAACGGAACAATTATGCTCCTATCAAAGCGTAGCCGTTTATAATTAATATACGATAGCACACCTGGCTAATTAACACACCCTTTCAACACCTTAAAGAATTCGAGGCGTTAATTGCTATACACTTATTACTTTTTAAAGTTACAGCTTTTTATTCCACTTTTTCTTCGGTAATTATATTTTTTTCATTAACCAATTCCTTATTAAATATCGCGTTCGAAGTTTTTTTCCGCAAATTTAAGGATTTTGTAATATTTACTAATCCTAACTGCTTTTTGAAATATTTAAACAGTTTTTGTAATAGGGTTCTTTTTTAGTCTATGAACTAATATATTACTTGTAAACATGTAATTTACTTTAATTATTCCTTTTTCTGCTACTTTTTACAATTAGTAATTATGTAATATATACGGGGTTAACAATAATAATTAACGAGGGTTTAATTGTAAATAATATTGCTGTTTAAACGAGATGTAATATAAACTTTTTATCTTACATCATTATTACTAATTGCTTTTTCTTAATAAATAAAGCAAATTCACGGAGAAAAAATACGGCAATACTTTCAGAAACCTATTAACCAAAGAACAATTCGATATATAAAGCTATTTTAAACGATCGCAAAGAAAATCCTAAAACTCGCATTCGGGTTGGCAATATAAAAAAACCTCGTTAAATTAGCATTATACAAATTTTAGAAAAGAAATGTTTAGAATGTTAAGCTTATTTAAAGTATCGTTATTATAATATATAGTATATAAACGAAAGATCTACAAGTAATATACCTATAAATTGCTACGAAGCCCGATATATAAGATTTAGTTATACTAAATACAATATTTCAATTTATAATAATAACAAGTATTAATATATATATTAGAACTTAAAATAAGATATAGCAAAATGTAGTCTTTTTAACAAAAGTTAACTAAGTTAAATTGAAAACATAAAAATAAAGGTGGCGTAGCTATAACAATTCGTAACGCCAACGCCTTGTGGCCTTTGAGCGGATAAGGTGGATTTGAGTGGCCAAACCCTAATTGGGATTTGGAATTGCTGACCTTTTGTTCGTGTGGTTGCGTCGCATCCTCGCTTATCTTACAATTTTGCTTTGTTAAAAATTCAATATTTTAGAACTTTAAAGTTATAAAGCTGTAAGATATGCGATAGCTATATGCTGATGTAAGGCCATCGCAAACTAGTCGCAAAGTAACTTCCAAAAAGTATGTATATTAAGTTACTTCCATCTGGCGTTTTTCACCACCCCTAAATAGCTGTTTATGCTAGTAGGTGGGTCGGTGCCTTGTCGCCCATCAGCCGCAAATTTTTAGGCATTGTGTTTTTATAAAGGCGTTATTACGAAGTATATTATGGAGGTAAAGTCTGTAAAAGTAGGAATGCCTGTAATAAAAGCAATGGGGATTGGGAATTTCTTAACGTTTCATACCAGTAAACGGCACAAATTATTAAGCGGATCAATTTTGCGATTATTCCTATTATCTAACTTTATTAATTTATTATTTTCTACCAACGTTATGGAACGTTTTAC
The DNA here is from genome assembly GCA_004155035.1 of Monosporascus sp. 5C6A. NCBI lineage: Eukaryota > Fungi > Ascomycota > Sordariomycetes > Xylariales > Monosporascus > Monosporascus sp. 5C6A. Next base: position 271,347 of record QJOB01000021.1, read on the forward strand.
AAAAAATATTAGGATAAACTTAGTTATTTAGGTTAAAAAGTAAAACTAAAAACTTAGTTATAAGAAGTTTAGTTTTATTTACGATATTGCCGAAATTACCTTAAAGGCCTGATGCGGTGGCAGATGCGTCCGAATCGGTATTATTTTTCCTTTGCGAAAATTGACGTCGACCGAAGAGAAATCGATTGTCGACCGAATCCTTGATTTAGATACGCGAACGTTTTTTGTCCGGTTTTAGCATGTTGAAGATATGGCGAATTTGTTGCTTGCCTAGCGTATTGCAGAGCGCGTCAGAGTTAATTGGGCGTCGAGATTTGTTCGACGGCAAAAAAAGTTCCAGACGCGTTTAAATCGGAAGATCGATTATTAAAGGGTATTATGCGAAGATCCAGAGGTATTTCGTAAGTGGTTCGAGCTGGTTCGGGTTATAATTGTAAAATACGGTATCGCCGAAAAAGATATTTACAATTTCGACAAGACGGGTTTTTTAATAAAGCTTTTGATAATATGCGGCATGGTAATTATAAGCGCCGAAAAATATGGAAAATTTAGATAGGCTTAATAAGGTAATCGAGAATGAGTTATAATTATATAAGCTGTTAATTCGTAAAGTTAGGTTATACCGTTATTTATTATTTTGGCGGGAAAAACTTACTTTAGATCCTGGTATCGCGATAATTTATTACTTACCGATTGGAAAATCGGGATTAGTTATAATAATTAAAGGATAAACGAATTGGGTTTAAAATAAATTTAATATTTCGATAAATATATTCGAACGCGTACGAAAAAAACAAAACGTTTTTTTATTTTTAACGGTTACGAAAGTTATTATTCGATAAAATTCGCAAAATATTGTACGAATAACGATATTATTATACTTTATATGCCTTTTTATTTTTTTATCGATTTTAATTTTTCGACGTATTTTACTTTTCCGTTTTAAAACGCGCTTATGCGTTTTATATCGAGAATTTAATACGACGTTATCATATTTATATTATTAAGAAAGATTTTTTCGCCGGTTTTTTCGACGCGTTTAAAGTTGCTATAACGTTCGATAATATTAAATCCGGTTTCGTAAAAGTTAGATTTGTTTTATTTGATTTTAATAACGTTTTTCCCGATTTGGAAATTCCTTTAATTGTATTTATGCCAACCGTCTTATTGTTTATTTCCGCCGGTTTTATTTTTTCCTTACCGTCGAAGACTTTTCGAAATATACAAAAAACAAAAAGACGGGGATAATATTTGCAAAAAAAGATTAAAAATTACTAGGGGAGCTCGCCGATACAGATAGTTAAATTGGTTAATTTTTTAATAAAAAGTAACTTGATATTTTTATACGAAAACGTTTTTTTTTAAAAAGAAACCGCTAAATTACGCGAAATTAACCATTTTTTTAACAAACGCCGAAAAACCAAAATAAACGTTTTTGAAAAGGAAAAATACTTATTATATAAAAAAAAAAAGCTTTTCTAGCCGAAAAAGAAAAGGGTAGTGAAAAAATCCAGCTAACAGCAGTTAAAAATAATCGTTACAAAAAGGTTAAAACGAAAGAACGGAAATGTAACGTTTGCGGCAAACCCGGATATAATGCGCGTACTTGTAAAAAAGCTGTAAATACGTTTAGCGACGAAGAATCCAATTAATTTGAATTGATTTATTGCGTTATAGTTGTTTTATTTAGATTTGTTATTACGGAATACCAAAAAACGGTCCGCTTACTGGTTTGGGCCACTTACTGGTAAGGTACGTTAATAGAACTAGGATTTATACTTTAAGGTTTATATTTATTTTAAAAAATAATATATATCCGTTAAAATAAAATAAAAATATATATATTATAAAGAAGATGTTACATTGGAATCGAATATTATTACGTAGGCTAAAAAGCACAAAAAAGAAACATTAACTTTTAAGGGACTGGCGTAACGACGCAGGGACGGCAGACGTGGAAGGAAGAGACGAAGAAGGGGCATAACACGGATAACCTGGCCGAAGCGAATGCCCCTGGCCGAAGCCAGCCTTGGCGGAGGGCTCCTGACAAGGCAGTAGGCGGCAAGGCCATCCGAGAACAGACTTAAAACGGCTGCAAGACACAAAGCATAGAATAGGATGCCGAACCAAACTTGCTTGAGCAAATTGATTGAAATATTATCATCTATAATGCGCTCTGCTCCAGCAACCAGCCGATTCCATCCACGCTGTTCCCCATCCTCCGCTTGCTCATATCCAGGTCGCTATACTCGTTCCAGAAACAATGCGGAAAGCCCCTGTAGAGGTCAACTTTGGTGGGCACACCACATTCTTCCCTCAATACCCTCTCATAGATCAAGCTCTCATCACGGTTAATGTCCATCCCGCACACCTGGAAGTACGCAGGTGGCTGGCCCATGTGCCCCATCTTGACCTCGCCCGGGGCATCGTTAGGATGTCGCTGGTCGAATGGCGCCCACAATGGGGAGTCGAGGTCTGGCGCCACTACGAATTGAAACTTCTCCAGGAAAGTTCTGTTTACTGTTGGTGCGTCCTTGTTCTGCTCCCAGGAAAGGTAAAAAGGGCGGTACTTCTCTGGCACGCGTGGGTGAGGGAGGAAGCCTCCTGCACTGAGGAATTGTCCAGTCAATGGCGGGTAGAGGTTGTTGGATTGGGCGAGATGCGAAGCGACGCAAGCCATATGGGCACCTGAGGATGTTCCGCCGACGATGAACGCCGCTTTTGGATCGGTCTGGTGTGGGAATAGGGTGGACTCGGGATCGTGAGGAGAGACGAGCTCTGCCGCGATGTATTTCAGAGCAGCCCAGCCGTCATTTATTGGCGTGGGAAAAGGGTGCTCAGGGGCCAGTCGCATGGAAGGGCACACGACAACGGCCGAGTGCGCCTTGACGAGCTCCCGGGCGAGTTCAACTTCTGTCTCGGGAAAGGCAAGACAATAACCCCCACCATGGAAGAGAACTATGATGGGGCAGGAACTGGATGGCGCCAAAGGCTGGCAGACGAGAGTCCGAGAGTGGAAGCCCGTGTCGAGAGGGATGGTATGTTCTGTCTCGATGACATCGTCGGGGCGATCGGCTGCGAGCTTGGCCTGGAGGATAGGCAGGTGTTTGTGGACCATTTTCTTTAGCTCATCGAGCTCCAGCCCTGGGAATCCAGGAGGGCGGCCTTTCTTGGAGTAGGCCGCCTCAAAAGAGGGATCCATTGTGGCTGTGGCGAGGATCTCCTCCACCGTTGAAGGGATGTTTGGACTTGACGAAATCATCGTAGGCAAACGACGTAAACTGTGAAATCCAAAGAAGGATGAGTTAATGATCGTTTCGGGAATGCTTTTAGTGCCATTCATTCTCCATCTTGCACGACTTGAGGTCGGAGGACCGGCTTTAACATAAGGTGGGCTTTACGTTATATTGTGCGCCCTCGCGCCATATTAAGCATACGGAACGAAGAGTGAAAATGCCTTATTTTCGCTCAGAAGAGCCCTCGGCTCAAGCCCCTTTCTTGTACGGTGGATCGAGCTCGAGGTAAGTTCAATCTAGCCAATCAAAGGCCTACCTGCTGCAACACTTTCGTTATAAAGGGACTTCATTGCGCTAAGCCAGAACCGTCTCGCCGAAATCCGCGATCCCGACGGTAGATAAACTCTCCGTATTACCCCAATAACCTACTTAATAAGCTAGTGGCGCAGAGAAGCGAGTGGGGGTGACCACCTGACCATACCCTTACGACACCTGTCAGCTAGCCAGGTGTGCTCAGGGTTGTAAAATTATTCCTTAGTCTTTAGTCTTAGTCAGACTAAAACTAAACTAACTGAGTAATTTAAGCTAAAAACTAACTAATTTAAGTAAAAGACTAATTTTTTTTATTCTTAGTTAGTCTTAGTCAGTGCCCTGACTAACTAGACTAACTAAAAAAACTAAGAAAAAAGCTATATATAAAATTTGATTTGGAAAAAGTCGAAAACTAGCAAAAAAAAATAAAGTAAAATAATTTATATCAAAACAGATATATATATAATCCGTTCCAAAATATTTAAGTGGTCCGTGCTACCTTTATATAAATCCCTGTTTTAGTCCTTAGTTAGTTTTTAGTTAGTCCTTAGTTAGTTTTAGTTTAGTTAGTTTTTTTTATTTTTTTTAGTTAGTCTTAGTCATAGTAGTGACTAAACTAGCCTAGTTTTAGTTAAGGGGGTGACTAAACTAACTAACTAATTTTACAACCCTGGGTGTGCTATAGCACACTAACTACAGAAGGCTACGCTCTGATCGGAGGATAATTGTTCCGTTGCTAGGCTACATAGAAGCAGTACGCGCACTGAGAAGCTGCGCGATTAGCTAAATACAACAACGTAACTGACATCCCTTATATCCGACAATTAAGAATTTTATTCGTTTAATTCGAGCAAATATTAATTAATTAGCTGTTATTAAAAGGATATAAGTTATAAGTTAATAGTAATTATTTTAATATACCTTAATAATAGCAATAACGACTATACGGTTAACGTTTTCTGTTATTTATAAATAATTAAAAGATTAAAACCGTTTTAAAGACGAATTTTAATTTAAAACGTACGCGTTTGATATATAGAACTTTATCGATTTATATTAGTTTTTTCTATAATTTGTTAAATTTATAAAACTTGATATAAATTTTTATCCGAAAAAACGAATTCGTTATATAACGCGAATTAATACTTTAACAGCTTTATTTTTTATTTTTAAAAGAAATTACCGAAAAATCGATTATATAGGTTATTTAATAAATATTTTAAAGATAACGGCCGCAAATAAATAAGCTTATAATTAAAACTTTACGACGTATACTTATAAGTATCGTAAGTACGATACCTTCTGAAAAAATATTAACGATTTTACGAAATAAGTTCTAAAGGTTATATTTCCAATACTTAAAGAAATTAATTTTTTTTAAGAAAAAACTTACGGAAATAATACGGTAAAATGGCCGAATTCGGCAAAGTGTACGATAGCAAACTTTTGATTAATATTTAACCAAAATATCGAGAAAAGTTAAAATAAGCGGCGAAGTTTAATAAAAAGCTAAATAAGTAAATTATAAAAGAATAAGAAATAATGGCTTAGGAATAGCGATATAACATCCTAAAAACGAAATTAATAATTATATAAGTTAACGATTTATAAATAACTTTAGTGTTTATTGTAAAAATCTAGATAATCATTTCTTAAATGGTAAAGCAAGCCGAGATCGATAACGGAACGATTAATTAATAAAAGGTAACGGTTAACTTTCTGGATTACTAGATTATAACTTATGCTTTTTTATTACGAAATATAAACGTATCGTTTCCGAATATTTACGAGGTTTTTGTAAATTTTGTTAATTAGGATAATTTTAATTAAGTGAATAACAGCCTTTTTAACCGTTAACCATAAGGGAGAACCCCTGGACGAAGGTTAAAGCGAGGTAACCGTAAAGGTTCCTATACGGACCGAAACTTTAGTAAGTGAAAACGTAACAAATCGAACGCTTAAAGAACTTGCTATAAAACATACTTAAGTGTAATATATTTATTACTTTATGTTATTATTCGTTTTTTAATAAAGCTTTAGTAAAATTTATATTTAATAGGACAGTTATAAAAATGGTCTGAAATCGGATAATTTTCGATTAATCTTTAAATGAAAAGATTAACCGTATATCTAAATCCATGGATAAGTTAATTACGTGAAAAACAAATTAATACTTAAAGGAAATAAAACGAATCTTAACGTATTTTTTAATTATTAATCAACGGGCTGTTATAAGTTTATCGTTTTACCTTTTACGGAATTCGTCAACTTTAGATTTAAAGTTTATAATATACGTTTTTAACCTTATTAACATATTCTTAAATTTTAAATTAATCGTATAAAGTAACGGGGTGTACGTAGGTAATAGCTTTGTCCCGATTAAGAGGTACGGAAAGGTTAATGTATTATTTCGAAGTTTTAGCGGTACAAAAACGTTACGGTTATATAACGTAATTTATTGCAAGGAATCCGCTTATAATTGGTATTATTTCGATAATTTCGAAAGAAAAGTTATTAATAAAATGAATAAAAGATTAATATTTACATTCCAAATCAATATAATTAAGTTATAGTTATTGTAATAAATAAATCTGATTAATTTATTATTAAAAATATTAACGTAATTAGGTTTTTTGTAATTTTATTTATTTATAATCCAAATATTAACTTATTAACAACAAAACCGCCGCATACTAGTAATAATACCTTATAATACTTGTAATTAGGTCATCCAGGCTTTAAAGTAATAATTTAATTACAGTTCTATATTAAAGAAATTAAAATAAAAGGTTTTATAACTATCGAATGTTAAACGTATAGTGGAGCAAAAGCTAAAAGATAAATCTGCCTTAAGCCTAAAAAAGGAGTTACCCGATTAGGATAAAAAATTACTATTAATTTTATTAACTTCGAAAAAAACCTTAAAAACTATAAATACGTTATGTTCGTTACCGATAAATACTTAAGCTTCATTTGGAATATTTATTTTCAAAACCGAAAGCAGGATATATTGATTATTACGTTCTGATACTTGCTAAACGTTTTAAAAAACCAAGATAAGGTTTTTTTATAAGTAATCGAATGCGATAACTAAATTCTAAAAAAATATTTATTTCGAAATATCTTTTAATTGCTTTATTTAATATTAGGCTTAAGCTCTTAATACCGTATACCCAAGTTTAAAACGGAGGTACAAAACGTTTAAAAAGTGTAATTTGAAAAAAAAGCAACTACGATGCGAAATGACTTTAAGTTACTTGCGTTGTTAATCGTACATATCTTTAAAGTTGCGATATACCTATATAACCGTATTGTTAAATACTTCTTTTTTTAGTAGACCCCCTACGAGGTTTATTACATTTATTTGGCGTATAAAAACGGCGTTGCAATACTTGATCGCAAGCTTTAAAAGGTCTATTTGCAAGCTTATAGTTATATAGCCTACGTTATAACAGCTGTTGCTATAAAGAAAAAACAAAGATTCTAAAAGTTAAATCCTAAAACATAAATAGGTTTTCTTATCGGTTATCGATTAACAAATATTCACGAAATTTGGAATCTTTAAACGAATAAAATTATTATTATTCGAAACGTACAGTTTAACAAAAAGGTTATTTTTTTAGATAATATTGAAAACTTAAAAAACGACCTTTTTTACGTTATCGAAAACGAGTTCCAGAATTTACTTTAATAAGTCTACGTATCTGATTAAGTTAATAATTACTTTGTATATATGTAAAAGGAAGATAAAAAGTTAAATAGAATAATTTAATTACCGGCTAGGCAGGGAAAATAGCATTAAATTAATATAGGCGTTTAAAAAAAGATACGAAATAAGGAAAAATAAACCTGTTCGTAAAGTTCTTTTTCATATAACCGTTATATTTAAACCATTTCCGTTTCTTAGATTATTATCGTTATTAATGTTTATTTTAATAACTGTTACGATTATTAGGTTAATAGAAAAGAATAAAAGTAAGCTTAAATTCCTATTAAGTTATTTAACTTAATATAACAGTAAAAAACGAAGGTACTTTACGGATCGTAAACGTAAATTCCTTGTACGTTCTATATCGAAAAGATAGTTATTGGTACGATTATAAGGTATATAAAGCCGCGTTTAACGTTAAATAATTAACCGATTTTGTTAGTACAATTAATAATCAGCCGGTAAGTTACGGAAATATAAAAAGAAAGATAACTCGAAATACGCGTTATTTTAATCGGAAAGGTTTAATATATTAAGAATAAAGTTGAAATACAAAGGAATTACCTAAATCATAAAGCCGGATATATAAACAAAACTTACCGCCACTGCCGAGAAGTTATTAAGGAATTAAATATATATTCGTTAAGGAAGTGATTCCTAAAAGCCAAAAAGGCCTATTTGCAAAGTTATAAAAATATATAATTTTGGAAAATGATCGATTAATCCGTTATTAAAAGGAAACAGGTTTTAAGATATATGTAGATATACGGTTATAAGTTTAATAAGCATAACTGGTTATAGAAATATAAAGCTCATTTTATTGTACGAAATAATTAATAACTTAAAAACGTTCATAATAATATTTACGTATTTACCCGAGCCGGAAAATCCTTTAAAGCCTTAATAACTATTGCAGTTAAGTTCGACTTAAAGCTTAAGTAATATAACGTTATAAACGTTTTCGTTAACGCGAATTTACCATACGAAGTATATATAAAAACGCTGTTAAGGTACCTTTAATATGGCAGGATATTCCCAATTGAAAAGGCTTTATACGGCTTGAAAGAATTGCCGTTATTTTAGCAAAAATACTTTATTAGTACGTTTAAAAATTTAAAACTTACCCTCGTTTCTTATAAGCCGTATTGCTTTTTTCGTTAAAGAATGTTACTTTTCTTTTACGTTAATAATATTATCGTTACGTATAGCAAAAAAAACCAAGCCTTCGTCGATCGGTTAATTTAATAAATACAGAAGCGGTATACGTTTATAAAAAATAAGAACTTACAGTAGTTCCTAGGTATCGAAGTAATCAAAAACAAACCTAACAGAAAAATATAACTATTTTAATCCGATCTTATAAATAAGTTAGTTAACTTAATCCTTAAAAAAGGTTTAAAAAGCTTTTTAAAAATATTAATAATAAATACCGAATTACTACCGAATTTTAATTTGGCCTAGTTAAGCTTTATTAATAAATACCGAAAGAAAATCGGTTTTATCTTATATGTTGCGATTTATACGCGGCCCGATATATCCTTTGTAATATCCAGACGTATCCGATTTAATCTAAACCTTAATAACGTATATTATAACGCAGCTAATCGCGTTATACGGTACTTAATCGGTACCAAAACGTCAACGTTATAGTTCGGTAACGAGAACTTTATAGATATTTAAAACGACGCGTTTTTATAAATAATATACTTAATCGAAAAAGCTTTTAAGCTTACGGTATAAAGCAATGTAAAAAAAGTATAAGATAATAAATAAATATTACAAAAACCTTGCACCGCTGGAAAATAACGTTAAAGATAATTACCGGAAAAAAGGTAGAATAAAAGGTTATAGCTTTAAAAAATGATAAAGTGTAACGATTAACGCCTCGAATTCTTTAAGGCGTTAAGGAGATATGTCAGCTAGCCAGGTATGCTATAGTACATTAACTACAAAAGGTTACGCTCTGATCGGAGGATAATTATTCCGTTGCTAGGCTATGCAAAAGCAGTACGCGCACTGAAAAGCTGCGCAATTAGCTAAATACAACAACGCAACTAACATCCCCTATATCCGACAACACCCTATCCTGCAAAATCAACCAAAACACATTAAATTCAAAAAATCCGAAATTAGGCCGAAATGCAACGTTTCAACCGCTTAAAAAGAGTTATTGCGAAAGGTATTAGCGGGCCTTATAAGGGACTAGTCTTTTCTATAATTGGGTTTAATTAATCTCCGCACGGCAAATTCGGCCAAGTTAAAATAATTAAAGTTAATAACGTAGTAACTACAGCATCTGAAAATTTGAAACTCGATACGGAGATAAAATTAAATAATATAAAATATTAATAATAAAGAAATAAGTAAAAAAATATAAAATAAAACTTAAAGAAATACAGAAAAGAGTATAGTATATTATATATTAATATCTACTGTTAGTTATTCCTAAGTCAAGGTTTACGGAACCTAATTGTCTGGTAAAAAAATTGATAAATCCCCATTCGTTTCTGATAATATACGATTAGGTACACTTATATGTTTATACAGCTATACATATTTAATATATAATTATTTATAATATGTAAAGATATTTAAGTTAAACTTTTATTATCTATTATTATTTTTCCTAGAGTGAGATAGAACTAAGGTATGCAATCTATCCTAACCGTAAAAATCATTTGATTAGTTATTGTATTCGAAGATATTAGATATAATATCTATCATACAAAGTATATCGTGTAAGGATTTTCTATATATTGGTTTAGCATGGAAAATAAGGCTTGGACCTATTCAGCGTTTTATTTATATAGGAAATTCCTTTATTATATATCCATCTTTTTAGTAAATATATTATAGATCTTTGTAATTGATATAATTTACTTTTAGATTATTTAGATATTTAAATTATTTGAAAAATCTAAGTTTTCTTATGTCGAGATTTAACTATAATACAATCCTCCTTTAGATCTTGAAGCTAGGTGTTTGAAACCAGGACTTTTTTTTTGTAATATTAATTCTTTTTTCGGAGGATTTGTAATCCAAATATCAAACGATAAGTAGTTTTTTCACTAATGAAATATATGAACTTTTTCAATACACTTATATTATAACAGGTTGTGTTCGAAAAGAAACGAAACCTTGTTTAAATTAATACAATTCTCGGAATATATATATCGATTTAATTAAAACGTCGAGAATTTAAGCTTTTTTTACTTTAAATATATTCGATTTCGTAAAATCGAATATCTTTACATGTTGGAATAATCGAATTAAAACTATTATTCCCGCTGTTAAACCTTTTTTATCATGTTTTAATTATAAATATCTTGAAAAGGGTAAACGAGATAAAATAGTATTTCCAAAAAGAAAAATATATAAAGTTAAAAATAGCTTTTAGCTTATTAAAATATTGCAAGAAGAAAATGCGATAAGTTACGACGTCGATATGGCGAAAATAAAAGCGATTTATCGGGAAATTAAGACGTTCGCGCTTTTAATAAGACATTTTTTAAAAGAAAAACTTTAGAAATATTAAAAGAAAATTTAAAATTGGACTATTTAGAAAAACAAGAGAAAATAGAGGAAGAATAACCCCGTATAGTCCTTTATATTCGTTAGGTAATTAAGTGGTTTTTGTCTGGTATTTTTATATAGGTAGCTTTTTCATTTTATTAGATAATATATTACACAAGCGAGCTGTATATACAAACGAGCTGTACACTTTTTGACAATCCGCAATAACACCTATAAATGAAACAATTACAACGCGATAAATTAATTTAAATTAATCGGATTCCTTTTCGCTAAACGTATTTACAGCTTTTTTATAAATATGTACATTATATCCGGGCTTGGCGCAGACGCCACATTTCCGTTTCTTCGTTTGAATTTTCTTACGACGACTATCTCTTGCCGTTGTTAGGTGGGATCTTTCACCATCCCTTTTTTTTCGCTTAGGAAAGTTATATAATAAGTGTTTTTTTCAGAGACGTTTATTTTTAGCTTTTTAGCATTTGCTGAAAGAATGGTAAATTTTGCGTAATTTGGCGGTTTTTTTAAAGAAAAAACGTTTTCGTACAAGTGTATTAAGTTAGGTTTTGTTAGAAAATTAACCGATTTAATTATCTTTGTTGGCGAGCTTCCCTAGTAATTTTTAACCTTTTTTTATAAGTATTATTTCCGTTTTTTAGGGATATTTTGAGGGGTTTTCGACGGTAGGGAAAAAATGGAACCGGCGGAGGTAAAAGGCGAAACGGTCGGCATAAATGCAGTTAAAAGAATTTCCAAATCGGAAAAAATATTATTAAGATCGAATAAAATAAATCCAATTTTAACGAAACCGAATTTGATATTACCGGATGTTATAACGGTTTTAAACGTATTGTAAAAACCGGCAAAAAATCTTTTATTTTTTGCAATATAAGTATAATAACATCGTATTAAATTTACAATATAAAATATATAAGCGTATTTTAAAACGGAAAAGTAAAATACGTTAAAAATTTAAAACCGATAAAAAAATCAGAAAATATACAAAACGTAATAATATGGTTATTCGCATAATATTTTTCGAATTTTATTAAATAATAACTTTTGTAACTGTTAAAAATAAAAAGATATTTCGTTTTTTTCGACCGTATTTAAATATTTATATAGAAGTGTTAGAATTTTTTAAATTTAATTTGTTCGTTATTTAAGTATTATTAGTGATTTTGATTTTTTTAATCGGTAAATAACAAGTTATTACAATATTAAATTTTAAAATAGGTTTTTTCCGTTAAAATAATAAATAACATCTTACATTACCGAATCGCGCCGTTTTGTTATTATTTTAACCACCCAACTTTAATTATATATATTGTAATATTAATAACATAAAACGGCTTATAAATACGACCAGGTTAAATCTAGCTTTTTAAGTTAAAAAATCAAATCCGGTACTTAGTTATAAACGGCTTCGTATTATATATAATGTTTTCGAATCTATCTTAAAAAACCAAATTTATAATAAACTTTCCTAAACCGATATTATCCCGAATTTGTAAAAGTTAAAGCTGACCGAAAAGAAATTAATTATTAATTAAATCCTTAACTTTAATATGCCAACGTTTCTTATCCGGCTTTAATATGTTGAAAATATGGCGAATTTATTATTTCTTTAATACGTTACAAAACACGTTAAAGTTAATTAAAGGCCGAGATATGGTTTAACGGTAAAAAGAATTTAAAACCCGTTTAAATCGAAATATTAATTATCAAAAAGTATTATGCGAAAATCTGGAAATATGTCATAAGTAATTCGAATTAATTTGAATTATAATCGCAAAATACGATATCGCAAAAAAGAATATTTATAATTTCAACGAAACGGGATCTTTAATAAGATTTTTAATAATATATAACAAAATAATTATAAATACCGAAAAACGTAATAAATTTAAGCAGGTTTAATAAAATAATCAAAAATAAGTTATAATTATATAAGTTATTAATTCGCAAAATTAAATTATATCGTTATTTATTATTTTAATAAAAGAAAATTATTTTAAATTTTAATATCGTAATAACTTATTACCTGTTAATTAAAAAGTTAAAATTCATTATAATAATTCAATAACGAAGGAATTAAATTTAAAATAAATTTAAAATTTCGATAAATATATTCGAACGTATACGAAAAGAACGAAATGTTTTTTTTATTTTCGACTGTTACGAAAATTACTACTTAATAAAATTAAAAAAATATTACGCGAATAACGATATTATTACGTTTTTCATCCCTTTTTATTTTTTATCGATTTTAACTTTTCGACGTATTTTATTTTTCCGTTTTAAAACGCGCTTATATATTTATTATCGAAAATTTAATATAACGTTATTATATTTATATTATTAAGGAAAATTTTCTTGCCGGTTTTTTTGACTCGTTTAAATCTGCCATAACATCCGATAATATTAAATCCGGTTTTGCAAAAATTAAATTTATTCCATTTAATTTTAATAACGTTTTTTCCGGTTTAGAAATTCTTCCAGTTATATCTACGCCGACCGTTTCGCCCCTTACCTCCGCCGGTTCCAATTTTTCTTTACCGTTGAAAACATTTCGAAATATATAAAAAACAGAAAAACGGACATAATACTTCCAAAGAATTTTTAGAAGTTACTAGGGGAACACGTCGATAAAAATAAATAAATCAGTTAATTTCCTTTTTTTAAAAACCCGCCAAATTACGCGAAATTAACCATTTTATTAACAAACTCCAAAAAGCCAAAAATAAACGTTTTTTGAAAAAAACTTGCTATATAAAAGAAACAAGTTTTTCTGGCCGAAAAAAAAAGGTAATAAAAAATACAACCAACAAGGGTTAAAAGTAATTGTCACAAAAAGGTTAAAACAAAGAAACGGAAATATAACGTTTAGGGCAAGTCCGGATATAATGCGCATATTTATAAAACAACTGTAAATATGTCCAACGACGAAAAATCCGATTAATTTAAATTAATTTATCGCGTTATAATTATTTTATTTGGACTTGTTGTTATGGAATGTTAAAAACCGCGCGACTCGGTGGTATAAGACGTTAACGATATAACTTAAATTTTACGAATTAATAATTTATTTAATTATAATTGATTTTCGATTATTATATTGCAATTATTGAAGTTTTTTACGTTTTTCGATGGTTATAATTCTTATGCCATATATTATTAAAAGCTTTATTAAAAAGCCCGTTTCGTTAAAATTATAAATATGTTTTTTACAATGCCGTTTTTTGTAATTGTAATCCGAATAAGTTTAAGTCAATTACAAAATACCTTTAGATTTTCGCATAATATCTTTTAATAATTGATTTTTCGATATAAACGTGTTCTATGTTTTTTTACCGTCATATAAAGTTGAATACTTAATTAACGTTAACGCGCACCGTAACGCGTTAAGTAAGTAATAAATTCGCGATATTTTTAATATGTTAAAACCGGATAGGAAACCTTCGCGTATTTAAGTTAAGGATTCGGTCGACAATAAATTTCTTTTCGCTCGGTATTAATTTTCGCAAATTAGAAATAATATTACGTCGGGCGCGTTTGCCGTTATATCGCGCACTTAAAGTAATAAATGGAACGTTATAAATAGAACTAAGCTTTTTATAACTAATTTTCGGATTGTTCTCTTAGCCTAAACGGCTAGGTTCATTTTTGCTTTTTTTGTAAGTTGTTTTATATTGTAATTATTAAAAAATACGTAGTTAAAGTTGAATAGTTAAAATGGTAGAAAAACCATAGAGCTCGCTTCTATATACAGCTCGCTTATATGGTAAGTTATTTCATTTTATTTTTAATTCTTCTAAAATCGAGTATATTTTCGATTTCTAGGCCTTTTCTTAACGGAGCGTTATTTTGATGCTGGTTCAAGTAGGAAAATATGAAAAATATGGTAGATCTTTATTGTCTTACGTAATACTAGTTAATAATTAGTTTTGAAGATATTTTGATATCCGTATAGCGGTTTTTCTAGAATTTGTGAACAAACTGTTTCTGTCGTTCCTGAGGTATATAGATCTTGCTATAATATAGAAGTTAATTTCTTGCCTGTTTATGCAATTGTTTAATTTCCTTTCGTTCGTCTGGCTTGTAGGAATTTCTGAATTATATTTAAGATTTTAGCGTAAGTTGTTTTAGAATTATATATACTTGTAAAGTGCCGTTTTCTATAATTTGTAGCATTTATATATGTCGTTTTGGTACCTGGGAATCCAAGGTTTTTTTACGACTTAGGATATCGGTTTAAATATTTTCTTTTTGCTTTTGAATTAATAAATTTTAAAAGTAGAAATATAAAAGATAAGTAAAGGATTTATCACCAGGAAATCGTGGATATCACGAATTAATTTATTTAATATAATACGTATGATGTAATTGCGTAGTTTATAGGAAATAACAGAAGTATATCGCTTATTATATTAATAAGATTTAGAAGAAAAAACCGATTTAATAAAAGTCGAAAGAAATAACGTGCCATATAAACTTACCGGATGTATAAGCTTACCGTATACTTTTTGGCACTTTGTAACAATAAATCAATTTAAATTAATCGGATTCGTTTTTATTAAACGTATTTACAGCTTTTTTACATATACGCGTACTATGTTCAGGTTTGCCGTAAACGCTATATTTCCTCTTTTTCGTTTTAACCTTTTTACGACGATTACTTTTAGCCGCTGTTAATTGCATTTTTTTATTACTTTTCTTTCCGGCTAAAAAAGCTGGTGTTTCTTGTATAGTAAGTATTTCTTTTTCTTTAAATAAAAGTTTATTTTGGTTTCTTAACATTTGTTAAGACAATAGTTGGTTTTGCGTAATTTGGCGGTTTTTTTTTTAAAAAATGAACTTTTTCGTATAAAAGTATCAAGTTACTTTTTATTAAAAAATTAACCGATTTAACCATTTTCAACGACGAGTTCCCTTAATAATTTCTAATCTTTTTTGCAAATACCGTTCCCGTTTTTGTAATTTTTGTATATTTCGAAATGCTTTCGAAGGTAAGAAAAAATGGACCCGGCGGAAGTAAACGGCGAAACCGTCGGCTTTAATACAACTAAAGGAATTTCCAAATCGGAAAAATCGTTATTAGAATCGAACAAAATAAATCTAATGTTAGTAAAGCCTAATTTAATAATATCGGATATTATAACGGCTTTAAACGCGTTATAAAAGCGGGCAAGAAAATCTTTTTTCGCGATGTAAGCATAATAACGTCGTATTAAATTTTCGATATAAAACGTATAAACGCGTTTTAAAACGGAAAAGCAAAATACGTTGAAGATTTAAAGTAAATAAAAAAATAAAAAGGTATGTAAAGCGTAATAATATTATTATTCGCGTAAGAGTTTTCGAATTTTATCGAATAATAACTTTCGTAACTGTCGAAAATAAGGAAACGTTTCGTTTTTTTCGTATACATTCGAAAATATTTATCGAAATATTATACTTATTTTAAACTTAATTAGTTTGTTATTTAATTATTATAATTAATATCGATTATTTAATTATTTAATAAAAAAAGTTATTACGATATTAAAATATAAAATAAGTTTTTTTCGATAAAATTAGAAATAACAGTAT
This sequence comes from Monosporascus sp. 5C6A, assembly GCA_004155035.1. Taxonomy (NCBI): domain Eukaryota; kingdom Fungi; phylum Ascomycota; class Sordariomycetes; order Xylariales; genus Monosporascus; species Monosporascus sp. 5C6A. Next base: position 287,727 of record QJOB01000021.1, read on the forward strand.
AACCTAATTTTTCGAACTAATAGTTTATATAATTATAACTTATTTTTAATTATTTTATTACGTTTATTTAGGCTTTTTTTATTCGGTATGTGTAACTATTATGTCGTACATTATTAAAAGCTTTATTAAAAATTCCGTTTCGCTAAATTATAAATATCGTTTTTTGAAATGCCGTATTTTGCGACTATAATCCAAATAAACTCAAATTACTTACGAAATGAGTTTACATTTTCGTATAATACCTTTTAATAATTAATTTTTCGATTTCAACGCATTTTAAGTTTTTTTGCCGTTGAATAAAGTTCGACGCTTAGTTAACGTTAATACGTATCGTAACGCGTTAAGTAAGTAACAAATTTACCATATCTTTAATATGTTAAAACCGGATTAGAAACGTTCGTATATTTAAGTTAAAAATTCGGCTAATAATAAAACTTTTTTCTAGTCGGTTTTAATTTTCGCGAATCAAAAATAATATTAACTTTACAAGATTTACCGGTATTCTTTTCGGATATAAATCTAAGTATTACATAATTAAGTTTTGGGTTTCCTTTCTTAATATAAACGTCTAAGTTCATTTTAGCTTTTTTTTTATAAATCGTTCCATATTATTGGAGTTGAAAAATAAACAATTAAAGTTAAGTAATTAAAATATACTAAAAACCATCCAGTAAGCATATATATCCGGTAGGCTTATGTAATACGTTAAGAAAAATCGTTAATAATATTAACAACTTAATAGGTTTATTTTATAAAATAAGATTGATGTTTTTGCACTTAAAAACTTAATTAAAAACGACGTTATTTATAAAACGAATTTTAGTATTCTCCTTAATGATGTAATTATTAAATATTGGAAAGTTTGGTTTTTAATAAAATAATGAAGATAATATAACAGATTATCGGTAATTTACAATTTATATTAATATTTATCGTACACCTTAAAAACCAACAGGAATTTAAAAGAAATGTTTAAAAACTAGCAAAAGATTCGCTAAAGTATAATGTAAATTTTAAAGCCAAGTAAATAATACCTACGAAAAAGATTGCTAACCAAAATTATAAAATACGAATTATGTAAATGGAAATATAAATCAAAACACAAAATAAACAAATCACTTATTTATAAAAAGCTAATTTATAGTTAACAATACGGATTAAAAGATTTAAGGGGTTATCCGCTACGTTAACAACATATTGATCGGCTATAAAAAAGCGTTATCTGTAAAAAAAAGCCTTAGGATGGCGAAAGTTGAAAGCAGTAATAAAAACTTTCAGAAAGGCTCTATATATAGCGATAAAAGCTAATAACGACCTTATGACATTATAAATACTGATTAGGACGTATTGGTATACCGTAATAATGGATTATGATATATTAGGCGTTAATTATATTACGTTGCAATTAGTAAACGCTTTCAAATTGTTATAAAAGGATAAAAAGAACGCTTATATTACCGCAAACGTCGAAGGTCAGATATTTGTTAACGATAACGGAAAAATTATATACGAGATTAATTACCTCGAGATTTTTGTTAACGGATAAGTTTAAAGTGTCAATTTCGATATTGTTTCGTTAGAAAATTACAACATACTTTTTAAAAGATTATAGTTATATTAATATAACCTTTTAATTAAATAGAAAATTAGCTAGGTAAATTTTGCTTTATATTCTATTAAGAAACGCCAAAACGGCAAAGATCTGTATATCTAATTAATAACGAAAACAATAACGAATAAAAGCATAGGGATATAATAGAAATTTCATTACTTAAGGAAACAAGATATATAAAAAGGGGTATAATAAACGTATTCGACGTATTATAACCATTATCTAGGTATAACTTTATGATATAAACGAGATTTTAAAATAACGACTCGAAAGATAAGATAAAACTTTGGTTAATATATTACCATAATACCGTAAATATAAGTAATTGGTTAAGAAGGAACTTAATACGAAAATTACCTGAATATAATAAATAAACCTATAAAATAATTCTTGAATAAAGTGCCTTTTTTCGATTTTATTTTATTTATAACCTTAACAAGATAGAACTCTATACTTTACGAAAGTATCTAAACGACTTAATAAGAAAAAAATATATTGATTATTATTGTTAATAATATACCTTATATTTTTCGTATCAAAAAACGGTAAGTTATAATCTATTATCGATTACCGATATTTGAATAATATTATTTTAGATAAAAAAATACCTTTATTTTTCATTATTAAAATAAAGGATTGTTTATATAAAGCTAAGTGGTTTATTGTATCAAACTTATAAAACGGATATAACCTTATTCGTATTACCGAAGGATATAAATAAAAAACGACTTTTTGGATGAAATAGAGACTATACGAATATCTGGTTATAGTTATAAAACTTATTAATACCTTAGCGACATATTAACGAATAGTAAATTATGTATTACGAAAATACCTAGAGGTATTTGTTATTTGCTATCTCAACGGCATTTTGATTATTTCGGAAACAAAAGCATAATATACAGAATATGTTTATATAGTTTTATAGGTTTTACAAAACGCTAATTTACTCGTTAACGCAAAAGAGAACTAATTCCATAGACAGAAAGTAAAATATTTTAAATGCATTATCACTTCAAGATATATTATGGTAAACCTTAAAAGGTTGTAGCTGTAACGGATTAACAAAAACCTAATACAATTAAAAGAATACAAGCTTTTTTCGGATTCGTAAATTATTATAGAAACTTTATTAGAAATTTTGGTAAGATTATCATATCATTAACGAATCTTATAAATAGAAACGAAAATTCTAATAAACGGAAATAATAAAATAAGAGTTTTACAAATTGAAGGAAACTATTATAAAATAACCAGGATTGACTATGTATAACCCGTAACGACTTATCAAATTCGAAACCGATGTTTCGGATTAAGCCTGAAAGAAATTATAAAATACAAAAATAACTAGAAAATGTTACAGCTTATTGTATTCTACTTTTATAAATAAAAAGAAACAGAATTAAATTATATCATTCCAAATAAGGAATTTATGGTTATTATATATGTATTTCGAATGTTTAAGTATATATTACGAAAAAATATACATTAAATTAAATCTTATACCGATTATAAGAACTTTATATGATTTATTACAACGACGAAATTAACAAAACAATAATTACATTATATAACAAAACTTGTTAGTTATAATTCCACTACTATTTATAAAAAACCCCGAAACATAGCAAAACAAAGGTTTTAAGCCGACAACTAGATTTGAAAAAAGAATTTATCAAAATTAAGCATACAATAACGTATTACACAAGCAAGTCGGACAAACAAGCGAGTCGGATATTTTTTAACATTCCACGATAACAAACTTAAATTAATTAACCACAATATATTAAATCAATTCAAATTAATCGGATTTTTTATCGCTAAATATATTTACAGCCTTTTTACAAATACGCGCATTATGTCCGGGCTTGCCGCAAACGCCATATTTCCGTTCCTTCGTCTTAACCCTTTTGCGACGATTACCTTCTGCTACTGTCGGCTGGGATTTTTCACTACCCCTTTCTTTTTCGGCCAGGAAAGCTTGTCCTTTTTATATAATAAATGTTTTTTCTTTTTAAAAACGTTTATTTTTAATCTTTCAGCGTTTGTTAAGAAAATAATTGGTTTCGCGTAATTTGGCGGTTTTTTCTTTAAAAAGAATAATTTCGTACAAAAGTATTAAGTTATTTTTTGTTAAAAGATTAACCGATTTAACTATCTTTGTCGGCGAGCTCCCCTGGTAATTTTTAATCTTTCTTTGCAAATATTGTCCCCGTTTTTTTGTTTTTTGTATATTTCAAGGGGTTTTCGACGGTAGGGAAAAAATAGAGCCGGCAGAGGTAAGCGGCGAGACGGTCGGCGTAGGTACAACTGGAGGAATTTCCAAATCGGAAAAAACGTTATTAAAATCGAATAAAACAAATCCAGCTTTTGCGAAACCGGACTTGATATTATTGGACGTTATGGCGGTTTTAAACGCGTCGAAAAAACCGTCGAGAAAATTTTTCTTAGCGATGTAAGTATAATAACGTTACATTAAATTCTCGATATAAAACGTATAAGTACGTTTTAAAACGGAAAAGCAGGATACGTCGAAAAGTTAAAGTCGATAGGAAAAATAAAGGGGTATACAAAATATAATAATGTCGTTATTTGTACAGTATTTTTCGAATTTCATCGAATAGTAACTTTTGTAACCGTCGAAAATAAAAAAGCGTTTTGTTCCTTTCGTACGCGTTCGAATATGTTTATCGAAATGCTGGATTTATTTTAAACCTAATTCGTTTATCGTTTAATTATTATAACTAATTCCGATTTTCCAATTAATAGGTAATAAGTTATTACGATATTAAAATTTAAAATAAATTTTCCTTGCCAAAATAATAAATAACGGTATAACTTAACCTTACGAATTAATAATTTATATAATTATAATTTATTCCCGATTACCTTATTACGCTTATTTAAGTTTTTTACGTTTTTCGGCATTTATAATTACCATATTACATGTTATTAAAAGCCCTATTAAAAATCCCGTTTCGTCGAAATTGTAAATATCTTTTTTTGCGATGCCGTATTTTGCGATTGTAACCTGAACCAATTCGAACTATTTACGAAATATTTCCGGATTTTCGTATAATACCTTTTAATAATCGATTTTTCGATTTAAACGCGTTTTAAGTTTTTTTTGCCGTCGAACGAGGTTCGACGCCCAGTTAACCCCGACGCGATTAGCGACGCGCTAAGTAAGTAACAAATTCGCTATATTTTTAATATATTAAAGCCGGACAGGAAACGCTCGCGTATTTAAGTTAAGGATTCGGTCGATAATCGATTTTTTTTCGGTCGGCGTCAATTTTCGCGAATTAAGGATGGTATCGGATCGGAAAGCTTTGCCGTTAATTCGATTTTTTAAAGTAAAATATGGGACGTTATAAATAGAACTAAGCTTTTTATAACTAAATTTCGGGTTAACCTTTTAGCCTGAATAGCTAGGTTCATTTTAGATGCTTTTATAAGCCGTTCCATATTGTGGTTGTTAAGAAATAAATGATAGAAGTTGGGTGGTTAGATATTGAAAAAAATGTCCGACTCGCTTGTCTGTCCGACTCGCTTGTGTGATACGTTATTCGATATTACGCTAAAAAACATTTTAAAATACGACAAATCATTACGATTAGGAAATAAATAAACCTTTACGAAAAGATACGATAATATATCGAAAAACCGTTAACAGAACGATAAAAAATAATAACTGGTACCTAAAAGAATACTAACAGGATTTAATTTGGCAAATATATAAATATTAATTTTATAGATACCGAGGAATATATAAAATATTTAAACGATTACACAAGATATATATATTTTCATATATAAAAAAACAAGTATAAAAAGTATTACAATAATACGACCTATATAATAGAGTTAAGTTACGACTACATCGATTATATAGGAAATTACAACCTTTATTAATTGCAAAGTAATGATAAAACACAATTATTTTCGATTTTATTACGAAATTAGTATTATCAAAAAACGTTGTTATAGGAATATATTACGACAGCATTTTTGTAATTGTAGACCGATTTACAAAATATTCTTACTTTTTACTTTATAACGAAAATACGAACGCGGAATAAATAGATTATATTTTTTGGAGACATTATTAGTTTGTACGGATTACATATCAAAATTATTTCAGATAACGAAGTAACCTTTACCTTGAAGTTTTAATAAGGCCTTATGGTACGATTTAGATTAAATTATTAATTATTTAACGTTTTTTAACTTTAAACGAATAGGTAGATAAAAAAACCAATTAAATACTGGAAACTTATTTATAATATTATATTAATTACGAACAGAATAATTAAGTTAGTAAATTACCTGTTACGTAACTTAGTTATAATACGAATTATGATAAAAGCGTTAAGATTACTTCAGTAAACGTTAATTTCGGATTTACGTTAAACGTTTATCGGAATTCGCGCGAAAAACTAGTTAATATATAAACTATCTTAATAATGAAAATACTGAAATAATTATATAAGAAAATAAAAACGTAATTAAAATTCGTATGCTAATAAATGCAAAAGCATTATAAATTTAAAAGTTTGAAAGGATTAAGTTTTTAAAAAGAAAAAATGGTTTACCTTGCTATACAAATTATCCATATTAAACGATTCGGTTCGATGTTAAATTACAAGTATATTGAACTATATAAAATTATTAAAGATTTTTAAAGAATAATTACGAATTAAAATTATCTTCTAAGATTAAGATATATCCAGTTTGCTATATTTCCTTGTTGGAAATATAACGGTTATAATTAAAGTTAATATAAAGTATAACGAAAAGGTCGAAGAAGATATATTAATTTACGAAGTAAAAATAATCCTGGATATACGAAAAGATAAAAGATTCTTAGGACCTCGTTAAATAGAAAGGTTACCTAAATTCAGAAAATATATGGGAACCCGTTAAGTACTTTGTAAACGCCTAGCATCTGTTTAAAAAGAATTATTAGTAACGCTGAAGGTATTAATTAACAAATTCTAATTAAAGTAGCTAATAAACGGCAAATCGGAATTTTTAATACCCGATTAATCGAAAGCTGAGACCTATGCCAGAACGGGTGTAAACGTAATCGACTCCGTACGTTCTTGCTTCTGCTTTTTTTGCTTCTCTAGTTCGTTAAACTATAGGTTACGTTAAGCTATTTTAACATTCCGTATATAAAGCTATTTTTGTTAACGTTTCAGGTATTAGAAACGGCTTTTAGTTTTATTAATTTTTTCTTAAAATCGTAGAAGTTATTATTTAACTAAAGTCTTTTTTTGTTTTAAATATAAAAATTTTCGAATAATATTACGCGAAAAAGAAAAACAGGTATGCCGGATTTATTATACAATTATTTATAAACAATGCAGTTTTTATAACGAGATAAACCTTCGACTATAACATATTTCATATAATTACAAAAGTTTTACAAATAAAGCACGATTTCGAAACCGGATTAATTAATAAAAAAAGCAAATTCGTTACGTTCCTTTTTCTAGTTACGTTTACGAAGCTTAATAATACAGTGCGTCATAATAAAAATAATAAAAAAGGAAAGAAAACATATTTATTAAAAGAACGATAGATAATTTTTGAAAACAAAGATTTTAAGAAAGAAAAAATCGTATTATAACTTTACGTTTTAATAATTTAAGGAAATGGTTATAACAAAGTTATAAATAATTAAAAAGAAGGAATTACATTACGAATAAAACCGGAACGCCGTTAGGACGCCATAACGGATCTATATGTAATTATACGATATGGCGCCGGATGCCAAAACGGCTCTATGCAATTAAGCTAAAAAGGTGCCGGATAACGCCCGGGTTCCAGAAAACGTACGATTTAGATATATAACTACGATTATTACTTATTTCCTAAATTAGATTAGCATCTTATAATAACCTTTAATTACGTAAAACGCACTTTGTTATTATTAAACGTAATAAAAACTTATAGCTTAAAGTTTACGATACCTTTATTAACAAAAACCGTATAACTTGGGTTTAATAATTGAGAATTTCTTAGCCGTTACAATTTGAAATCGGCGTTTTTTTAAGGTTTTTAAGAAGTTACCAAGTACTATTTCCTGTTATTCTTTTGTTTATTTTAGGACTGCTTTAAGCGTATACTTGATGCATTTAGTTCTAATTGTTTCTTTTATAATAATTGGAAATTTTTATTACGGGGTACTAATAATCGTGGTTTTGATTTTCTAAAAAGTCTTTTTAACTTTTTCCGGAAATTTAAATGCTTTTCCGGCATACTTTTTGCCAGCAAGTTTTGTTAGAAAGTTGGCCAACTTTCTATAATTTTCAACTACGTTGCGTACTTATTCGGTAAATTTTAAAAATTAGCGGATGTTTCTTATAATGGCTTTGTCAGTAATTAAGCAATTTTTTAGTTGCTTTTTATTTAGAATTTTGGAGATGAATTTTTTTAAGCGTAATAATAAAGTTTAAAAAAGTCTAATATCTATATATATTCTCCGCCTTTAGCCAAATCAATTCGTGTATATATTTTATTTAGAATTTTGAATATTTAAACAACATATTCTTTTTTATTGTTTCAAAGTTTTAGTATAGATAAGGATCTCGTTAAGGTACATAAATCCGAATTAGTTTAGAAATTATTTAAAAATAGTTAGAATTAGGAGTTGGAAATTTGCGGAAGCGTTGGAAAGTTTTATAGGCATTATTCTATATTTGCTCAGTTTATGTATTGTTTTAAATACCGTTTTTATTTTCTTTATTCTCGTTATTTTGATATAATACTAATTATTCCGGAAATTAAATGCAATAAATACTTTGTTTTGGTAGAGATTTCTTTTAAGGTGCTTATACAAGTTAAAAGATATCCGTTTTTAATCACGAAATTATTTAACTATTTATAGTTCATTCTTTATTTAAAAACTACATCTCCGTTTATATTAATTCTTTCCTTGCCGTTTTTTGTTTTTAGAATTATAAAGAGGGAGTATCCAGCGTGAAAGGTAAAGGGTTAAATGTACTTTTCTAAATTAAGTTATATACTTTTATAAAGGTTTTGATCTTTTAGTTTATGTAATAAATTTTGTAAAGTTTGGGATAATATCCTTTTCTAATAAGTACCCCATAATCTTATTACTTATATGGAGGTAAATCGTAATCTTTTCTATTTTTAAAATGCCGATAACGGAATTAGAAATTAGAAATCTAGATATAAGACCCGAAAACGGTAATTAAATCAATTACTAGGTTATTAATATATTATTTTTTCTATAACGTTATATTTATTAACCTTTAACGTAAATTTCGTTTTTGGAATAACTTAAAATACATTTTATATTAGAAAAGTTCAATTAATATAAAATATTATAAGTTATATCCGGCTTTAGATAAATAATAAATCTGTATTTTATATACATTTCAAAAATTTATCTTCGTTAAATATTCTCTTTTTTTTTCATCTTTATTTCGATTTAAATATTATTTAATGTAATTTAGGTTTAAACTTACTTGTTTCCAACGATCAAGTATGTTCGGAGATATTTATTGCAATTATATACCAGTCAGGGCCGAGTTACCCCGTTTCAATTCAATATATTAACATGAGAAGGTATAAAAAGTAACGTAGGCCTTATTACCATCTCGAATAGGGGTGGCCCATTTTTTCCCCTAGGGACCCTCAGGATTCCTAGATTCCTCGAAAGCTACCTAAAAATTGAACAATCCTCGTTCGCCAATAACTTTCTTTCGGGGACAGTGACGAAAGCTACTAGCCATGTATAGATGGTGCTTATGCATACCCATACGGGGGATACGACAGTCGGAACCAGCAGGCATACGCATATTAGGGCGAAGGAGCAGGCACAGGATTACATGGAACGCTTCAGGCTGTTTGTAATTACACTGTAATATTTACCGTCTCAAAGCATACAAACGTTTTAACCACGCAAAACGAGTACGGTAGTAGAGTAGTAGTATTGTTTTAACGCCGGGGAGGAACAGCTATTTACTGTTCCGCAGCCTCCCCTGGGGCATATAGGCGTGCTAGGCTAGGATTTACTCCGTACATATGTCCGTATACATAGATATCTATCTAGCAAATCCAGTCCGAAGATGTTGCTTAGAACAGTCAAACTATGTCCTCTTTACGGCTAGTTGAAGGAAGTGCCCAGGGGAAAATGCGTACCGCCCTCGAAGAAGGGCTGTGTTCTGTTAAAAAACAAAGCCTTGAGGTAAGCTGGAAAAGCAAAGTTGTAAAAGGCCAACCATAAAAAAGCGCGTCATCCGAACAAACCAAACTGGCGAGCAAGCTGGCTAGCTAGGACCAAGTGCACGACTAACAGTAAGCCATTCCGTATATACAACTACCCCATTCGTTCCTCCATCTGTAACGCCCACCGTCGTTCCGCTAATACGTTCCGTCGTCATTTCTTCCTCCGTACCTCCCGTTCCAAAGATTTAGGTCAAAGTTCGCGTCATTACCGCGGGGGGACAGCAAACGTGAATGAAATAAGGTGCCCGATCCTTGCCGTAAAGCAGAATTACGGCAATTATCGGAAAGAAGTTCCATTGCACAGGCCTACAACGGGAAAAGTCGGGATTACTAAAGCGCCAGGTCGTAAAGTGGTCGAATACTGACGATACTAACGAGCCGGTCGACGGTAGCGGTCGGATGATAGGTTGCGTAAGGGCGGTAATGCCGGGAAAAACAGTGAAATCAACGTACTAAAGTTTTATAGTAGCCTTCCTAACATTGTCGTAATTTTCATTACCTCGTCGCGTAGCTGGAGTCCGTTATGGTCGTAGTTTTAAAGCGCGTGTCGGCAGTTGAGGTGATTTCTTGGAAGGGCAGAGAAAGGAGTTAAAGGGCTTTAATATGTGGCCCTAGGATTACAAGATAAAGGAGCTGTAGGCTATATGTGGCTGCTCCCACTTTCCAATTTGTAGGACATCAATTAGATATCATCCCAGACTTAATTATAACATACATTTGCTTACATAATAATATCTTCTGGTTCCGTTTCTTGGTATAATTGACACCCCAATCTATCCGTTTTGTGTTACATTTGAGGTACCGTTCCGGTACAGGGAAATAGGTTCGACGGCAGGTTCGGCGTAAAGGCGCTTTGAAATAAGGAATTTGCCAAAGTTCGATTTTCGGAAGGAAAGTTTTGAAGTTCCCTTAATCGCTAAAAAAACGCCTGCATTCCGTAATAGCCGTTATCGATTCGAAGCAAGAGGCTCGTCGACGCGGTAATACCCGAGAAAGTCCGACAAAAACTAAGATAGTATCGGGAAAAAGGCCTAGAAAAGTTATAGCGTTTAGATAAAACGTAAAAGGTTAACCGGAAAGCTTCGATATGGAAAAAGTAATAATGGTATTTGCCAAGTTATCGAACGAAAATAGCGAAAAAGATACGTACCTAAATTAGAAATATTTCGATTTTAAATTTAACGAAAAAGTTTGTTTTCGAAATAGCGATAATTAGAAAATGTAAAAAACGGTTATCTAGGTAGCTATAATAATAATTAAGTTCCGTAACAGTAATTCGGCGAAGTTTACCTAAGTAAACGAAATTAAACTAACCGTTATTATTATCGGAAACTTTAAAAAAAGCCTTATAATAATCGTTACAGGCCTTATAAAAAGTACGGAAATAATTAAAGTATTACAACGTTTGTATGTAACGAAAAATATCGATTAAAAAATAAACTTTTAAACTTAATTATAATGCGTTAAATAAAATTCGAAAAAAACCGCCTTCGATTATATAGTCGATTTTAAAAACTTCGTACACCGTTATAACAAAGTCGATATATTTACTAATATTAATTAATAAGTTACCATGTTTATTAATTCGATTCGAAACGATAACGCTGTAATTACTTAAAAAAATCGAATAAAAGAAATTTTTCGATAATATTTAACCATAACGGTAAATTAAGTATATAACGATTTTGTTGCCGAATTTCGAAAAAAAAGGGGAAAAGAAACGTATATAAAGCAAAGAAGTTCTACGATAAAAGTCCCGTATAAAACAAAAAGGGCTAGCCATTTTACTTTAAATATAATAAATACGGATACTTAACGAAGGATTACCTGAAAAAAAAGCGTAACGCCGAATACAAAGCTGCCTCTATTCTAAAAAGTAAGGCTAGCTTTATTCCGGTAAGGCTTGGAGATTTGTATAAATCGAACGGAAGAAAGTTTTAATAGATTCGGAGGCTTAAAGGCGCCGGCGACGTCTAAATGGCTTTATGGTAACCCTAGGGCTATGAGGGCGTGTCGGCAGTTGAGGTGATTTTTTGGAAGGGTAAAGAAAGAAGTTAAAGGGCTTTGATATGTGGCCTTAGGATTACAAGACAAAGGAGCTATGGGCTATATATGGCTGCTCCTATTTTCTAATTTGTAGGACATCAATCAGATAATATCCCAGACCTAATTGCAACACATATTTGCTCACAGCGCGGAATAAAAGGCGAAATATCCATATGTTAAACCTTACATGAGCACTACCCGCTTTGATTTATATGCAACGTATGTAAATATATATAGCAGTTCCGCCTTTAACAGCTACCGCACCGCAAGTAATATTTACCGTCCTAGATCAGGTTAGCATACCGCAGGTATGCGATAGGGAGCTTTTCAAATATCGAATGGATATCGTTCAGCCAAGAATCTCGGCTATAGGACGGATATGAATTTATATCTTGCATGTAAGCAGCCGTGGACTGATTTTTGACTTTTTGGTCATAGTGGCGGCGGTGCAAGGACATGAGCCCGTCGTGAGGCATACAACTTTGACTGCATCGCAGGCTAAGTGTCTGTGTGTAAAATATATATTTACAATACCTCGCCCAGCTGATTGCATTTGGGCTTTCCCTTGCACTCTGGTTTTTAAGAAAAAAACCCGAGGGAGGATGCTGTCATGACACTGAATAGTCATGGCCGGAGATAGAAACGGATGTTCTCGTGTGAGTATAACCCAGCTGCGTGGGTAAAATCTGCGAAACCGGTGGCAGGAAAGGGGGATAAGGTTTAAACTGCTCATTAGTGTCCTAAACAGTTCTCACGTCCATCAACCTTTTTGAGCACTGGCCATGATATTTTCCCCCAAGTCGAATGGCAGAATGTCAACTCTATCTCTCCGCTTAGCTAGTCTGGTTCAAGATATGTAGATTTTTCTGGCAATGTCATCCTACCTTGTCAGTTCCTTTCAACTTCTTCGTCGTTTTCGAGACCAGCACTTCCACTGTAATGCTTTCTACGTAAAAGTTCATTTCTGCTCTTTGCACGCCTGTGCACTCGTTGTGCGTTGACTAGTTCTACACTCTTTGCACCATCAACTAGTCTTCGCTTTGTCCCCTTTCTGCAGCACTACCTACAACGACATCAGACTCGAAGACGAGATATGCCCTTTTCTCAATCCTACATGCACACGAAAGCTCATTGCGTAGACATCCTCCGCCATCATCATCTCTCGCTATCATCATCTTTCGCTATCATCATCTCCTAGCATTATCCCCTATCACCGCCAGGATGCCTGTGAAGAGAATCGTCCTCAAGAAGAGCCATAGCGGTGCTTCTAGACTCACAAACAGCCATTCTCCTGAAGGCGCCGCATCTGCGGAAGATGGTGTCCCTGTCAGACAGACCGGAATTGTTACACGCTCGATTGCGCACAACGCAAGAGTCAAGCGCATCAAGCTAGTCAACCGCAGCAGCGTGGACCACGGACACACCCGAGTGGCTACACGCTCTATGGTGCGCCACGTGAGAGCCAAGCGCTTTGAGCTGGTCAACCGCGACAGCCGGGCCGCACCGGCAGTCCCTGCATTAGCCCCAGACGGGCCGGACCCGAACCTACCGAGCGTCATCAAGGTGTTCAGCAACGGCAGAATCAGCCTAATCAGGCATGTCGCCGATAATCGTCTGGTATATCGGCGCAGCGACGGCCAGAGCGACGTTGTGGAGTACTACCACGACGGCCGCCGCTTCAAGCTCTGCGATACCAGGACACGACTTGTCATCTATGAGAGCCTCGCCGATCACCCCATCATTAGTTCTGGGGGACGTGTGCTTCCGGACCTATATTACGATGTATATTACCGCCACTATCACTTCACGTACCCTCTCGAGCTTCTTGAAAACACTAACAGGACGCCGCCTACTTACTCGTTACCTCCCATACGACCCCATACGACAACCACCACTAGGTGAGGTAATGCCGACGATCTAAGCAGCGCCCAGCAGCGTCCTTCCTGGAATTTCGAGCGCCACCGTCCTCGCCGTATCGAGGGCTTTTGACTTTGGGCCTTCAAATTTTGGGTTTTGAACTTTATCTCGTGCGCTGCGGTCACATGCCACAACCTTCGAATATACCTATTTCTTTTCCATTGGCATTTCATATTTTCTTAGCCAGTTCTGCCGCACAAGACTCTGATTATTCTTCGAACACCCAAATGCCCGACGTTTGTGCAGCACTTCTCCGGCACCGTGCTTGCGGCACGAGTTTCATGATGACTATTACGATGACGACTATACGGAGCACCAAGATACTCTGCTTTACTGCTTGAATGCAGCTCGGATTTGCTCAATTATGATACCCTTCTCGCGTGGATCGCTTTGGATTTGTGGAGGATAGTTATGGCACCAGGGGGGGGGATTTTGGGAGGGAAGGCGATAAAGGGGAGGGGGCTGGGTTGGATCCACATAGCCTGGTTTAATCATTAATAACCAAGCTCTTTCAACAACCATGGCAATCCTGGTGGGCCTTTGAAATAAATTTGGGAATGTTTCGTAACAAATCTTCGTCGCTTAACCATAGGTGAGGCACCGTGCTTGTGTCCACGGTACACCAAGCCTCTACGCAGGCCGGGTCCGGCCACTCGACACGTGGGCGAGGTCGAATCAATCTATTTCCAGGGTCATGGCAACTATCTTCGTTAGGCGTGTTGATTTTAACTGGGCAGTCGGCACCGGGAATGTAGAGCCTTCCACAAATCGGCGCACGCGCTTCTTCGTATTCGAGTATTGAACCCCAGATGCAGGCTAGACCAGACTCCGCAATCTCAGGTTCAATAGGTGCTTATAGCCGCCTCGACGCCGGGGATTCTGAGTCCTCGGAGGTCCTTAATTACCTGGGTATGGACAAGCGTCCTCTTGCGCATCATAATCTGTATATTCCCATACACTAGCACACTTGAGATACAGCGAGCAGCCATGGAACCCAACAAGATGCATTTGCCGCAAATTTGCATCCTCGTCACGGCGGCCACCGCCGTTTTCCGCACGATAGCCCAGTTCAGCGGGGAACTGCCTAGCCCCGAGGAGTACAGCTGGGACCTGATCAACTGGCAGGCCGGACTTCCGCACGGGAATCCGGCGCTTCCATCTACATGTTTCTATGGTACGTTCGCATAAGCAGTGCCCTACTATCTGCGGAATGAGAGAGACTGACATGCACGCGTCCAAGTATTCAGCGTCCAAGGCCCCGAGTTCGCAGGCATCGCGACCTTCTCAGCCCAGTGCGAAGGATACGGCCAGACCGGCATCCCTTGCACCCCGAACTTAACGGATTGCGCCTCGGAGACTGGCAGCTTGGTTGCCGCGCGCATAATACAAGCTCCCGCCGGTGAGAGCCGCGCTCATCTGGCCGTCAGCTACTTTTTGCCACAGAGTAAGTACAGATTGATATATGAACTGGCTGCGTACATGTAACGTGCTCCTAACGTGCTTGGCCGTAGCGAGAAGACGTGGAACATCACGACGTACGTGCTGCAGGACTGGGCCGGCAGGAGGGCTCCGCATAACTTGACAGCTGTGCCCGCGGAAGTAAGGTGAAATGGGTTTCGTTGGTATACGCACGACATGCGATGTATTCCAAAGCATACCATCAGTGTTGGAGCGCTTATAACTGTCAATACACCGATAGCTTACATTTCCACTGCGAACAGTAATGACTTAATAGTGCACCCTAGTGACTCGGTTACTACACGGCTTGGGAACGGCTGTAGAGTACGACGGTTCCCGGCGACACTTATCAATTCCTGTTGAAATGTAGGGTTGAATACTCCTTAAATTCGTACTAAAGTGGCCACCCTGGAGGCTGGGGAACTACACAACTACCTAGGTATACATACAAAAATTTGTGGGTCGTCTAGTTACCCCTTTTCCAACACATATTCCACAATTTCCACGAATACAGCAGGCAGGGGCTGGAGACGCCTCATAATCATTTTCGTGATGTAGTATGGCCACTTTCGATCTCACTACTTTCACCACCTCGTGGTCTTTAACCGACATCCTGGCACCTGACAGATCCTCTTTGCTTTTAATGCCGTCACCTTTGACCTCGTTATCCTCATTGAACTCACAACGATGACAACAGTTGTGCTTCATTTACCGGGTTGCATTGTGTGTCAATTTGTGTGATGTTGAGACCCAATTTGATGCAGTTGTTGACTACCTGTGCAGCTGTTCCAGCTTCTAATCCTGACGACCGTACCACCCACCTTATTCGCCTTCTGGCACCACCGGGCAACCGGCGTCGTTGTCAACGGAGCCGGCCGCGAAAGGTGTCTGGAAATTGCACATTTCATGTATACCCGTTTTGACGAATTACCGATACGGAGCGGTTGATGCGATAATGTACACGACGGCCCCACCGTTCTTATTAGGCTTGGATACTGACCGTCTGACTGCTATTGTCGAGTCGCGACGGCCTTGATTAGATCTAAAGGGTGTCGACTCTGGGATCGCTTTCCTCCCAGGGCGGTTATGCTTAATTAGGGAGCTGGAATAAAGGGTTGGAATACTGGTAACTAAACGAACCACACCTCTGTGCATATATAGTCGTGTAGCCTCCAGGTCTTCTAGGACACACACTTAGTAGTTAATCCAACGCGTATTTAGCCCGTGTTTGACAGGTTTATCCTCTGCTAATTTCTAAGCTAGGCATTAGGTAGCCCACCAAGCCGACTATGAGGTAACCTCGCCGCTCTCATATGCCTGCGTTAGACAGCTTCTTCTTGATCAACTTCGAACGGTGAGGGTTGCTGCTGCCGTCAGCATATGTGCGTGTACCAGGAAGATGCCAGCTCGTAAGAGCTGCCCCTAGGCCCGCCATTTGCCCGTTCGATTGATAAAATTCGACAAAAGTAGACTTACCAGGAATTCTGGTTGGCTTCCTACTTCAACACGATTTTGGCCCCCTCAAAGCATCCTCGAACGGGACCCGATAGTTCCGCTCACCAAAGGGAAGTTCAACTTAGAAATAGGGACGTCACCCTGAGGTAACCTTGGTTATTAAGCAGTGTTCCATCACTGGGCGAAAGACACCTTCCACACCGTAATTGATCTAACGCCGATTATATTTGGGACATTTAAGAGGCACTAGTTTGGCGAAGGTTCGCTAGGATGACAACCCCTTAAATCCCATAGAGGGTAACCAGCCTCGAAGGCTTGTGCGCTGCGTACTGTATATACACAAAGGTGTAGGTCGCCCAATTACCCCTATTCCTGTCGTATATAATATGGGTACCAGGCGAAAAAGGCGAACCGAAGACAAAATCATAACACCTCTACCCCGCGCGTAATTGTAGGAATGCTAAGATATAATTTCACCGTGAAGAAAAGCCTTGGAATGGAAATGCTAATGGAAGTAAAGTTGGGTAAGATCTTACCGCTATAGAAGCAACTTAGTCTATTATTCTGATTAGTACACTTAAGCCTTCAGCCGTCAGAGAAAAGGGTGAAGTACGGAGTGAAAGGCAGTGGAAAGAGTCTAGCTGGTAGTTCGCAGTGTGGGTAGTGAATAGATGACCATTAATGCCTGCCTTTTCCTAGCTACTGGGGGCGAAGTCCCCCTATATATATACATGAACCGGACCCACGCTGGTGGGCCACTGGGCCCTCGCAAAGGGCTTCCACCGCGGCACCTGACATCAGCTACGCACATACAAGCCCTTAATTGTCCTTCGGTTATCAACCAACGCCCCGAAAATATGAGTGTATTTGCGTGCATCTCTCGATCTCTGCCATTCACGACCATGTCAACCGCCCCGGCTGATCGTAGTCAACGCGGAGGACGTGGCTGTTTCTATGGCCGCAATGAACTCGGTAACAGTACGAATTGCGTCGGCGGATTCAATCGTTGTGGCGGCGGAGACGGTGGATGTCAGCGTCTGATCGACAGCCGGCGTGACGGTGACGAGCACCATAGAAGTAATGACGATCATGGTCGGGACCGCGGTGCTCAGGTTCACCATAGCATTGTCAGTACCAACCGCAGTGGAGCTTGTCGTCGCCGTAGTGGTCTGCGAGGCTATCTCGACGTCCGAGACTATGAACGTGGGGGAAAGCGTCGCCCTTGGGAGAGTGTTCGAAGAGCGAACACTTTCGCCGACGCGTCACCGCTAGTTGTAGCACGTGTTTACGTCATGGTCGCGGTTTCACTGTTCCTGACGGTTGGAGTGACAGTGGACGTTTCCGGCTTTTCGCCATGAGCATAGACGAAGCACCGGAGTTTCTTCTTTAGAACCTTGACGAGACGGATAGTGTGAAGAATCTTGGCCGGGTAATGGGAGCCTAGGTAGCCGGTTTGTGCATGTCGTAAACCCGATCCCTCGCAGGCTTGAGAGGCTGCTTTAGCATCGCGACCAGGAACGCCGTACGGGGAAGCTGACCCCACATGAAGATCTAAACGCCGCCTCTTGGCTGGCGGACTCGCAATGACCACTGTTACGGGAAGAGGTTGCCACGAATGTCACTGCCGTGGATATGAAGGAGGTGATCGTTCCCGTGGCCGCAAACTCCGTGAACACGACCGTAGGAGTGATAACTTGCGTAGATATAGAAACGGCAAGAATCGTTGTCGCCGTAGCGGTCGGTATGCTAGTGATTGCTGTTGTGCTGCTCACATCCGCAACGGCTTTTGTGATCGAATTCGTCACTGAATCTGTTTGAGTCTTTGAAGAAACTGTTGCTTTGCTGAACTCAGACTCGAAGATTAGGGAAATGATTATCTCAGTCAACGGTGTTGTTGACAACCCACGAGTCTCTCGGTGACTGTGACAGGGGCTGTCTGTTCAGAGTCGAGAGTATTCGTCACGCGGGTCGTGACATTTGATCCTGGGACCATCTCTATAGGAGTCGTAACGAACACATCTGGGGGAGTGGCGAAGATAGTCACATCGATGGTGATGGTCTCCCGAGCTCCTTTTATAGACGGTTGTCGTAACCGTCGTAGTAGGAAGGCTCTCGAGCAGAGAACTACAGAAGTACGACGCATGAGTTGGTGAGGATACGCAAGGGTTGCGGGAACATGGTTTTGCCGATCTAAAGGAGAGCAGAACAAGGAAGAATGAGACCATTTCCAAACAAATTGAAAACGAGCGGAGGTAACATATCCCTTGGGAGACGATCAGTTATATAATACCAGCAGAGGGGAGGAAAAATATTGCCACGTCCGCCAGGCATCCCTCTTAAGGGCAACTTTGTCGACATCTCACTTGACGCACCACAACAGCCTAGCCATCACGCGCGAGGCTAGCGAGAGAATGACTGGACGATTAGCGCAGAGCTACATGGCCTCGTAGGTCTGCCATCCCGCTAGTCACTCATTCGCATTGCGCTGAAGGCGACAGGTGTCTAGAACCCGCTTCCTCGCTTATTAATTATGCACGACGCTCTCGGGTGCTCGCCTTCTTCTATTAACGAGGCTACTCGGTTGTCGAAGCCGCATTAGACGCAAGAGAATGGGCTAGAATGGGCCCCAAGCCTGACACTGGGTATTTAATATTATCGATGTCGAACAATGCCTCACCATGGAGTTGAATCAGCGGTTGAAATCAACGTAGGTAAAGGCAAGGGTAAGGCATGCAATCCGTAATCGGGTTCTCTACGCAAGTCAGTTTGTAAGCTGTAAGACGCAGCGGCCGAGCAACCTCAAGGAGGCCGAGGTAGCTCTTACTAGTAGCGTCGAGAGCTATCAGAGCTTCCCAATCGAAGTTCAAGCACTTCCAACGCAGGCAATTTCTAAGTGGCTGACCCCACACCCCCCAGCGGCCGGGGGTAGGTTATCTATCTTACTACGAAGGTCGGGCGCAAAAGTGTGCATACATTCTGGATTTGGTCACAGTACGGATTGCGGCTGAACACGTTATTTCCAGGCGAGGTACTCTGTATGATAAGTGACCTTTAGCTGCAAAGACGCTATTAAGGCCCTAAAGCTACTCCCCTGGAAACTGACTTTAGCGGATAGCGACCACTAGCCTCAATTCTACTGTATTACACTGTGTTTTGTGGCGTACTGTGGCGTACTGTGGGCCTGACCAGGTACGTACGCACACTTTTGCGCCCGACCTTCGTATGTATGTACACAAGTATCCCGATAGAGTGGAGACGCCTCCCCTCCCTCCCCTGGTGCAATGTTCCCAGTGCCCAAGCAGCTGGCTGGTGGTCGGTGCGGAGACAAGTTGTTCCCCCACCGACAAAATTCGGGAGCTTTGGTGGGCTTCCGGCGGGGCCCGGGCATTGAATTTCGAGGCCCCGATTAGCCGCCTTGCAAGGTACAACACCAGGACACAGACATACTGACTGTCAGTACCTTGCACCCAGCTCAACATAAGCTGCTCAACTCATCGGAGTCACCCCGACTGAGCCTCCCGAGAACTTATTGTTCCTTTCTTTGACCACCTGTGCTCTCGGGAGCTTTCCTAGTCGTCATCATGGCGATGAGTGCGTCCATATGCCCCCACCTTGTATCTGGGATATTCAATACTGACACGACGATACACACACAGATCTTGATCTTAGTAATGGTGCGCGAAGAGGAGTGTCCGCTTGCTATAATCTCCTGGATGCTAACTTGGCGCTCGGACAGCGGCGGTTATGAAGGATGAGATGGGGCGGCCTTTTATCGTCGTGAGAGAGTCAGTGCACCGCCAACCTACACCGACGACAGCTTTAACTCTAACCGTGATGGTTGCAGTCAAGGCAAGAAGAAGCGCCAGTACGGTAACGAAGCCGTCAAAAATCACATTCTCGCCGCGCGAACCGTCGCAAACATCGTCAAGACGTCCCTGGGTCCTCGAGGTCTCGACAAGATCCTCATCTCCCCCGACGGAGACATAACAGTAACAAACGATGGAGCCACCATCCTACAGCAAATGGAAATCTCGAACCACGTAGCCAAGCTGCTTGTCGAACTCTCTAAATCACAAGATGACGAGATTGGGGATGGCACAACCGGTGTCGTCGTCTTAGCAGGTGCACTTCTCGAGCAGGCCGCCGACCTGATAGACAAGGGCATTCACCCCATCCGTATAGCAGATGGCTACGACCAGGCCTGCGACATCGCAGTAGCAGAGCTAGACCGGATATCGGATACCATCGAGTTCACCCGGGAACACACAGAGAACCTCGTCAAGGTAGCACGGACGAGCTTGGGCAGCAAGATCGTCTCTAAAGCCCACGATCAGTTTTCCAACATCGCTGTCGATGCCGTCCTCTCCGTCGCCGACCTAGAACGAAAAGATGTCGATTTCGAGTTAATTAAGGTCGATGGCAAGGTTGGCGGTTCCTTAGAAGACTCCATTCTGGTCAAGGGTGTCATCGTCGACAAGGACTTCTCCCACCCACAGATGCCCTCCGAAGTCAGGGATGCCAAGATTGCCATCTTAACCTGCGCCTTCGAACCCCCGAAGCCGAAGACAAAGCATAAGCTGGAGATCGCATCCGTCGAAGAGTTCAAGAAGCTGCAAAATTACGAGCGGGAGAAGTTCGTCGAGATGATCCAGCAGATCAAGGACGCCGGCGCAAACTTGGCTATCTGCCAGTGGGGATTTGATGATGAGGCAAACCACCTACTATTACAAAACAACCTTCCCGCCGTGAGATGGGTAGGTGGTCCAGAGATCGAACTGATCGCCATCGCGACGAATGGCAGGATAGTACCGAGATTCGAGGATTTAAAGCCCGAAAAACTGGGAAAGGCCGGTATCGTGCGGGAGATGACCTTTGGTACCACTAGGGAGAAGATGCTTGTCATCGAGGAGTGCGCCAACACGAGAGCTGTCACAGTATTCGTCAGAGGCAGCAACAAGATGGTAAGGCTCACCCTCACCTTATCGATTTTGTCTCGCCCGGGAAATGCTGACATAACTGTAGATCATCGATGAAGCGAAGCGGTCACTCCACGACGCCCTCTGCGTAGTTCGGAACCTGGTCCGCGACAACCGCGTCGTGTACGGCGGTGGCGCGGCCGAGATCGCCTGCTCACTGGCGGTAGAGGACGCGGCCGTGCAGACGCCCGGGCTCGAGCAGTACGCCATGCGCGCCTTCTCGGAGGCGCTGGACGCGGTGCCCATGGCGCTCGCTGAGAACAGCGGCCTGAACCCGATCGCGACGCTCGCCGAGGTCAAGTCGCAGCAGGTCAAGGGCGGGGATTCCGCGCGCGGCAGGCTCGGTGTCGACTGCATGAGCAGGGGCAGCAACAACATGAAGGAGGCCTTCGTCATCGACCCGCTCATCGGCAAGCGCCAGCAGCTCATGCTCGCCACCCAGCTGTGCCGCATGGTCCTCAAGGTAAACAACGTCATCGTGAGCGGGTCCGGGGACCAGGACTTCTAGTTTCCGTCTATCTGTATGGGTTGATCCAGTTAAGGAGGTAACCGTCGCGCCCGTGTGGTGCCATGGGGATGTGGCATAAATAGGGCGGTATAAGGATGGCGCCACATGCGTGGGCAGGCCCCGTCCGGCCTTATATGTCCGATCGAGGGAGACAAGAGAACTAGACAGATAGATGATGGGTGGACAGACGACCCTCAACAGGTCGAGGGAAGATATCTACCTAGGTGTCCAATCAATCGATGTTGAGGGCGAAAAGTAAGGATTCAAGCCCAAGTCGGTGAAGATCTTTGACTTCTCACTCTGAAAAGCTGCCATGACACTGTCGTTAAACTCCCTCTCCAGCCAGACTCCAGCGTTTCTCATGTGTTGGTATTTCAAGGTACCGTTTCGCCTTGGTCACGATGTGCTAAGAGGTGTAAATAGAGTAACAGATGCTCGACCCAAGGAGTAGCCAGACCATCATCTACATGGAGAGCTTGGTTAGATAGCCGGGCCGCTATGTACAGCGAGCGTAGAACGACCCCCTATCAATTATCTATCTACTACCTACCCTAAGTTACACACCGGAATAAACATCAACAACCTAATTGTACTCTCCAGGCCTCGCCGTACATCAACACTATCTCCGAAGCCGTCTGACGAAACCACATCACACCGATCTCTCGTATACACGCGCCAAACTGGAGAAATGAGTGCGCATGCATGAACAGATACTAGACACCCTAGGCAGTGTGGGCATTTCCGTAACGATATAAAAGATGCAGAAAACAGTATAATGGTAGACGCCCGAGCTATAGGAGACGCTATGATCACCGCGAGCCCCCCGGTCTTCGCACCTCGGATTGTGTCCGCGTCCACGCTCGTATATACCTATCTCTATGTCCTTTCTCCATTCTCCCCCCTTGCAAGTTTTATTTGTGTATGTACGGTATGCGTCGACGTCCCTTGCCTTCCTATCCCCGGCCCTTTCTCCTTTGTACTCTATTAAAGCCGAACCCGAACAAACCCACCGACCACCACAACCCATCTTCCACCCTTTTCTTTCTCACCATCTCGTAACGCCCCTACGCGAACCCGAACCCCTGCGCGTTCTCGAGCGCCATGCACAGGCGCTCCCGCAGGACCTCGCGGTCGCGGTACTCGGGCAGCAGCAGGGTGCCGTAGCAGGTGTAGGCGGTGGGAAGGTGTCCCCTGTCGTCGGTCTCTTCGCCATTGCGCTGGACGACGAATTGGACGTTGCGGAGGCCACCGACGGGGACGCGGTCCGAGGCGGTGACGAACTCGAGCAGGCGCCGGCGCATTGCCGGGTCGAAGCGGCGCACGACGGCCCAGAAGTCGCGCACGGCGCGGTGCGACGCGTCCCAGCCCACGTAGCGCGCCGCGCGCCGCAGCTCCGCCACGTCGATGTCGCGGTCCTGCTGTTCGCCCTCGACGAGCGACTGCAGCAGCGCCGGGGTTAGGAGGCCCAGAGACTTGGGGTGCAGGCACCGCCGGAACCCGCGCGCGAGCGCCGCGAACTGCGGCTCCACCGACACCGTCGTCAGGTACCGGATGTAGTCGCTGACGTACGCGTTGCGGTTGTCGCCCGTGACGGCGGGGGCGTCCCTGGGGTTCGACGTCTGCAGCGGCTGCGCGTCGGGGCGGCCGGAGAATTGCGGCCAGTGCTCCTCATCGCCGTCCCGCTCCGAGTGGGGCTGCATCTTGCGGGAGATGGGCTGGTCGAACATGGATGTGCTGAACTCGTAGGTGAGGGCGAATACGTCCTCTACAGAGCCGTCTCTCTCGTTCCATTCGAGGAGCGTCGTCAGGCCGTTGGCAAGGTCTGGCCATCCATCCGCAATATGGTGAAGTTCTGTGACGGGCTCGCCCAAGAGTTTCTGGTAGAGCGCCTTGGGAAAGGTGACCGGGAGAGTGAGGCCGTTGTAGACGGCTAGCGATATTAACAGCCCGATAAGTTCGAACTTCCATTCGGGCTGGACGGAGCCAGGCTGGAACCACGTCATGCGTGTTCTGTCATCGACCGTGAATGCGCCGTAGTCCGGATTAAGAGCTTCAGCAATGGCAAGGCGAAAGAACTCTTGCTGTACGCCCCCGGAATCGAAACCCTCCTCGCCGGTGTCTTCCCCAAGATGGACCTTCAAAGGTCGCATGAGCTCGCGCTCTTCCCGCCTCCAGAGTTGATCGAAAGCATCCTCGAGTACCGTCTGACGGCCAATGCTTAAGATCAGATACTTTGACGAAGGGACTTTGAGCAAGTCTTGCAACAGGTTCCTTTGGTGCGGCTCTACTACGAGAGTGGTTCGTTCGACAATATCGTTGATGCGCTCTTGCAACGAGCTAGATTCTTCATATGCGCGACTCATATGCGAGAAGTTGATAGCCCGAAAGTAGGACACCCGAGCTGCGGGCGTGAACAGGTAAGGATGATCTAGAAGATGGATCCTCTGCGCCGCGTTGAAAGTCAGCCATGAGACTGGCATCTGAATCGGGTCGAGTCGTTCACCAAAATATTCGGTGAAGAAGGAGACGTCTCCTAGTAGGAGGGATTGGCGTTTCTGATCTGTTGACGGGTTAGCCTAGCTTTTCAAGTGTTGGGGAGGGAATACGAACACATGGCAGCAGTCAACGCTAGAGCGCCGCCGAAAGGGCCATCTCCAGAAACGTCGGCTTTGCCCTCCCACTCGCTAAGCATCACCGCTCTCGCCCAGTCGAGGACGAGGATCGGCACTCTCTTCTCATGCATGCTCCTCTCGGTTTTGGAGACAGTCAGTGGAGATTGCGACGCAGACTCGAGGTGAGTAAGAAACACTTCAACAATATCTTTCTCCTGTTCCCGTTTCGAGTCTCGGTCGAATTCCATCAGCAAGTCGAAACGACGCCGCGCAGGGATTACGGCAAGGAGTCTCTTGGCAAGTCTGAGAGCCAGGTCGTCCGTAAATGCGTCTTCATATTGTAAGCACAGAGAAGTCGGCTGACGGGCCACAGCTCCGCCATTGGTAAGCGTCAGTCCATGAGCCCGGATACGAGACATATCAACGAGTTGCCTCGAATCGGTGACCAACGGAGCCGCAGCAACGAGAGCATGCAGACAGATAGACAAGAGGAAACCAGCTTCCGCGTTGGTGAAGGAATTCCTCGACCGAGGAAACAATTTCGACGTCGGCGATCTAGAGGACTGTAAAGGTTTAGGAGGGGCAAAGAGATCTGAAAGAGCGATCCAGAGACTGTCAAACACAAGACTCGGGGCGACCCTGGTCAAGCGCAGCATGCAATACCATAGACTATGCGAGTCAATCAGGCCATCACGCCCAGTAAAAGATTCCAATACCGCACGAGGATCGCTGAGCACGCTGAAAATGCTTTGTTCAACAAAAAGCTTCCATTGAAGCCTCAGGCTCTGAGGGTAGGGTTTCGTAGTCGTCCGTTCCCTCTTCCATGATTTCAGTGGACTACAGCGATACTTTGCAGACTCGTTGCCACTTATGGCTGAAGGTTCCAGCAAATGGCTTTCGCAAGTGGCGTCTTCTTGCAGGACATCGCAGAGAAAATCAATTGCTTGGATATGGAGGCGTGACATTGACTGTGGAAGAAAATGGTCCAGTTCGGGAGTCGAGTCTAGGCTGTTAGCGACTGGCCGATAACCGAAGGTCTCCTCCGGCGTTCTCGGAGGCATCCCTGAACTACTCGAGGCGTCATCCCCATTGACGCCATCTACTTGGAGTTTCCATTCATCTTGACGCAGCTGCCGGTTCTCAGTGTCTGGACTCTGTTCGTCAGACTCGGCGTCCAGTGCTTTAGCTATCGACAGTTGTGACGCAGTCCGAGTTATCTTAGGTGGGCGTATTAAGCCCTTGGAGACCATTTCTGGTTGATTTGAGCGTGTAGCAGGTGATGGAATCCCAACGTCACTAGGGGCCGACGGGATCGATTCTATAGTACCTTTACTTGGGGGCTTGGTTAAGGATGGCGTACGTATCCGAGCATGCGAGCTTTTCCTTGAATGCGACGGCGGGCGTCGGGAGGGTGGTGTGTCTACGGAATGCTGGCGCTCTGAATTACCGCTGCGTCGAACTTCTGAACCAGTTTCCCCGTTTGAAGCAGGAGTAGGCGTCAATGAATCCTCTTGGTCTCCTTCGTTAGGCACTTTACCGTATGTACGAGGTCTTACGCCGGATGATGAGACCGTGGATGTCGCAAATAAGTGATCTTCCGCATCGTCCCTAGAGGATGAATTTGCTGTGGTTTCGCTCTGTGGGCTCACTGAGCCATTGACCGCCGCCTCGGCCTTCTCTACGATTGCCTCCAGGGTATTAGGCGTCAACCATTCCAACATCTTGAACGCTACCGTACCGAAGACGTTGGCTGCAAAGGACCTGTAATCCTTTCTTACTTCCTTCTCACTTATGTGGACTTGTGCGGAACCAGGAGCGTTCGCTGGCTCACCCCTCCGCTCGGGATCTAGCGATATCTCATTGGGCTTTAGGTCGGCTGTAGTCGGCGTACAAGATGGAGATGAAGGGCGTTCGGAGGCTCGCTTGGTGGGATTACCTCTTAGTCTCTCCTTTGGAGCATCGTGTGGCGAATGTCCATGTCCATTGGCAGGTTTAAAGCGCCGGCGCTTGCTCTCAGCTGAGGGCGAGGTACACTTGGCAGAGAAAGTGAGCGGCTTGACAGAATCGCTGGGCTTGGTGGGAGGTTGAAGGTTAGGACATAACCGACTTTCGGGGTTATCCTGACCAGCCAGATATACGGCCAATGTCCTTGCGCTGGTCGGGTTATACCGTCGAATCGGGGCTTTCCCAGCCAACCGTCTCCGGCAAGTGAAGCACGAAGATGTAGAGCAGTCGCTGACGCCGCAGCCATATCGTAGCTGGACCACGAACCTCTCCACCAGGAGTTGGAGGTAATAGCGACGGCTCGCGCGGTGAATAGTGTACACCCTTTTCGGATCTTCTACATCGACGACGAAGTCTCTCAATTCGGACGGGCCGTCGAAGGGGAGTCGGGGAAACGGAACTTGCTCCCATAGGGCCGCTAAGACCTGGGCTTCGAGAGCGCTGTGTCCAAGACCAGGACCATGCCCATGACCATGTTCGTCATGATGTTCGGACAGATCGGTGAGGACGTTGCGCGTCATGTCATGAGGAGAAGGGGATGTCGTCTAGGTATCGCCGCCTGCTTTCGGGGGTTATCGGCAGAGTTAGACAGATAGGGTAGTATAATAAACCGTCAAGTATGCAAACAGCAAGGCAAGGCGACGCGAGGCCAGACGGAAGTAAGACAAGGCTCCGGATCGATCGATGTCGGGCTAATACATGCGAAGACACGCTCTAATCAGAGGGATAGTTAGTTCGCATAGAAAGTATAACGTTATACGGTAATAAGTGGGATTAGATGGGCTTGGGCCCCTCTTCCAAAGACAGAGCCGAGTTTCAATTTCAAGGGATACTGAGAAAGAGCAAAAGAAAATAATTCGGCTGACAGTGACACATATGCCGACAATGAATCGTCATTTACCAGATGTTTAACGATGCCGATACCCATCGACCAACTCGGCCAACCGCGATGCAGTCAGCCTACGTAACGGGGGCTCTATCTAGTACAAGACCGGCTTGTGCACGGACCAGTCCCAGTTCACTGGACCCTTGTTTCAGACCGATTGCAGACACTCCCGTTACTGCCAAGAGATCATGTCGGGGGGGGTCCGATTTGCCCGGAGGAGAAGTGCCACTGCAGACTCATATGCAACTATTGACTCACATACTACGAAGTGTTCTGAGAGATTTTTACTAGTACCGCAAATCGCACCACTCTATTATGTATCCGTCATTAGTAATTCCCTATAGTTACACGAATTATGTACAGTGATCGGCGTCTTCTTAGCAAACTGCTACATTACATGGAACCTTCCAAAGCTTCTAGCGTGATTATCCAAGGTGAGGGAGGAGCAGTTCAGAGAAAATGGAAGACAAGGATTCCGTTTCGCAGGACCGGGCCGAGACCCTTTTTGTAATATACAAATTAATGACATTGACTTTGTCGCATTACTGCGATGATGCTATCAGTACAATATCGTTTTCAGGCTAGCGTTGTGTCTGTACTGCAGTCTAAGAATTTATAGGTAAGCAGGTCGTGATCAAAATAATCTACTATACACAATTTCTTAGGGCACACTAGCCAAAAGCATGTCGATTGTTTTGGTCACGAGACTTTTGGTAAGCAGGCAAATAGGCAGGTACAAGCGCAAAAAGGGAAGCCCAACTACTATGTTACTTAATCTTCGAGGCGTCCCTTTGCGTTTGCGGTTGCCCCTTCTGACCCCCCTGACGTTGACGTAACTCGGTTGGGAATGACTGCATGTGTGGGATCCAGTAAGTACATATACGCCCCACGTTCCAAGTACCCAGTTATAGGAAAAGATTCCGGGAAAGAAACCCGCCAAGCCTCGAAGCGCCACCCAAAAGCTATTAAATGTACTCACGAATTCGATTTAAATCCCTCCCACCAACTCTCCATAGAACGAACCCCTCGTGGCGCTTTGGCAAATTCCCTACACATTCGACTACATTCCTACTACTCCATCTAGCCCTGTCCTATTATTGTTGTATGGCTTGTTGCAGAACTCCTGGCTAAGGGGACTCTCAGCAATCACATCGACCTCACTGGAAGCCAGTAACTAGGCATTTCCTTTCTTCGCCTAACATTTCGACCGTTGTGGCTTGGGTGCTGTCACTCAAACTCCGGGGAATTTTATTTCCTCCACCAAATATACTTGCCCTAGATATATAATCTCGAGTGGCAAGACCTTTGCCCTCTTCTTCCCTTCCATATACGGTATTCAGGACACCGTTGGTTTCACCTTAAGGAATCCTCCGCTACAGAACTCATCCTTACGCTCGCCCTCGATTTAACCGCCACCATGGCCACGATCACAGCCAGCCGGACCGCGGGCAGTGGCCATTTGGGCAAACAAGATGCTGCACCATCGTCGCACCAGTTCACTTGTAATACCTGCCAGGTAGCTTTTCGCTTCGCTGATACTCAGAAGGGTCACATGAAGAGTGATTGGCAGTAAGTCAATCGTTCCCGTTTGCCGACTGGGCCTGTCACATTCAGTCGGTGAATCAAAATCAGATCTAACCTAGACCGTTTCTTACAGCCGGTATAACCTCAAGCGTCGTGTGGCATCGCTACCTCCGATATCATCCGAAGTCTTCACCGAGAAGGTGCTGCAAGCCCGTGCTGCCACTACCGCCGAGGCCGATCGTGCCGGCTTCCAGCAGGTTTGTGAGGTCTGTCAGCGGACGTACTACAGTGAAAATTCCTACCGCAACCATATTTCGAGTCAGAAGCACAAGGCTAGGGAGGCCGCATCACAACGTAAACAGGAAGGTGCTGCGGATGACGAGGTCAAGTCGGTAATGAGCTCGACTTTCTCTCTCGGCGATCCTTTGCCTTCTGAGGCTGAGGTCGACTCCGAGGCGGAGAATGAGTTCAATGAGGTCGTTGAGAGCCTGCAGAAGACCGATTTGAAGGATCGCCCTGAGACCACCTCGCCTGTCAAGCGCCCTGCGAATCCTGACCCTTTAACTGTGGAAGAGCATAGGAGAGATCACCCGGTATCTGCAGACTCCGCTGAAGCCATGTCGACTACGTCTAACCCCGCGCCGAGCGTCACACTCAAGTCATGCCTATTCTGCAACTACGAATCCCCGACGGTACCTCTGAACGTCGTCCACATGGAACGTATCCACAGCATGTTTATTCCAGAGAAGCAGTACTTGGTTGACCTCGAAGGCCTCATCGGTGCTTTGCAAAAACGCATCTATGAGTTCCACGAATGCTTGTATTGTGGAAAATACAAATCAACCGCACAAGCAGTCCAGACACACATGCGCGATACAGGTCATTGCAGGATCCCCTTTGACACAGAAGAGGAGCAACTCGAGATCGGCGAGTTCTATGACTTCCGGAGCACTTATTCTGACGCTGAAGAGTCGGACGATGAATCTGTCGATCAAGAGAAGGAGAATGGAGGAGCCAAACTTGGCGCCAAACGGTCAGCTAAAGCTGTTGGTGAGGATGGGGACGAGGTTATGAATGAAGATGAGGGCTGGGAGACGGATAGCTCCGCTTCGTCATGCGACTCGGAGGATTTGACGTCAATCCCGGTCGACCTTCACATTCATCAGTACGAACGACTTGAAAAGCATCCTCATCACTCGTCTCACGATCCCCGTCATCATCATCAGAAAGATGGTTGGCATTCACATGCCCACAAGCACCGGGCCATCTTCTATGATGACACCGAGCTGCATCTGCCATCGGGCCGTGCAGTCGGACATCGATCTCTGGCCAGGTATTATCGTCAGAACCTTCACAACCACCCTTCCCCCCAGGAGCGGGAGAGGCTGGCTATTGAAGCTGCAACCGATGCGGAAAATGCTATGGATGTCGAGGGAGACAATGACAACCGGGTTGCCAACAGAGATGGTCGTGGCCGCAATGGAGCTCTGATCACTCGAGCGAACGGTGGCACCGGGATGTTAGGTGTCACGGATCAGAAAAAGAAGGAGGTCCGCCGTGAGGAGGACAGAGTCCGAAAGCAGGAACAGAGAGCTCATGCTCGCCAGCAGTGGGCGGTCAACAAGCAGGCCAACAACCAGAAGTACCACACCTACCAGATTCTGTGAACTGATTCGATTCCGCACTCACACGAGACTCGATACCTACAAGTTATTGCAGCCATGGTTGGGGAATTATTGGTGATCCGGCAAAAGTGCTTTAGAGTCAGCATTACATAGGGCGAACCTTGTTAATGAACCAACCACATGAGCTTCCAACGATTTAAGACTTCTGTGACTCTCCCGCATCCTACATTTGCAACTACGAAGTAGACTGACGTTGTTCTTGGCCCAAATAACTAATATTCTATTCTGAGGGTCATTAAGACTCATGTCGTTGAAGAGTATCCTACCGTTTAAATTTCCTATAACGAACAGCATTACGGAGTATCCACATAGTATCAGGCCCGTTTCAGGCTGGGGAAAGGTGTCAAAGGCCTCGGTTGGTATCGGAATTTTCACAGTTAAAGGCTCTCACTGAATGCGCGTGTTTATACCCATCATTCTGGTATAGAGTGGGGCTTAGGTTTGCCATTTCATCAGAGATATTGGACTCGGCTCGTAAGGGGGTGGATAGGTGGGTGGGCCCAACGGTAGGCACTCCCATGGTGGTGCGCCTAATGCCTATATGTGATCCGCTAACTTAGGGGAATATCGCAAGTAGAGTCATTGTACATCAATACGTGCAACTACTTGTATTATTGCATGACCGCCAGTTTTGTCATAAATCCTACCGTCAAGATACGCAGTAATCCTTTCATTGTCTGTTTCCTTTGGTCCCCGACAAAATGGCACCAAATCAGAGAGAGAAAACATGGGTGGGCTGCTGACATTCGTCGTACTCTTCTTACTCGAGGGCAAAAGCAGCTCATCCCTTTACGGACATCAAGACCAATAATTAGAGTTCATCGTGAATCGGTCGAAATGGGCATCGAAAAACAGATGAAGGAGTCAACCCATACGTTCTTCCAATGACGGCAAAACGCCCAGCCAAGAGCAATGCGACCAGCAAGGCCCAGTCCGTCGTCAGGGGCTCGTCTATCTACCCGGTGGGCATGCAGGGCTCGCTGAGCTAAACGTTGATCGCCGGCACCGAGACGATCATATTTTTCGAGTAACTGGCAGTAGTGAGTTGGACGGGAAGATCGAAGACCTCGCCAAGTCCATCCACTGAGATTTGGATGCCCAATGCTACGTTCCACGGGCACATTGGCGATACCAAAGACGAAAAGAAGCCTTTGCTCGTTTATACGATGCCCTGTATCCCGGGAAAGACACGCTTGGACACCCCCAACCCCGCAACACGCGCCAGAACCCGGCGCTGAAGCTCTCGCTAAATATGTTAATTACGTTACTCACCTGGTGGGGTAAGCAATTCGCCCGGATCTTGCGTACCTGGCACATCAGGTGGCATTCGGGTTAATGTGCTACAGATACTTTGCGAGGTGCTACATGAAACCGCAACCAGTCGACCAAGGTGCCCTTCGGGAGAGCCCAGACGATATCAGAGATAAACTAGACATTATCGGCGTCTCAGAGAAGTTTCCGTACCTCCACGACGCAAATTGCCAAGCTCCAAGGGGACCGAGGCGCCTCCTTAATCTTCGGCGGGAAGTGGCCGCAGGTCGTCAGCCACGGGGACCTCTCGGACCTGAACATGCTCCTCGGCGAAACAACGCTTTCGATCAACGGAATCATCGACTGGTCCCTGGCTCACATCTGGCCGTTCGACATAGAGCTCTCGATGCTGCTTCGGACTTTCGGCGATATGAACGGAGACGGCCGGTCAAACTACATCTGCCGCGAGACCAAGGAAGGTGCCTCCTGGGCTGAATTCTGCAAGGTCACTGCGGTCACAGACGGCACGGGATGCCGGAGAATCAAAGATACAGCCGAGTTACCCTGCAAACTCGACGTCATTCTAGGATATGCCTTGACAAAGAACCTGGACGGCACACTGCATAATGTACTAGTACCGAAAGCCTTGAGATACCTCCAAAAGTGGCTTCGACATCGTTGGTCTAAGTCAGTCCTGAGACCAAGCGATGCTCAGAAGCACCAGGCCATACGTGACGACAACGAGCAAGTTGAGGCTGTTGCTGGGGAGAAGCAAGAGGACACTGAAATGGGCGGAGCGGACATTCCCAGGAAGCCCCTAAAGATGGGAGGAAGGGCAGAAGCTCATTCAAGGCATCTTGATCAGACGCAAGATCGTTAAGCTTGAGGCACTGGTGCATAGAGCACGGGCCTCTCGTGTCTGGAGTATCGGGCTCTGGAGTGGAGGGTTGGACTTGCCGCAGGCTCTTCCCACCCATCCCCTTTTATAACTTACGTTTAGCTTTCTTATACCCATAGAGTAGGCACGGGATACTTCGCAGGGCTGAAGATGGGCCTCAACTATCGCGTAAGATTCATTCACAATCGGTGTGTGGTGCTGGTCATTTGACGACCGATTGTGAATATGCCGTATAGTCCGCGGGGAGGTCAAACAAACTACGGACTTCATCCAATAAATTCGCTTCGTCGTATAAATGACTTCGGTTAGAGGGTGGAAAGGGACGAGTCAATACCGGCCTCAGACCCCCCTTACGATATATAAAAGATGGGTATAAAGTAATACTATGATTAGGTGCGGCCGAGGCATATCCTTTATTTTCTTCTGCCGAGGTTCATATGCGATTTGCGTCAGGTCAGGAAGCGGAGAAGAGACAGGACCCCTGCTGTCACGGATGGGGCGGCGGAACCTACCAGGAACGTAGCCCGAATAACCCTGCCCGGCCCGCTGCCCCAAATTTATTTATTTTCTCTTTTCTTCACTGACTGTTTGAGCTGCTCTTATCTAACGGAAGTCGAGTTCTGCTTCTAGGTAGCCGTTCTAGGTATATTCGAGTTTGCTCTTTAGTATCATTTTGTCATTGCCAAACCAATCCTTTAACGTTTCTTGGAGCTCAAGAACAAGCTTTGAGAGCTGTATCATTTGGTAGCTTCCAACCAGCATCGGGGGGCGTTGGCACTAGCCTGGATTTGTTGTTAGCGCTAAAGCTGCACCCCTTGCAACCCTGGAAACGTTAGCGTGAGGCTGAAGTGGCACGGATCGGTGACGTAAGTACTCTGTATGCCCTAAATCCCCAGCTTCTGCTTTTAGGCCACGCTATCTCGGGATTTCTGCGCGACTACACCTGGGCCGAACTCAAAACCCTTAACCCCCCTAACTAGTTATTTAGTAGGATACAACGAAGCAACTAAAGGCTACATAATAGCACTGCTTTCCTTTACTAAGGATTTTACTTGATACCCCCCTTACGAGGCAAGAATACCCATAATGGCCCTCGCGACACAATTCGAGGGCGTCACGCCGTTGTACATGGTGCAGAAGCCGCCATTCATGGTCGAGGTGTCCGATGCACCAAAGGTCGACGGCGAGACAAAGCCCTATAGACATTTCAAGGCTAAGCACGGCCTCATCACGCGACCTGAACCCGACATCGGAACTCTCTTCGAAATCCTCACCAACAGCGCCAAGAAGTATGGCGACAACAAGGCCATAGGCAGTCGCAAGCTCATCCGGACGCACACCGAGAAGAAGAAAGTTCCCAAGGTCATCGATGGCGTGAAGAAGGAGGTCGAGAAGGAGTGGACATACTTTGAACTGTCCCCGTTCGAGTTCATCACGCACAAGGAATTCGAGAAGCGCGCCTTGAGTATAGGCGCCGGTTTGAGGAAGCTGGGTTTGGAACCGGCTGATAGGCTGCACATCTTCGCCACCACAAGTCCCAACTGGCAGTTCATGCACCACGGCTGCTCTTCGCAGTCCATTACTATTGCAACTGCTTATGATACCCTGGGGCCCGATGCCGTCGAGTATTCCCTGACGCAGACCAACGCGAAGGCCATGTACACCGATCCCCATCTGCTCAAGACCGCCAGCAAGCCACTGAAGAACGCCCAAGGCGTTAAGTTTCTCATCTACAACGACTCGACCACCCTCCCCATCTCTGACGAAGAGTTGTCCGCCTTCAAATCTTCACATCCGCAGCTGACGGTCCTTTCCGTGACCGAGCTCCTCCAACTCGGCGAGGCCAACCCTGTGCCGCCCGTCCCGCCGCAGCCGAGTGACCTCTGTTGCATCATGTACACATCGGGTTCCTCCGGCACGCCTAAGGGCGTGCCCATCACACACGAGGGCCTCATCGCCGGTGTTACTGCCCTTTACACGAGCGTCGAGGAGACCGTCTCTTCTCGCGAGGTGGTACTCGCATATCTACCCCTCGCTCATATCCTAGAGATGGCCTTGGAAAACCTCGTCATACTTATCGGTGGTACGCTGGGATATGGCTCGCCGCGTACATTGGCCGATACTTCCATGAGGAACTGCGCCGGCGACATGCGCGAGCTGGCGCCTACCGTTATGGCTGGCGTCCCCCAGATCTGGGAGACGATTAGGAAAGGTGTCGAGGCGCGCGTGAACTCGGGTGGTACGCTAACCAAGAAGCTGTTCTGGGGAGCCTACAGCCTGAAGTCATTCATGGTGTCTAAGGGGTTACCGGGTACCGGCATCTTGGACGCCATCGTGTTCAACAAGGTGCGTGGGATGACCGGCGGGCGACTGCGGTTCCTCTTCAACGGAGGTAGTGGCATCTCCGAGGGTACGCTCATGTTCGTCAGTCTGGTGCTCGCGCCCATGATCACTGGCTACGGCTTAACGGAAACGTGCGCGACGGGCGCGCTAGGCAACCCACTGCAGTGGACGGCAAACGCGATCGGACCCGCTCCGCCAGCGCTGGAGGTGAAGCTGGTTGGCCTGCCCGACATCGGCTACAGCACGGACACCCAGCCACCGCAGGGCGAGATCCTGCTGCGCGGCCCGCCCGTTGCCAAGGAGTACTACAACAACCCTGAGGAGACGGCCAGCGCCTTCACGCCCGACGGCTGGTTCAAGACGGGCGACATCGGCGAGATCGACGCCAACGGGCACCTCAAGGTCATCGACCGCGTCAAGAACCTCGTCAAGATGCTGGGCGGCGAGTACATCGCGCTCGAGAAGCTCGAGGCCATCTACCGCGGCAGCGCCTACGTCAACAACATCATGGTCTACGGCGACAACGCGCATCCGCGCGCCATCGCCATCGTCAGCCCCAACGAGAAACCCCTCGCCGACCTCGCCAAGAGCCTCGGCGTCGACGGCAACACTCACAGCATACACGCCCACGACAAGATCCGCGACGCCGTCTTCAAGGATCTGGTCGCCGTCGGCAAGAAGGCCGGGCTCACCGGCCTCGAGATCATCAGCGGCGTCGCCCTCGTCGACGATGAGTGGACCCCCGTTAACGTAAGTGCTCGTTGTGCCCCATTTTTTCTGCATACCCGCTTTGGCCGTCTGAATAGGGTAATTAATATGTTCTGGCAGGGTCTCGTCACGGCTACGCAGAAGGTGAACCGCCGTGCGCTGAAGGAGCACTACAAGCAGCAGATCGAGGAGACTTTTAAGCATTTCTCTTAAGCGAGAGGAGTGGCTGTCGGGCTTGGTTTGGATAAGGTCTTTCCTACGGGGAGGCCTCGGGTTCTTTTTTTAAGCAACTGATGCCCATGTGTGTAAGTAGCGTTCGTAGCGTCGTCTAGCAAATGCGGAATCGCGGGCATCGTGGGCGGCATACCGGAGCAAAATCGGAGTTCTGCTGTTTTGCCATGGCATGTGCATTGAGTTGCGTAATTTTGTGTTTTATTTGCTTATTTCTATTTGGCGGATCGCTGAAGTGATATATTTTGAGGGGCGTTGTATGGTTGGTTTCGATGTCTGGTTGTGTTCGTTCGTATTGCGAGTAGTGGCAGAGGGGTGGTTTCGATGACGCCAGCGTTTTAAACAAAATTCGCGAGATAGCTTCATCTGTATATATGTCGCAGATGCAGTATGTGTCGCCTGTCTGCATAGCTACTCGATAGTCATTTTGGGAAATTCTTTATATGCTCCGTAACCCTCCTATCGCACAAGATGCCTATAACCTGACCCCAATAAACGTTCCATATCGTCATTCCCAGACGCCCGAGGACACGACGACGTTGCCCCTAAGAGCCTGTCATCCCATGACCGTGAGCGGCCGTGCTCTGCTTCGCTGTCCATTAAATTTCCTGAACCATTGCGGCAACTCGGGCAACCGGGGTGTCAACCTCACAATACCAATCCTCCAAGTGGTCGGAGTCCTGCCAATCTACCCAGAGACTGGCCATTGGCAAACGTAGCTAGGCGCGGGGCACGTTTGCTCATATTATAGCGGCAATCATCCCTCATGTTCTGTGTTTTAGGCAAGGTCCGCGTTGCGGTCTCAAAGTACTGCACCTGCGAACTGTTGTCGAGTAATACGAGATAGACGGAGTACTGGATTGTGGCAAAAGATCGGGCGCTCGAACGTTAATTATTAGTTCAGTATATACGTATTCCTACGCGGAGTCTGCGGAAAACTCCGCAGCGCTAACATTGGATAATATTTTCCTGAGCATTGCCTCGGACCCTGTTCCAAATTAGTGCTTCGTCTTGCGCCAAAACGGCGAACTTGTTAAAGTCCGGAGATATGGCTAGATCGGATCCTCTCCGGAATAGAAGCTGAGCCTTGGGTAAAAGGGCTGCGCAGAAGAAATCGTAGGAAGACCCTTTTCAACCTTGAAGGCGGCCCTATCATCGTCGGCGCACAATCTCAAGCGATAACAGCGGTCCCTTGATGTCTCCCGGTAGCAAACCCCTTTGAAGCTCTTCACCGCTCATGGAGCCGACCAGGGACAGCCCACTGGATAACTTCCTAGATACGAGTTAGTGAGTGACGCCCGTCTGGAGGTACTAGGCGACCCGTAATGTGTGAGGGGAATTTCATGGTCGATTTGAACATTACAGAGGGCCCTTCTAGTTCCTCGAGGGATGAAACAGTTGGAGCTCCTAGCACTAACGTGCCGGAGACGAATGAAGCTCGTTCGAGTGTTTCATTCCGGTTCCAGTCTGGTAGCCTGACATCGATCTCCGGGCTGTAGTGGTTGGTGGCGGTACCCTTCTCCAGTTTCCTCTCCAGTTCGCCGTATTTCACTTCACATAGTGCCTCCACGGTCGTCCGAAGCCGCTGTTGACTTCTAAGTACCTAATTATACGCAAGATAAATATGAACAAACTGTCCTACAGCATGAAATGCTCATTGCGAACTTTTCCAAACTTCCACAAGGATGGAGACTTTACCAGATTTGCACTACCGGCAAAATGACTCGACAGGGACTTGGTGGTTCAGGATGCTCAGCAGCGCAAAATCGCGTTTATGCTCCAGCCTAAGCGCACGCAGGGTCTCTGCCATTTCCTCGTAACTTTTGGGGAGAGTTTCCCTCATATCAGCTCGTACGTTGTCCAGCTCTTTAATATATTTGGCATTCTGCTCCGCGAGAATGACTTATCTCAACCGAATCGCCGGTATAAGGCTCGATCAAGGAGCTATTCCCCAAACCCGTCATGCCCATCCGAGCGATGACGATGCCGTCGAACCTTGAACCTTCGGTTTGCATAGCTTTCCACGTGATCATAGACGTATCAACTTAGGACGGCAATTCTCCATCAGGAAAACAACGTCGCTGGGGTTGGTGTCTATTCTGTTGTCCGTGTGATTAAAGACTCGGTAGCAAGTATCTGGGCATTGCCAAGACGTGGACGGCCCAGGAGTGTTATAGTACTCTGGTTTACCTGGAGAACATGTTTTCGGATACCAAGTAAATGAGCAACTGCCTCGAGGTAAAAACTGGATACTCCTGAAGGTCGGGTAGACTCAGATGAGGTGGTGACAAGAGGAAAGAGCAGTTTTACCAGCGGGCGCTTGATGAAGCAGTACAGGCGGCTGAGTGCTTGACTACGTATGTCCTAACGGTGTTTGATTTTTAGGGTGGTGATCTGCGTTAAAATCTCCGGCTTTCCTCTTACTGCTCGCGTCGAAATACCTTGTATTCCCTGTTGATCAGCATCGGAAATAGGGTGTCTGGCTTCCTTGAAGAAGATGCCACGAACTTCCTGGGCTTCGTGGGGGGCCGAACGTCCGAAGTAAGTC
The DNA here is from genome assembly GCA_004155035.1 of Monosporascus sp. 5C6A. Classification (NCBI taxonomy): domain Eukaryota; kingdom Fungi; phylum Ascomycota; class Sordariomycetes; order Xylariales; genus Monosporascus; species Monosporascus sp. 5C6A. Next base: position 326,651 of record QJOB01000021.1, read on the forward strand.
TGCCTGTAACTTGCAGGGGAAGGCAACAAGTCGACCTGACTGTCAAGGCCGGAGTCGGTGTTCCTGCTAATTATCGGTATGTCCATAAAAAGAAACCCTCTTTATGTTCTTTGCTGAAGCATTGAAGGGTTGGCAGACTCGGGGAAGAGCTCGTTCATTGCTGACAGCACTGGAGGAGTGGGCGTCCGGATCCGTCATGATCTGACGTCTTGCGAGTGCATAAGAAGAGACGCCGTGGAAGCTCTGTTGATGTCTCGCTAGGCACTATTCCGTTGCAATATTTCGGACTCAGCTAGAGGGTCCCGACATTTACCTAATAGATACACCCCTGGATTTGAGGTAAGAGTTCAACCTTCTAACCCATCAAGATGTACCTGGGTATTGCCTCCCAGTAGATACATGCTCAATACCATACTCAGGACCCAACCAAGAGGATGTGGGCATTCTCACAGCCGTGTCACATTACCTCTCAGTTCTTACCCCAACGGTATCTTCATTTAACGGCATTATTTACATACATCGTATTCCCGACACGAGAGGTGGGGGTTCGGCGAAACGCAATATTAAGATGATGGAATCACATGGACGCCTTTCCAATATTGCATTATAATTCCCCTTGGAGATCAATGTGTGGTTACGATGCCAAGCACAAGCACCATCGGCCTGGCTGAATGATTTGATCGCTCAGTTTTAGGAACCGTAAATATCCGTCCGGATCCGTTTTGTACCTAGACGCTACCATATTAAATAGACATCATTTTCTATGCAATCTCCTCACTTTATATAGGTCAACTTGAGCCATCAATTGACGCTAGGCATCAGACTCCCAACTCAAGTGATAAGTAACCATGATACTCACTCTTAGACCTAATGTTACTGGATTCCCTGCAACGTTCCTTCTGCGTTCTGGCGCCTCCCTTTTTTAGGGACGGGGCCACCCCGGTCAACTTTCAGCTCTCTCCTGACCGAGACCTATGCCTAAACTGGCCATGCTCAATTCCAAAGGGGACCAGAATGCGACATTGACATGCAATGCTACACCTCAGACGGCAAAGGACTTGACTTCTTCCTCTCGCCGTTCAGGTCCGAGGCAGAGTATGTCAAGCCACCAGGAATCAGCGGTAATGCAGAGTTTGGTTCTGGCCAGAGACGAGCTGAGCTAGTCCCCGAGGCCCAGAGTCGGCGACGCCGTTGTGTTTGAAAGGCCGAATTCTAGATTGCGTGGCTCGTTGAGGGAACGCCTACAATGTCTGATTACAAAAACCCCGACGTCTGTTGTCGTAGGACAGAATAAAAACGTCTCTTGAGTTAAACTACGAGTTTTTGGACACCCCGTTGCCCAAGCTGAAGCATCGTCACCGTTATTACTGCTGCTGTTTCTCGCGCTTTGGCATAATGCTGGGGCTATTGAATACCCCATCTGGTCTGGGGGGGGGGGGGGGGGGGGGGTATGAGCCCCCCCCCCCCCTTGCAATAGGGTTTTACCTATTAACTAATGTGTGCTTCCTTACCAGGTCAAGGCGAGTCACACGGGAAGCTAAACAAACTTGCTCCGGAACCTCTAGTTGAGCCTATGGCCCGCGGCGCGGAGACAAGCCCACCCCCGGATAATGCTCCTCGGGTAGATGACTTAGCTGTGAACCTCGCGCTGTCACCTGTGCTCGCACCGTCGCCGTCGTTCGGCAGTATCCGTGTCAACAAGCGTGCTTCCTCTCACACCAAACGTGTGAACGTTGCCCGAGGCTCAAATGGTCATATGACGACTATCAACTTGGTAAAGGAGCAATATGCCTCCGTTCGCCAACAGTGTCGACGGGATCTTGGTGCGAGTGTCGACCTTTACGCCTTTGATACGTCTCATGCCGGTCTCTGGGAATGGATTCGCAATGAGCGCATCACGAGACTGCCGCACAAGGGTGGTTCATGGGATCGAGTTCTTATTGCCGCGCAATACTTCGCGCTACAAGTCAATCGATTGCGGGATGCCATTGAATCGTTCACCCCAGAATGTGGAGCCGCATCGCATCTAGTGTACGGCCAGTGCCTGCTTCTGCTAGAGGTAAGTTGTCTCTCTGTCCTTTTAATCCCACATGAATGGAATGGTTGATGGGCAAGAAGCTTGGCCACGAGAATGCGACCGCACTAGAAACTGCATTCGACCTATTCTACCAGTTCGGACTTGAGCTGTCTCCTTTGCTGAAGGCTGAGCACACTCTCATATTGGTCCCATCCATTATGGAGAATATCGGCCGGGCGTTCTCAGAGCTGCTTAGCATCGTGGCTGGCGTCGCCATAACATTCTATTCAGCCGTTCATGGCGGCCGACAATCCACCCACCTTGATATCTACGCGACCTTTAGTGGACCTATAGAGAGCTTTCGGTCGCGAGTCGAGCGCTGCACTCATGAGATGTGGACATCCAAGCTCCGCTCACATGGATACGACGACGACGGCCATTTTGACCTTCTGCGTAAATGGTTGGCACCACAAGATTCAGTTCTTGCTTTCCTAGCTTCGAACCGCATCAACTTGACTAGCCCTCCAGAAGAATACACCTGTACTTGGTTTCAGCCCCACCTAAACCAATTTTTCAAGAACAACGAGAAAGTTCTGGTTGTTGAAGGCAAGTCTGGTTCAGGCAAGACGACTCTGGCCAATTGGGTTGTGAACCGGCTCCAAAGACCGGTGTATGGTCGGGAGTTGTCTACCTTGAGCTTCTTCTATGGTGAGTTATTAACCTTCGTGGGTCCCCTAAAAGAGAGTCCTTGACTTACGGGACGGTAGACTCAAACATTGCAGCTCAGGCGACGTGCCTTGCGATGTTGAAGACCTTTCTATACCAGTTACTGTCACTACGAATTGGCGACATCGGTCTGTTTAACGCTATCTTACAAGCCCACGCAGACTCGAAAACTCTGTCGACTGCCGAGGAACAGGAAGACAGACTGTGGGAAGCGTTCAGACATGCGCTAGACGCTGTTAGCATTGGCGACACTGACAATGACGGCGAAATGCTAGCTATCATTGTTGATGGCCTTGACGAAATGTCGGGCCTCAAACCCGCTGCTAAAAGAGTGGCCACTAAACTCAATGAGTTGGCACGTGATATCCCAGGAGTCCGGGTGATCCAATTCTCCCAGCCCTTGGAGCTATCGATAGGAGAGAAGATCGAACTATCCTTAGACAACATCTCGGACGATATCCAAACGATAGTCCGCCAGGGGCTTTCTCGCCACCCTCATTTCGTTGCCAGAGAGTACGCTGAGCAGGACAGTATCATTGATGACGTCGTCGAAGTTTCTGATGGCTCTATGCTAATTGCACATCTCTGCGTACAATACCTGCTTATTCAGGGTACACAAGCGGATTTTGTCAAAGCTGTCGAGCTTCTCACAAAATCCCGCGGCACTGTGGCCGACCATGTCCAGAGACTCCTTGCAACAGCCAAGCTGGACTCACATAGCAAGGCAGTATTGTCATTCCTCATTGCTGCTCAAAGACCCCTGAGCCTAGTGGAGATTGAGCTGCACCTTCGGGCAAACCCCATAGGCGTGGACGTCGAGGAGACAATCAAGCTGAGCTCTATATTGAGATCACTCACTGCTTTCACGGTCAGAGCCGAGGATCTCATAGCGATTCGCCACAACGCCGTTGAGCGAGCCATCCTTTCTATCCCCGATAACTCAAACGTGTCTCTGCACCTTAAGGAAAGACACAAGGACTTCTTGATGCGATTGTTTGCCAACGCTAAACGACATCTTCGAGAGGGGGATAGTGAGCCCCGTTTAGATCTCCTGAGTCACGCAGAGGTCGAAAGAAAGCTTGCTTCTCATCGTCTCCTCGAGTATGCCGTCCGATACTGGACGATTCACTTCACGCTCTCATCCTTGTACAAGATTCAAGGGGATCTTCAGCTTCCCAAGGAGTTTGCCACTGTCTTCCCGACTTCGGCCACTTTCGCATTGTTGGAAGCTAGTTGCTGGAAGTCCCAGTCATTCCCTCACGAAACGATCGAGCTACTTACCATTGCATTCCGCGTTCGTGAGGCATTGTTCGGTCCTGAGCACCCCAGCGTGCTTCAGTCATCCGTTATCTGCGCCATCTTCTACGAGACTGTCCTGTCCCGCCACAATGAAGCAGTGGAGTGGTATGCACGTGTGGTCAAGATCGGCAAAGTGGCGCTTGGTGTGCAGTCAGAATTGGTCATCACTTGCTGCAATACCTTGCTTCGCATCTCAGAGACTCTCGTGTCAAAGAAACGCACGGAGATCATGACGTACAGAGAAGAGATCCTGCTTACATTGGTCTCTTCCTACACTCACCGTTACGGTGCCTCGTCCAAAGAAGTGCTCGAGGTCTACGAGGCACTCGTCAATCTTTACGTCTTCATATCCGAGGAAAAGAAAGCCTCGGAGATTCGAGTGAAAATTCAAGAGATTAAAGGCGCCATCCAGGGCGGCAGTCTCGACGAGAGCAACTCGATGGACAGGCGCATTGACGTTATCCTTAAGAAGCATGAGCATGGTAAAAAGATCAAGGGCTTTGACAGTCTGCTCTTTGGTTTCGAACACGAGGTTGAGGAATCTTGGACTATTGTACACGTTGAGAGGATGCTTCACTTTGCGATGGAGCTTATCAAGCGCGAGCAATTCACCGAGGCCGAAGAGATCTACCTAGAGCTCTGGCTCAAGCTCACCGACCACTGCCACACGATCCAGGTGTGCGAGTGGCACGAGAAGAAGATCGAGGTCATGCTCAAGTACTCGTCTTTCCTATATACGCATAAGCGATTTGAGGAAGCTTCGGCTGTTTTGATCTGCTGCTGGAACGAATACTCTGTTCACCAGGTTTCGATGTTTGAGTCGATCATCCTTCTCCTGAAGGAGGTCGCAATCACCATGAAGCTAGTCGGATTGGTCTCGCTATCCCTGACTGTCTTTCAAAAATGCTGGTCCTGGTTTAAGTCATCCCACAAAGAAAGCTCCACCGTCTTTAAGGAGATCGAGGAGCACATTGCCATCACCTCAAAGGACATAAGGAAGAAATCGACTACGAGCACTGTCACTTCGTCATCAGAGACGGTAATTCGGGAGGTTTTCGAATCGTCCATCACCAGCGAAGAGACCGAGATAACCACTACGACTGTTGAGCTCAGCGAATCCTTGACTTCCATCTATACTGAGCAAGGGCGCTGGTCGGACGCTATCGCTGTGATCAAGACCACTCTGAGGAAGTCCTGGGCGTCGTTCTTTGCCGAGTCAATCGACAGCATTACAATGACTAGCAAGTTCTCTTCCGAGAGTATCGGACTCGCCGTGAAACTGGCACAATGCTACATTAGCCAGAAGCGATATGAGAAAGCTGAGTACATCTATCTGAGACTCTATCGAGTACATCGAAATTCCCGCCGCCTAGATGATGCTGCAGTGATCAAGTACAGCGAACTCTACTTGGACTTCCTCAAGAAGCACGAGATGTTCGGCTTGGTGATCAGCTTCTACCAAGAACTCTTGGTCGAGTATCGCTCCTTTTACGGGCACTCGCACACGAAGACTATCACCATTTTGTATGCCTTGGGTGACATCTGTCGACGCCACCATCTGACTCATGGCTACTGGATCGAATACTACCTCGAAATCGTAACTACACTGAACAAAGGTGTCCTAGTCTGCCATGAAGACGCCTTCCGAGCTCTTGTCATAGTTGCTGAGCACTACTACGAGACCCTGCGCTATTCTGAGTCGCTTGTCCACTTCAGGTCTATCATCGCAACTTTCTGCAAGTTTGGCACCAAGTTCAAGTACTTCGAGGACATCACCGTGATCCAGGCCATCTTCGAGAAGTACTACAAGGCGATCGAAGAAACCAAGATAGACATTCAAGAGCACATTAGGATATTAAAGGAGATCCGCGAGGCTTGCTTCAAGTATTACGGTGAGTCCTCTTCGATCTCGGTCAGCGTCACGGTTGTACTAGCCGAGGTGTGCTCCAAGAGCGAGAAGTTCGAGTTCGAGGCCGTGTCGTACTACGAGCACATCCTCAAAAACTCCAAGACGGTCTCGACCACTGTTGTCAAGCGTAGTCAGAGCACCCTCAAGTCACTCTACGTGAAACAGATCACATCGGAGAGCACCTCGACTACCGTAACCAAGGAGACTATTGAGAAGGCGACCACCATGACGTATGAACACTATATGGAAGTCAGGAAGACTCACTCCTGCTCTCACGAGACAACCCTGATCCACTTGAAGGAGCTTGTGGCACTCTATCACAAGCAGCAAAAGATGGAGTTAGCGATCAAAGAGCTTCGAAGCCTTGTCGTTGACTGCTTCACAAGCGTGACCTCATCAAAAGAGCTCATCGCAGTTGCCAAGACCGCCGCAGCTATATACACGTCCTATGGCTATACCTCGCACGGTCTTGAGCTCGTACGGGAGTTTAAACTGCAGGTCATCTACAATACAGTGTCCAAAGGCTGCAGCTTTGACGTCACCAAAGTCGGGCGCAGCTGCTTTGCCTTCATCGCGTCATTCGAGTACCATCTCCGGGCCGACTTCTCGCTTACCATCGCGAGCTTCATGGCCGAGCTCCTGGGCGAGTATCTGTTCTATGAGCGCTTCGTATCGTCCATTCGGGACAAGTCCAAAACGGAGGTTGTCATTCTCCACGCCTCCCGCCTCCGTCAGATCCTGTTCCGAACACGTCGCAGCGACGACTTCGACATTATCGAGCGACAGGCGGTGGAGTATTTCTCAGCGACTGAGGTCGAGGTATTGAAGCAAACGTCGAAGGCCTCGGTGGCGGCCTTCGTAAGGGTGCTTCTCGCCCATTTCTCTGGACGCGGACAGCCCAAGGACTTCGTCGCCTCTGCAGGGCACGCGGCCGTCGCTGAGTTGAAGACTCTACTGGTAAGCCACAAGTACCAAGCCGCCCTCGATTTGGCTCGGTGTACGTTTCAGTTCCTCCTGGTACATGAAGGGCTGGATGACCCGACGGAGATCACGCTGGGCTTCCAGCTGTGCCTCATGATGGCCGGCCGCGGCGAGTATCGTCAGACGGTCGCCCCTGATGCCAAGACCCGCGAGGCGATGCTAAAGCTCTCGCACACCATCCTGATGGAGGTCATCGACATATGCCAGAAGAGCGATCTTGACCTCGAGCGCTGCCCGCTCGCCGAGCTCAACGAGCTGATCGCCCTTGTCGGCGACCAGGAAGACCGCAAGCTTCTGCAGTGGCTCCTGACCAAGCTCTGGAACTCGCGCGAGCGCCAGATGTCCTGGCCGCCGGAGGTCATGCTCAGGCTCGGCCAGCGCCTGGTCCAGGCCCGCTTTTCGAACGGGGACTACGCAACAGCCATCAAGCTTGCGGACGACCTCGTCTACAACATGCGCCGCGTCCATGGTCCTCGCCACGAACAGACTCTGGAGATGTATGCGTTGCTCGCTAGTCTGTATACTAGCGCTGGGCAGTACTACCACACGCGGGCGACGGCGATGGCGACGGACAAAAACGGCTCGAGCGCGAGGCAGCGCGCGTCCCTCCTCGCAAGGACATACTTCAAGAAAGCCATAACGACCAATGAGGACGTGCTTAAGCTGCTCATCGACACGAACGCTGATGATAGCGATGATGACGGAGACGACCAATACTCCGTCGTCAGTAACAGCAACCATGGTTCGGTCATCGGGAGCAGGAGTTCCTCTCGTCATATCGACCGTTTCCTAACCGGCACCGACGGCACCAACGGCGAGAACAAGAAGACCGGTGCGGCCTCCAACGACGTCCAAATGTTCATGACGGGCAAGGACGGCAGCGGCAGGGCACCAGTCCAAGCCCCAGAGGTAGTACTGGCCGCCGCGGCACGGAGACACCTGAGGCTGCTCAAGCTAGCGGTGCAGCGCTTCGGTGGCTGGGGCCGACCTACCGTGGGTCGCCAGGCTCTCGCCTTGACTACCCAAGTCTGGACGCAGTTGGGACCCGAGCTGAATATGAAGGAGGAGGAGGTCCTCAGCAGCAAGTGGAAGGTTGACGGGTTCGGAGGCGGCAAGGCAGAGGGCGGGCTCGAGGAGGATGGGTTTAAGGTTCCTGAAAGTTGGGCAATTTGCTAAGCGCACGTCGACGGTCGAGCGTCGTTAATGGTGTCATTTTCTTTGTCAAATTGTGTGGCTGTAGAGATTGGCAGTTTGGATCATGTATGGCTATGCCCTCATTTTAATGTATTGAGCTTGAGAAAGGAGTGTAATGAAAGGGTATTATGTCGACTTCCGCTCCCTTAAAATCGATTTCCTAATTTGGAATTTACCGCATCCTAATTAAGAAAATAAAAGTAAACGTATTATACAGCCCGTACGTATCGATATATTTCTTAATCTGTTATTAATTTATATAATGTATAAAAGGCTTAGGTATAGATTAATATTACAACTATATTATTTCTAGTTTTAAAACTGGTTTACTTTAATACAGTACTTATGTAATTTATTTTGCTTTGTTTGTCTTTTTCCTAATAAGTTTTAAACCTTTTTTAAAGTATTAATAATGTTTTATTTTAATTTCATATACGTATAACTTTTTCTATAATATTTCGTTTTTATTATATATATTTTAAATTCTTTTATTAGTTAATTTCCGTAATTACTTTTTAATACCATATTTAAAAAGTAAGAATACTTTTGTTTGTTGTTTCGTAATATTATTTTACTTTTAAATATGAATATTTATATTTAAGGTTTACCGTACAAAGTTATTCTCTGTAAGGCCTTCAAGAACCCTGCTAAACTGTGGCCAACGGGCATAACGTTTACCAGGGCCGAAACTTGTCGGCAACTACGTATTTGTCAGCTAGCTAGGGTGCTCTAGCACCCTAGCTGCAGAAGGCTACGCTCTGATCGGAGGATAATTGTTCTGTTGCTAGGCTACACAAAAGCTATACGCGTACTGAGAAGTTGCGCAATTAGCTGAATACAATAACGCAACTAATATCCCTTATATCTAACAATTAAAAATCTTATTCGCTTAATTCGAGTAATTATTAATTAATTAGATGTTATTAAAACGATATAAACTATATATTAATAATAATTATCTTAATATATTTCAATAACAAAAATAGCAACCGTACCGTTAACCTCCGTTACCTATAAGGGACCTAAAAACTGGAACCGCTTTAAAAGCGAATTTTAATTTAAAATACGCGTTTTTAATTTTTGGGATTATATTAATCCTAATTAGGAATTTCAATAACTTATTAAACTTACGAAACCCGATATAACCTTCTATCCGAAAGAGCGAATTTACTATATAACGCAAACCAATACCTTAGCTGTATCTTTCTTTTTAAAAGAAACCTTCGAAAAAATCGATTTTACGGGTTACCTAATAAATACCTTTAAAATAACGACTAAAAGCCGATAAGCCTATAATTAGAACTTTACCGAATTTACTTATATGGATCGGAAATACGATACATTTCGGAAAAATATAAATATTTTTATAAATTAAGTCCTGGAAACGGTATTTTTAGTAATTAAGAAAACGAACCTTTTTTTAAAAAGGAATTTACGGAAATAATACGTTACGTTAGCTAAATCCGGCAAAATATACGACAACAGGTTCCTAATTAATACTTAATGAAAATACCGAAAAAGATTAAAATAAACCTCGAAATTAAGTAAAAAGCTAAACGAATAGGCCGTAAAATAACAAAAGATAATAACTTAAAAATAACGATACGGAATTTCAGAAATAAAATTAACAGTTATATAAGTTAACGACTTATGTATAGCAGTAGCTTCTTTTATAGAAAATTGGACAATTATTTTCCAGATAATACGGAAGGTTAAAATCAGAAACGGCACGATTAATTACTAAAAAGTAACTATTAACTTTCTGAATCACTAAGTTATAACCTATCTACCGTTTATATTACGAAATATTAAAGCAGCATTTCCGACGTTCCAAAAAACCCCTCCAGGTTTTTTTAATTAAAAAGGTCCTAATTAAAAAAATAACAAACCGAAAAGCAGGCCTTTAAACCTAAAGCGAAATAACCGTAAAGGTTCTTATACGGACCGAAATTCCAGTAAACGGAAACGTAAGGAATCGGACGTGTAAGGCACCTGTTATAAAACGTATTTTAACGTTACCTATAGATTATCCCAGTGCTTTTATGCCTTCTATAAAAAAACTCCAGCAAACTTCCGATTTACGGGCTTAATAATACTGTTAATTAAAAATCGAATTACTTTTAATTAATCTTTAAAGGAAAAGATTAACCGTATATCCAAATTCATGAATAAAATAATTACCTAAAAAACGGATTAACTCCTAAAGGGAATAAGGCGAATCCTGGCGTATTTTCTAATTACTGATTAATAAGCTGCTATAAACGTTTCGTCTTACCTTTTAAGGAATTCGTTTATTTTGGACTTAAGGTTTACGATATATATCTTTAATTATTTTAGCAGATTTTTAAACTTTAAGCCAATTATATAAGATAACGGGGTATACGTAAGTAATAACTTCGTTCCGATTAAAAGTTACGGAAAAGTTAATATATTATTTTAAAGCCTTAACGGTACGAAAACGTTGCGTTTATATAACGTAACCCATTACGAAAAATTCGCCTGCAATTTAATATTACTTCGACAGTTCCGAAAGAAAAGTCTTTAATGGGATAACCGAGAAATTAACAACTGCATTCGAAATAAATATAAGTAAGTTGTGGGTACTTTAACAAACAAATTTAATTAATTTATTATCAAAAATATTAACGTAATAACGTTTTACGTAACCTTAGTTACTTATAAACGAAATATCAACTTAAAAACGTTAAAACCATTACATACAGGTAACAGTACCCTGTAGTACCTGTAATTAAGCCATTTAGGCCTTAAAATAATTGTTTAGTTATAATTTTATATTAAAAAAGTTGGATTACAAGGTTTTATAACTGTCGAATACTAAATATGTGGCAAGGCGAAAGTTAGAAAGTAAATATGCCGCAAGCCCAGAAAAGGAGCTTCCCGATTAGGATAGAAAATCGCCGTCGATTTTATAGACTTCGAAAAAGACCTTAAAGAATATAAATACGTTATATTTGTAACCGACAAATATTTAGGTTTATTTAGGATATTTATTTTAAAACCGAAAATAAAATATATTAATTACCGCGTTTAGATATTTTTAAGCGTTTTAAAAAACCAAGATAAGGTTTTCCCGTAGGTAATCGAATGTGATAACGAAATTTTAAAAAACTATTAGTTTCGAAATATCCTTTAGTTGCTTTTTTTCAATATTAGGCTTAAGCCTTTAATATTATATACCCAGGTTTAGAACGGGGATATGGAGCGTTTAAGGGGTGTAATTAAGAAGAAAGCGATTGTTATGCGAAGTAACGTTAAGTTACCTGCATTTTTGATCGTATATATTTTCGAAGCTGCAGTATACCTATATAACCGTACCGCTAAATACGTTTTTTTGGCAAACCTTATACGAGGTTTATTATATTTATTTTCTCCCTCGAGGAAACGTAACCGTGTATGTACTTGGAAAAATGATAGATTGCTACGTCAACTTCTAGCTTTACTACCCCTTTCCGTTTCGTAGGTGTCTTATTCCAACGCGACTCCAGACTGCCTAGTCGTGCTCCTATCTACGTTGATTCCTTTCGGAATTCTGGAAGTTCCTTGCGGTTTTAAACAGCCGAACAAACTAGCGTTCGTAATCCTTTAACGTACAATGTTCCAGCAGCTGGATTTCGGAATTATTTAACTTGTTATTCTTGTTATCCTTGTTCCCTTGTATTTTCGCCAGTAATTTTTCCGTTAAATCGAAGTTATTTATAATAAGCTTATAGGAAGGTAAATTTTTGTTATCGAAAATAAAGCGGTATCTGAAAATTAAAAGGCGCAGTCGATTTTCTTTAAAATAACTTTCCAAATCGACAGTTACGTTAACTGTTTTGGATTATGCGGTAGGTTTTCTCGAATGGATTACCGTAAACGGGACGGTTTCTGTCGAAATCTTCCCGTTCCGGATAATTAATATTTCGTATTCGTATCGCATGTTATATTGTTTTGGCTCGTATCTTAATTAAGGAGAACTTGAAAAGGTAATCTGGTGCCAAGTATTCTTTTACTGGTTATCGTACTGACATTTTCCTCTTAACCGTAGGAACGATCGAGGTTGGACTTTCTAGTCTTGAAACTAGCGAGAGCTTGCAAAGCTTTTCATGCGTTTTTAAGGTTTATCTTTAAGGTTTACCGTGCAAAGCTATTTTTTCCAGCGGGCATAAGGTTCACCAGGGCCGAAGCTTGTCGGCAACCACCAGTCAGAATCAGAGTGACGTACGGGACTGAGGTGTACAATCTATCCAAACCGTGAAAAACCATTTAAAGAGTTATCGTGTTCGAAAATACTGGGTATAATATCTGTCGTGGAAAATTATCGTGGAATGATTTCTGTGTATTGGCTCAGCCTTATTTTCCAGGCTTGAACCTTTATTTTACCTTGCATTATACTTATTTAACGTATAAAAATGGTATTATAATATTTAATTACAAGCCTTAACAGGCCTATTTGCGAACTTACGGCTATATGGCTTACGTTATAACGTTTATTGCTATAAAAAAAGAAATTCCAAAAATTAAATCCTAAAACATGGATAAGCTTTTTCGTCGGTTACCGATTAACGAATATTTACGAAATTTGGAACCCTTTAACGAATAAGGTTATTCCTATTTAAAACGTACAATTTAACGAAAAAGCTATTTTTTTAAGTAATATTAAATTTTTTAAAAATAACTTGCTTTACGTCACCGAAAATAAATTACAGAACCTATTCCGATACGTCTACGTACTTAATCAGGCTTACGGCTATTTTATATATATATACGAAAAAGATGAAAACCTAAGTAAAATAATTTAATTAACGGCTAGATAAAAAAGATGGTTTTAAAGTAATATTAACGTCGAAGACGTACGGGAAAAGGCAGAACAAAACTGTACGTAAAGGATTAATTATTTTTATACGACAGTTGTATTTAAGCCATTACCGTTCCTTAAATCGTTATTTCCGTTAACGTCTGTTTTAATAACTGTTACGATTATTACGCCGACGGAAAAAATAAAGGTAACTTTAAGTTTTCATTACGTTATTTAATTTAAAGTAATAATAAAAAACGAAAGTACTTTACAGGTTGTAAACGTAAGTTTTCCGTACGTTTCGAAAAATATTATTAAAGTTGATTACAAAATATAAAGAGCCGTATTTAATGCAAAACGATTAATTTATTTCGTAAGTATACGTAATAATCGGTTGGTAAGTTACAGAAGGTTAAGAAAAATAAAATCTCGAAATTAGCGTTACTTTAATCGAAAAGGCTTTAATATATTAAAAATAAAGTTAAAAATAAAAGTGTTACCTAGGTTGTAAGGCTAGATATATAGGCGAAACCTACTGTTACTTCCGCAAAGTTATAAAGAGCTAAGTATATACCCGTTAAAAAAAGTTATTTTTCAAGGCTGAAAAGGCTTATTTACAAAGTTATAGAGATATGTAGTTTTGGGAGGTTGTCAATTAGTCCGTTACTAAAGGGAAATAAGTTTTAGGGTATATGTAAGTATACGTTTATAAGTTTGATAAGCATGGTTAGCTTTAAAAGTGCAAGGTATGTTTCATTGTATAAGGTAATTAATAACTTATTGTTTATAGCGATATATACGCATTTACTTTAACTGGAAGGTTTTTTAAAGCCTTAATAGTTATTACGACTAAGTTCGATTTAAAATTTAAGCAGTATGACGTTATAAACGTCTTCATTAACGCGAATTTACCTTACGAAATATATATAAAAACGCCTTTAGGATATCCTTTAACGTAATAGGATATTTTTGATTAAAAAAGCCTTATATAGCCTGAAAGAATTACTGTTATTTTAGTAAAAAGACTTTATTAACATGCTTAAAGATATGGGATTTAGCCTTGTTTCTTATAAGCCCTGTTGCTTTATTCGTTAAGGGGTGTTTTTTTTTTCGTCGATGACATTGTTGCCGCGTATAATAAGAAAGACCAAGCTTTCGTTGATCGGTTAATTTAGCAAATACAAGAACGGTATAATTTTATAAAGGGTAAGGACTTTTAGTAGTTTCTTGGAATTGAAGTAATTAGAGATAGATTTAACAGAAAAATCTAGCTATCTTAATTCGACTTTATAAACAAATTGGTTAATTTAATCCTTAAATAAAATTTAAATAATTTCTTAAAAGCGTTAATGGTAAGGGGAAAGTTACTGCCGAATTTTAATTTGGCTCATTTAGGTTTTGTTAATAGATATTAGAGAAAGATCGGTTTTATTTTATACGTCGCAGTTTATACGTGATTTAATATATCCTTTTTAATATTTAAGTTTGCCCGATTTAACCAGAACTTTAATAACGTATACCATAAGGTAATAAATTACGTTATATAATATTTAATCGGTATTAAAATATTAGCGTTGCAGTTCGGCGGCGAAGATTTAATGGATACCTGGAACGATGCCTTTTTTGTAAATAATATAATCGATCGAAAAAGCTTTTAAGTTTATATTATAAAATTATTTAGAGGAATAATAAGATGGTAAATAAATAAGCAATATATAATAATTTTTTTACAACTAAAACGAAATTATTATTTTTTACGCAGGTTATTAAAAAAACCTTATTTATTTTTTTATTAATTAAAAAGCTGGAAGTTAACCTAGATATAGAACCTTTAAATATATAATGCAACAATTAGTAAATTATACGGCTTACTAATGTTAACGTTATTTCTTTACGGATAAAGTTACGGTACGTAAATATATATAATTACTGGTTACGAAAAATAATAAAGAAATGTTTAATTAAAGTAGATTATACGTTTATAAGCGATATATTAATTAATGGATTAATTAAAGCCTTATCTTAAGAACGTTTTAGATATTTTAAAAAGCAGCTAAGATTAGTAAATATTTCGGAAACTTTAAACCTACGGAGGAAATTTTTAAAGGCGATTTCTGATAAGGAATTGGCTGATTAAAAGGATATAATTACCGGAGGAAAGGTTAAATGGAAAGCTGTGGCTTTAGAAAATGATGAAAATGTAACGATCAACGCCCCGAATTTTTCAAGGCGTTAAGGGGGTGTATCAACTAACTAGGGTGCTCTAGCACCCTAGCTACAGAAGGCTACGCTTTAATCGGAAGATAATTGTTCCGTTGTTAGGCTATACAAAAGCTGTACGCGTACTGAGAAGTTGCGTAATTAGCTGAATACAACAACGTAACTGACATCCTCTATATCTGACAGTATTAGTCGGAATTGGAATAAGGTACGGGACTGAGATATACAATCTATCCTTGCTATAAAAACCGTTTAAAAAGTTATTGCGTTCGAAAATACTAGGTATAATATTTATTGTGGAAATTTTATCGTATATTCATTTTCTGTATCTTGGCTTAGCCTGGCAACTAAAGCTTAAATCTAACTTTATCTTATATTATAATAACGGTTTTATATATATATATAGTTTTATCTTTAATATATTGGCGTTTAATATATCTATTAGGTAACTAAGGAAAATATTTTTATCTAACGTTTTATACAAGCTTACCGCTTATATAAGCTTACCGCTTGATTTTTAGCATTTTATAATAACAAACTCAAGTTAACCAATTATAATATAATAAATTAGTTTAAATTAATCGGATTTTTTTATTGTTAAACGCATTTATAATTCTTTTATAATACGCGTATTATATCCGGGCTTACCGTAAACGCTATATTTCCGTTTTTTCGTTTTAACCTTTTTGTAACAATTATATTTAGCCGTTATTAATTATATTTTTTATTCCCTTTTTCTTTCGGCCAAAAAAACTTATTTCTTTTATATAATAAATATTCTATTTTTCACAAACGTTTATTTTTAGTTTTTTAGCGTTTGCTGAAAAAGAAAAATTAATTTCGCGTAATTTAGCGGTTTCTTTTTTTAAAGAAACGTTTTCGTACAAAAATATTAAGTTACTTTTTATTAAAAAATTAACCGATTTAACTATTTTTATCGGCGAGCTTCCTTAGAAACTTTTAATTTTATTTTACAAATATCGTTCCCGTTTTTTTATTTCTTAGATATTTCGAAGGGTTTTCGACGGTAGGGAAAAAGAAACCGGTAAAAGTAAGCGGTAAAACGGTCGGCGTAAGTACAGCTAAAGGAATTTCCAAATCGGAAAAAAACGTTATTAAAATCAAATAAAATAAGTCCAATTTTAACAAAGCCGGATTTAATATTATCGGACGTTATAACAGCTTTAAACGCGTTTTAAAAACCGGCAAGGAAATTTTCTTTTACGATATAAATATGGTAACATCGTATTAAATCTTCGATATAAAACGTATAAGCGCGTTTTAAAACGGAAAAATAAAATATATCGAAAAGTTAAAACCGATAAAAAGAATTAAAAAAATATACAAAACGTAAAAATGTCGTTATTCGTATAATATTTTTCGAATTTATCGAATAATAGCTTTCGTAACCGCCGAAAAGAATATTTCATTTTTTTCGTATATATTCTAATATATTTATCAAAATACTGGATTTATTTTAAACTTAATTCATTCGTTATTTAGTTATTATAGTTAATCCCGATTTTTTAATTAATAAGTAATAAATTATCGCAATATTAAATTTAAAGTAAGTTTTTTTCGTTAAAATACTAAATAACAGTATAATTTAATTTTACGAATTAATAATTTATATAATTATTACTTATTTCCGATTATTTTGTTACGTTTATTTAAGTTTTTTACGTTTTTCGGCGTTTGTAATTATTATACCGTACGGTATTAAAAGCTTTATTAAAAAGCCCGTTTTGTCGAAATTATAAATATTCTTTTTTGCTATGCCGTATTTTATAATTATAATTCGAATAAATTCGAATTATTTGTGAAATATTGCCGGATTTTCGCATAATATTTTTTAATAATCGATTTTTAAACGTATCTTAAGTTTTTTTTACCGTCGAAAAAAATTCGACGCTCAGTTAATCCCAACGCAATCGGCAATACGTTAAGCAAGTAACAAATTCGCCATGTTTTTAATATGTTAAAACCGGATAAGAAACGCTTGCGTATTTAAATTAAAAATTCGGTCGATAGTCGATTTTTCTTCGGTCGGCGTTAATTTTTACAAATAAAAAATAATGTCGGTTTGGGAAACTATACCGTTATATCGGTTTTTTAAAGTAATTTCGGAAACGCTATATATCGTATAAAATCGTCTATAATTAAGTTTTGAAGTTTTTCTTTTAGCTAGGATAACTAAATTTATCCTCGTTTTATATTATAGTTGTTAAAAAATAAATAATTAAATTTAGATAGTTGAAATAGTCCAAAAACCAAGCGGTAAGCTTGTATAAGCGGTGAGCTTGTATTGTACATTATTATTATAATAATATTAATAATATTGTAAATATATTATAATATTGTAAATATATTATAATATTGTAAATATATTATAATACTTATAATAAAATGATTGTTTATTAATACGTTTGTTATATTATAAATGCTTCCGGCTTTACTAATTGCAATATATATTTACTTCGGATTTCGTTAGATTGTTCTTTTTAAGTATTTTTTATTATTATTTTAAATTTTTTAATATTTATATTATTAAAAGTTCCTTAACGTACAATATTAGGTTCTTTTTTATATCAAGTTATAATTTAGCTTTCGGTTTCGTAATAATGCAAGGTTAAAAATAGGTCCAAGCTTTATTTTCCAGACTAAGCCAATATATAAAAATTATTACGCGATATCATTTCTACGATGAATATTATATTTAGTATTTTGGAATCCGATAAGTAATTACAAAGTTTTTACGGTTCTGATAAATTATATATTTTAATTTCATACCTTATTCCGATTCCGACTAATATGTAGTTGCTAATAAACTTCGATTTTAATAAACTTTATAGCCTTTGGCTACGGTTTAACAAGGTTCTTAAAGGCCTTATAAATAATAATTTTGTACGGTAAACCTTAAAGATAAATCTCAAAAACAAACCTTAAAAACGTATATAAAGTTTTATAACCCTTTACCAGTTTTACGACTAGGAATTCCAATCTTGATCGTGTTTACGACATATTTTTAAGTTATTATTAATTAAGATATTAATTGAAATAATACGAGATGTTACGTAACTTTAAATACGCGATATCCGTTATCCGTAACGGGAAGAGTTTTATGAAAACCATCATATTTACGTTACTTTATTCCTAGAAAATTACCGGACGATCTAAGGCCGTCGACGTTACTGTCGATTTAGAAAAACGTTCCTAAGAAAATCGACTTCGGCTTTTAATTTTAAGATACCATTTCATTCTCGAAACTAACAATAACAGGATTACGGTATATAATTTATTTTAACCGTAAAAACTTCCAATTTGTTCTTATATTCCAAGAAAGTAAGTATAAAATATATTACACAAAGTCTGCCGTATAATAAATTTATATATCTTTGGTTAATCTCCCTCGAAAAGACGTAACCGTATACGCAAAAATTAGATAAATTGATAGATTGCTACCTTAATTTCTATGCTTCACTAACACCCTTCCGTCTCGCAGTTATTTTACTCTAAGGCGACGCCACATTGCCTAGTCCCGCTTTTATATACGTCGATTTTTATCGGAATTTTAGAAGCTTTTCGTTATTTTAAGCAGCCGGGCAAATTATCGCTTGTAACTTTCCGACGTATAATGCTCCAGTAGCTGGATTTCGGAATTTTCCAATTTGTCATTATTACCCCCTTTTATCAGTTTTACCAGTAGTACTTCCGCTAAAATAAAATTGTTTAGTATAAACTGTTATTATTTAGAAAATCGGTTATTATTATATTCGATAATTAAACGGTAACCGAAGATTAAAAGCTGCAATCGGTTTATTTAGGAAAAGCTTTCCAAATCGACAGTAACATCGACCGCCTTGGATTACGCAGTAATTTCTTTCGAATAGATAACTGTCAGCTAGCCAGGTGCGCTGAAGCGCCCTAACTGAAGAAGGCTACGCTCTGATCGGAGGATAATTGTTCCGTTGCTAGGCCATACAAAAGCTGTACGCGTACTGAGAAGTGGCACAATTAGCTGAATACAACAACGCAACTGACATCCCCTATATCTGACAATAACCGTAAACAAGACGGTTTTTGTCGAAACCTTCCCGTAATAGATAATAAATATTTTGTATTTAAGGTTACCTGGTATGTTGTATTATTTCGGTTCGTTTTAATTAATAATAACTTAAGAAACCGTAAAAACGATTAAGGTTGAATTTTATAATTGTAAAATTAACGAAAACCTATAAAACTTTTTGCAAGCTTTTAAGGTTTAATTTTAAAGTTTAATTTTAAAGTATATTTTTAAAGTTTATTTTTAAAGTTTACCGTATAAAGTTATTCTTTATAAGGCTTTCAAAAACCCTGTTAAACCGTAGCTAGCGGACATAAAGTTTATCAGAGCCGAAGCTTTTCGGCAACTACCAGTCGAAATTGGAATAAGGTACGGAACTAAAATGTATAATCTATTCAAACCGTAAAAAACTATTTAAAGAGTTATCGTATTCGAAGATACTGGGTATAATATCTATCGTAGAAACCTTATCGTGGAATCATTTTCTGTATATTGGCTCAGCCTGGCAACTAAGGCTTGGACCTAACTTTTACCTTGCATATATTTGGTCAAGTCTGGAGAACAAGGCTTGAACAGTATTAGCATTTGATGCAAGGTAAAAATAAGTCAAGCTTGGAAGATAAGGCTGAGCCAATACATAGCAATCATTCCACGATTAATTTCCACGATAGACACTATACCCAGTATTTTCGAACACGATAACTCTTTAAATGGTTTTTTACGGTTTTTATGTAGAGTAACAAAGGTTAATAAAAATAATCCTGTTAAGTTATGAATACGAATTAAAATATACTAATATACTGTAATAGTAAACTGTGGAATATTAAGTGCTAATTACATTACACCGAATTGGTAAATAAACTTAAATTGCTATAGAAAAATAAGAAGAGCTTTTATATTGCTGAAAATGCCGAAGGTTAGATATTTGCTTAAGATAATGGGAAAATTAAACGCAAAATTAATTATTTTTAAATTTTTGTTAAAAAATAAATTTAAATAGTTAATTTCGATATAGTCCAGCTAGGGAATTATAACAAGACTTTAATAAAAAAACTATGGCTATATTAATATAACTCTTTAATTTATTAAAGTATTATCTTCGTAAAATTCGTTGTATACTTTATTGACAAGTTAGAAAAAAAGAAAAGATTTTTATATTCGATTAATCTAGAAAAGAACGACGAATACAGGCATAGATACGACAAAAACTTTATTTTCTAAATAGGCAAAATATAAGAAAAGGAAAAGGTATAATAAGCGTATTTGACGTATTATCGTTATTATTCGAGCATAGCCTTGTAATATAAACGAGATTTTGAAGAATTAGTTCGAAAAGCCAGATTAAGAAAATATCGTTAATGTATTATTCCAGTATTGCAAATATAAGCGATTGTTTTAAAAGAAAAGTTCGATACGAAGTTAGCGGAATATAATAAATAGGATAAAAGATAGTTTTTAAGGAAACCACCTTATCCAAGTTTCATATTATTTATAATTTGAGCGAAACAAAATTATATATAGTAAAAAAAATACCTAAACGATAAACTTTAAAAAAGATGGATATATTAAACGATATTTTCTGCCGGATACCTTATGTTTTTCGTATTTAAAAAAACAGCAAGTTACGATTAGTTATAGATTACCGATATTTGAACGGTATATATTAAAAAACCGTATATTTTCCCTTTAATTATCGAAATAAAAGATCGTTTATAAAAAGTTAAGTGGTTTATCGCTTTGGACTTACGAGACGGTTATAACCTTATTTGTAGTAAACAAGAACATAGGTAGAAAATGACATTTGAAACGAAATACCGATTATACGAATATTTAATTATGTTAATAGGATTTATTAACGTTGTAGTAATATTTCAACGGATAGTTAACCCTGTATTGCGAAAATATTTGGACATTTTTGTTATATATTACCTCGATGCCAGTTTAATCTTTTTGGAAATAAAAAAATAATATACGAAATACGTTTATATAACTTTACAGATACTATAAAACGCTGTCTTATTTATAAACGCAAAAAGAGCTAGTTTTATATATAAAAAGTAAAGTATTTTAAATATATCATAACTTAAAGATATATTATAATAGACTTTAATAAAATCGTAGCAGTTACAGAATGGAAAAGACCTAGCACCGTTAAGGAAATACAAGCCTTTTTTTTCATTTGCAAATTACTACAGAAAGTTTTTCAGAAACTTTAGCAGAATTGTTGTATCATTAACAAATCTCACAAAAAAAAAACCATAATCCTAGTAGATAAAAGCAGCAGAACGAGCTTTCCAGGAAATTAAGCAAGTTATTACGAAATAAGTAGTATTACTTATATATGACCTCTAACGGCTTATTAAACTTAAAACCGACGTTTTAAATTACGCTTTAAAAGCGGTTATTCGATCTAGCAATAGTTTAAAAAGGTTATATTTTATCGTATTTTATTTTTATAAGTTAAAAGGAACAGAACTGAAATATGGTATATTAAATAAAGAATTTATAGCTATTATATACGCATTTCGAAAGTTTAAATACATATTAAAAGATAATATGTACTAGATTAAGGTTTACATAAATTTTAAAAACCTTATACGGTTTATTACAACGAAAGAATTAATAGGATAATAACTTTGTTGCGTGAAAAAACTTATTAATTATAATTTTGTTATTATTTATAAAATAGACTTAAAAAACGACAGAGCAAATACTTTAAGTAAACGACCAGATTTGGAAGAAAAGCTTATTAAGGTTAAATATATAATATTTAATATTATAATAGAAGCATACTTTAATAAATAACAAATTGCGATAATCAGATAAGAACAGTTTAGTAGCCTTTATGAAAGGATATAGGAATATAATAAGAAGTTGCCAAACGAGTAACGTTAATATAAGTAACAAATACTTAAGAAATACCAGCAAAACTTGATCCGATATATATGTGAACATCAGCTTTACGGATATTTAAGAATGTATAAAACATTTAAACATTTACAAGAAACATATATATTTCCTTACATAAAAAAACAAGTACAGAGTATTACAATAAAGCAATATTTGTAATAATGTTAAGTTATGACGATATCGATTATACGGAAATTTACAGCCCTTACTAGTTACAGAGTGATTATAAGACTTAGTTATATTCGATTTTATTACAAAGCTATTATTATCAGAAAACCCTGCTATAGCAGTATATTATAACAGCAGTTTTGTAAATGTGAACCGATTTACAAAGTTTTTCTACTTTTTACCATATAATAAAAATACAAATACCGAGCAAATAGCATATATTTTCTTTTCGATATATCGTTAGTAAATACGGATTACTAATAAAGATTATTCTAGATAAAAGGGTAACCTTTATATCAAAATTCTAGCAAGGCCTTATAACATAACTTGGATTAAACCATTAGTTATTCAGCGCTTTTTAGTTCCAGATAGACGGATAAATAAAAAGAATAAACCAGATATTAAAGACCTACTTATGATATTATATTAACAATGAACAGAATAATTGAATTAACAAGTTGCCGGTTGCGTAATTTAGTTATAATATAAGCTATTACAAAAGCATCAAGATAATTTCAATTAATTGTGATGATTAAGGAGGTTCTTAATTATTAAACCTTAGGCGTACGGTTTATGTTGGCAGATGAATCGTAAATACTGAGTAATAAGGGTTTTCTATTACGTTTGATAATAACAAAATATGTTTTACGTAATTAAGTGTTATTACAAGTGGTTATTTTTAAGTTTAAGAAATAGGAAGCGATCGTAGTTATATATTTAAATCGTGCTTTAGATGGCTTTATATAACTCTTTAAGGCCATACCGTATAATTGCATAGTTATGTCTTAACGTTTAAGGCTATATTGCTTTATTAAATCCCGCTTTATCTTGGTATTTAAAGCCATTCCGTACTTTATTTTGGTATCCAGAACTATTCCGATCGTAACGTAGCTTTTCTAGCTATTTATAGCGTCGTTGCAACCGTTTTTTTAAATTACCGAAACGTCCGAAACGTTAGGTCGTAACACGATCTTTCTTTTTTTAAGATTTTCGTCCTTAAAAATTATCCGTAAGTCTATAATAAATGTATTTCTTTTTTTCTTTCTTCCTTAATTATATTATTATGAAAAAACGTCCGGTTAAATTTCGCAAACGTAATTTTAAAAAAGAACATATCGAGCTTGCTTTTTATATCCAATAATTAAATTTCGAAGTTATACCTTGTTTTTTTGTTTTCGCAATTATGCGATATATATCATATCCGAAAGTTTATTGCGTTGTAAGAACTGTGTTTTTTATTGACGTACTTATAATAAGTCCGGCATACCCGTTTTTTTTAACGTAATATTACTCGAAAATCCAAACGCTTAAAACATAAGGAAATTTTAACTAAATAACAACTTTTACGTTTTTAATAAAAGATAAATAAAGCAATTAATCGTTTCCAACGTTTAAAACGTTAACAAAAACAACTTCGTATACGAAATATTGAAATAGTTCGTCGTGGCTTACAATTACTTGACGAACTAAAGGAATAGGAAAAACAAAAATAAAAACGTACGGGGTTAGGTACGTTTATATTTATTATAACGTTAACTTCGGTTCTAAACTAGCTGGGTATCGAAAATACCGACTAGCCGCCTATTAACCAATTTAATTAGAGGTTTTTAGCTAATATTTCCGGCGTTATTGGTAAAAGTTCCGTAATAACTACTAGGCGTTTATAAGGTATTTAGCAAGTTCCTATATGTTTTCCGAATTTGAGTAGTTTTTTTATTTAACGAAATACTAGATAAGTCCGTTTTTTTTTTTCGTATATCTAGTACTTTTTTTGCTTCGTAAATTGGTATATTTTTTTGGACCTCCTTATCGAATTCTGTATTAACTTTAATAATATTTACTACTAATTCGAATAAGGAAACGTAGAAAACTGGGTAAATCCTAACCTTAAAAGGTAGCTTTAATTTATAGTTGCTATTTGAAATTTTTTCAATTATCTTATATGGACCGATATATTTATAATTTAACTTTTAACTTAATGGTTTAATTTAGATATTTTTCGTAATAAGGTAAACTATTTTTTTTAAAAGGTTAGTCCTTTTAACCTTTTTCGGTTGTAATATTTTTATATTTATTATCGTACGAATTCCAATTCCGCCTTTATTTCGTAATATAACTGCTTAAATACGTTTATCATAAAAATATCTTTTACGTTACCTAGTTCGTTATATACGTTTCTGTAAACATTTGGTATAAATCCAAAATTAGCGTTTGCTAAAATAGTTTTAATATTTTTATTGTAACTTGTGTTATAATTAAATTACGTAATAGGTAATCTATTAACTTAATTATTTTGTTTATAGTTAATATAGCATTGGAAGTAAATCTCTAGTATTTGGTTTGTTTTTTTATTTAACCGTTTATTTAAGGTTTAAACGCGTTCGATAATTAGTAATTTAAGCTTAATTGTATTATTAGGTTTTGCTAAAACTTTAATATAAATATAATTTTTTTGTCCTAGATAATTTTTATAGATAATCCGTATATGCTAACGATATATCTAAAAAAAGATGTATGTTATTTATTCGGCATTTATATCTTTATTGTATAGTAAAAAGTAAGAAAACTTTATAAACCGATTTACGATTACAAATATGTTATCATAACGTATTTTTATAACACGGCTTTTTGAAAATGGTAACTTCGTAATAAAATCAAATATAATTAAGTTTTATAGTTACTTTTTGATTAATAAAGGTTATAATTTTCCGTAAGGTTAATATTGTCGTAATTTAACCTTGTTATATATATCGCATTATCGTAATACTTTTTTACTTATTTTTTATGTAAGAGAATGTGTATATTTCTTGTAAACGCTTAAGGATTTTGTTTATTCCTAGGTAACCGTAAAGTTAATGTTCGTATATATGCCGTATCAGTTTTTGTTAGTACTTTTCTAGTACTTGTTGCTTTTTTTGCCGTTAGTTTACAGGTAACTTTTTATTATATTGTCTTTTTTTTGCGTAAAGGTTAATGGATTGTTGTGGTTTAATTGTTGTAATTTGTCGTATTTTAAGATACCCGTCTGACGTAATATCGAAGATTATATGTTAAACTTTGGTAAGTTTTTTTTTAAATCTGGTCGTTTGCTTAAAACATTTGCTTTGTTATTTTTAAGCCTTTCTGGTAAATGATAACAAAGTTATAGTTAGTAAATTCCTTTGCATAACGTAGCTATCGTCTTGTTAACCTTTTGGTTATCGTAAACCGCGTAAAGTTTTTGTAATCCGTATAAACTTTAATTTAGTATATATTGCCTTGTAGCATATATCTAAATTCTTGGAATGTATACATTATAACTATAAATCTTTTGTCGGGTATGACATAGTCAGTTTTGTTTTTTTAACTTGTAAAAGTAAAATATAATAAGGTGTAATATTCCGTTATCGTCCTTGTATTTAATAACTGCTTTTAAAGCATAATCCGATATATCGGTTTTAAGTTTAACTGGCCGTCGTAGGTTATACATAATTAAGATTAGTTGTTTAATAATGGCTTTTTTAATCTTTTAAAAAGTTCGTTCTGTTACTTCCGTTTATTAAAATTATCGTTTTTTTGGTAAGGTTCGTTAGTGGTATTGTAATTTTGCTTAAATTTCTAAGGAATTTCCTGTAATAATTTGCAAAGCCGAAAAAAACCTGTATTTTCTTGATAATATTAAGGTTTATTATAATGTAACCTAAAATGATAATATATCCAAGATATTTAACTTTCTATATGTAAAACTGGCTCTTTCTTGCGTTAATTAACAGATTAATATTTTGTAAGGCCTGTAAAATTATATAAACGTATTCCTTATATTATTTTTCTGTTTCTGAAAAGATTAAGATGTCGTCAAGATAATAGATAATAAAGATATCCAGGTATTTTTTTAATACATAGTTAACCATTTGTTAAAATATCGCTAAGGTATTAGTAAGTCCTATTAGTATAACCAAGTATCTGTATAATTCGTATTTCGTTTTGAAAGCCGTTTTTTATTCGTATCCTTTTTTAATACGAATAAGGTTATATCCGTTTCGCAAATTTAAAGCAGTAAACCATTTAGCTTTTTATAAACGATTTTTTACTTTTGTAATTAAGGGTAAAAGTATACGGTTTTTTAAAGTAATGTTATTTACATATCGGTAATCCATAATTAATCGTAACTTCTTATTTTTTTTTAGGTACGAAAAACATAAGTTATCCGGCGGATAACGTTAATTATCGTATTTATTTTTTTAATGTTTATCGTTTAGGTATTTTCGTAACGTATATAACTTTATTTCGCTTAAATTATAAATAGAGTAAAATTTAAGTAATGTGTTTTTTTAAGAATTATTTCATAATTTTATTCGCTATATTTAAGTAGCTTTGTATCGAACTTTTTTTTAACAATTGCTTAAATTTACGATATTGTAATAATATATCAGCTATATTTTTTTGTTTTGGCTTGTCGGGTTAATTTTTTAAAATTTCGTTTATATCGCAAAGCTATACCCGGATAGTAACGATAATGCATTAAATACGTTTACTATGTCCTTTTTTTTGTATTTTGTTTCTTTGGATAGTAAAGTGTTTGTTATATCCTTATGCTTACATTCGTCTTTTTTCTGGTTCGATTGAATATGGAAATTTTTCTTTTTTTTTTAATTTGTTAATAAAATATAAAGGAAACTTTACTTGGCTAATATTTTAATTAATTAAAGGGTTATATTGATATAACCATAATTTTTTAAGGATTATGTCTTAATTTCCTAGCTGGATTATATCGAAATTAACGGTTTGGATTTTTCCTTTAACGAAAATCTGGAAATAATTAATTTTTCGTGCAATTTTCTTATTATCGTAAGCGAATACCTGTTTTTCGGTATTTTCAGCGATATAAAAGTTCTTTTTGTTTTTCCATGACAATTTAAAAACATTTACCAACTTCGGTGCGATATAATTAGCGCTTAATGCTCTGTAATTTACTATTACGATATACCAATACGTCCTAATTCGTATTCGTAACGTAACAAGGTTATTATTAGCTCCTGTCGCTATATTCAAAACCCTTTTTGGAAGTTCTTGCTGTTACTTCCGGCTTTCGCCATCCTAAAGCTTTTTTTATAAGTAACGTCCTTTTTTTAAGAACTCGGTTTATATCGCTACTTCCTTATAACCGATTAATATATTATCGATATACTTAATAATCCCTTTAAACTTTTCAATTTGTGCAATAAGCTATTAGTTAATTTTTCGTAATTAAGCGATTTGCTTATTTTATATTTTAATCTATATCTTTAATTATATGATTTATATTTCGTCATTTTAACTAGTAACTTTTTATCCGGGTACTGCCTACTTAACTTAATACTTTATATCGTACTGTATTAACTTTTCCGTTAATCTTTAAACTTTTTTCTTAAATTTTTATCGTTTTTTAAGGTTCGTAATAAATGTTAGGTCGAATTATAAGTTGCCGATTATTCGCTGCATTACCTTTATTACCATATAATATACTAACTTTCCTGGGATTTATAATTACATTATTAGTAATAATATAAAAAATCGTCCCATAAATAATATTTCCTTTTTGGTTAATTACGTTTAATCGTAAATATATTAATTTCGTTTTGTAATACGAATATGCAAAGGTACAAATATTATTACCGGTTACTTTCGTTTCTTTCTATCTTCAAAAAATCAAAACCTTTTTTCCATATCTTAATAATACGTCGTAAGATATATCGTTATTATTCCCTATAGATTACGCAGTTATATCATACGCAGTTTATTAAATAAATTAATTCGTAATATCGAAACTTTCCTAGCAAAAAATCTTCCACCTCTCCTTAATGATTTTAAATCTATTATTTAAAGGCTTATTATTTATTTAAGTCCTAAGGAATTATTGAATTCGTATTAACTAGGGTCTTTTATCTCGTTTATTCCGTAATTTATTGTTAAATCGTTATTTATAACAACGCCTTAACTGCTTTTATTCCTTATTGGATCTTTTCGCGTAAGTTAGAACTTTCTTATTAACGAATTATAAAAACTAACTTTCTTAAACTGCTGCGTTATGAGATTTTTTAAATATTAATAATTAATATATTTATTTTTAAGGTGTTTTTGGTACCTTATATTTACGTACCAAATATCTTTTTTTCTTGTAATTATAATATTAAACCTAATTTAAATATCGTTATTAAATGGTTTTTAACTTTATAAATCCTAATTACATTCCGTAAATATAAAAAATATTTTGTGTTTTTTTAATTAAGCTTATATTATCTTATTCGTAAGGTAAATTACCCTTTTTTTTCGTAATGTTGTTTATATTATCGGTTATTAATTTTAACGGCTTCCGTAATATACTTGTTAAAAATCTCGAATTGCTTAAACTTAATAATTTCGTTTTTAACATTTTCCTTTAAACCGTTCTAAAAAATATCAATCAAGTTATCGTTATTATTATTTATCTAGCCGGCTTTTACTATAAAGTTCGGAAACGTTATTGCATATTTAAATATTAATCCGGTTTATCGTAAATCTAAGATTTATTATATTACTATGCGTTTCTTATCGGGATTATCGAATTTTACTTTAAGCTTATTTTCAAAATTAACGTAATTAACGAATAACTATATAATAAACGTAGCTTTATCGGCTTTTGCATTTTTCAGGTAATCTTTTATTACGGGTTTAAACTAATTAAAAGCATTTCTCATAAAAAAATTACGACGGCAAAGATTTTTTTTGCTAGGTCGTCGATTTCCGAAAAATGCAAATTCATTCGAACCTAAGTTAAAAAACTTTATACGCTTCCTTTCCCGTTATACGGCTAAAACTTACTAACCTTAATTTATAAAATCTATACGTATACCGTAATTCGCGTATTTATAATAAGTTATTAAATAATAATTTCCAGTTAATTAATCCGTTCCTAAAATTACTAAGTAATATCGTTTTGGTTATTAGTCGATATAATATCTAAAATATTACTTAAGACTTAACGATATTTTTAAATAAAACTTTATAACGTATAACGATTAAAAAAATTCTTAATTATTAAGTTTTAAACGTACGGTTTATATTAACAAATAAATCGTAAATATTAAATAATAAAAATCTTTCTGTTACGTTTAATAATAATAAAGTATGTTTTGCGTAATTAAATATTATTACAAGTTGTTACTTTTATATTTAAGAAATAAAAAACGATTATAGTTATATATTTAAATCGTGTTTTAGATAACTCTATATAGCCGTTTAGGGCCATATTGCTTTACTAAATCCCGCTTTATTTTGGCATCCAGAGTTATTCCGTACTTTATCTTGGTATCCAGAGCCATTCCGATCGTGGCGTGGTTTTTCCAGCTACTTATAGCATTGTTGCGAGCGTTTCTTTGAATCACCGAGACGTCCGAGACGTCAGGTCGTAACACTAATGCTAATTTTAAATTTACACTAGATGTTTATCAAAACGCCTATAACGAACCAGTAAATGTTCGAGCTATTTGAACGGCAAAAGTATTTAAGTAGATATATAATAAAATAAAGACAGAATTGGAATTCGTACATTAACAGATATAGAAATATTACGACTAAAAAAAGTTAAAAGGATTTATTTTTCAGAAAGGGGAAATAATTTATTTCGCTAAAAAAAATCAAAAATCAAACGATTAAGTTAGAAATTGGATTATAGATATATTGGCCTATCAAGATTATTAGAAAGGTTTTAGAAAATAATTCGAAGTTAAAGCTATTCCTTAAGGTTAAAATATATCCGGTATTTCATATTTCTCTATATAAGTAAGCAGTAGATACTATTAAGGATAATATAAGATTTAACGAAAAAGTCGAAAAAGATATACCAGCTTATAAAGTAAAAAGAATTTTGGATATACGAAAAAAAACCAGACTTACTTAATATTTCGTTAAATAGAAAAACTACCCAGATTTGAAAAATATATAAAAGTCTGTTAAATATCTTACGAATGCCTAACGTTTAATAAGGAGTTTTTACTAGTAATGCCGGAAGTATTAATTAATAAACTTAATCAAAATAGGTAATAAATAGCTAGTTGGTATTTTCGATGCTTAACTAGTTAATAAGGTTAGAAACTTGCGTTAAAACAAGTGCAAACGAACGTAACCCTATACGTTTTTTTTCAGTTCGTTTAACGATTACAGGCCACATTAAGCCATTTTAACATCTCGTATATAAAGCTATTTTTGTCAAAGTTTTAAACGTCAAAGTAATCGATAACTTTATTTATTCTTTAATAAGTTTCGTTTATTTTTTGTTAAAATATAAAAGTTGTTATTTAATTAAAACCTTTTTACGTTTTAAACGTTCGGATTTTTAAGTAATATTACGTAAAGAAATAACGGGTATGCCGGATTTATTATACGATTATTAATAAGAAATACAGCTTTTACAACGGGATAAACTTTAGGTTATAATATATTTCTCATAATTACGAAAATACCACGAATAAAACAGAATTTCGAAACCCGATTAATAAATAAAAGTGTTAGAGATTATAGAGGCGCCAAGGGCTGCAAGCTTGACAAGTCCATACGCAGCCTTAACAGGCCTATAAATAGCCAACTATTTTACCGATTTCTATATTCTAATTCTAGTTTTTTAGTTTTTACAAAATCTTACAGAATAATCCTTAACAAAAAGTACCTATTATCCGGGTTGGCGAACCGTCGTTAGGGAAAAGGGCCCTTAAAATACGTAAGCAAAAGTTCCTACTAATATAACATTTCTCTTTTTGTTTCTTATCGACTTGCATACGTCGTGCATTGTTGCCGAAAAGGAAGATAATAATAAAACATATGTTGCATATACCGCAATACGGGTCAATTTCGTCGAGCCATATCCAGTTCAAATTAACAGTTTCTTAATCGACCGCAATACCGATAATTTTATTTACGTTAACTTCGCCGATATTATCGTCAAGCTAACATTATATCTGCCAGCTTTGCCAATGTTGCCGACGTTTTCATTATTAATTATACCGTTAAATCCAGTACCAGAATTACCGATTTTAACAATTTTAACAATACCGATTATTTAACGCCGACAAACCTCTATTCGATAGCTAACCGTCGACACTTTCTTATAGTCAAGTCGCGACCTAACTTCGTTAACAATTGCCAACAATCCAACCGATAACTTCCTACCGACAGTTTTTTAATCGACGGTTCCTAATCGACGATTTTTTAATCGACAATAGCTGTACCGGCAACCTTGCCAACTACCTTATATTCGACGACGATCTAATTAGATATTTTCGTATTTTAGAAAACACGACGTTTACGGACGGCGGAATTTGCTTTACTATATAACAAATTGTTATTACGATTAAAAAGCAACATCGGATTTAATAATTTTAACTGGGTTAACGTCGAACTTTGCCAACTCGACGGTTAGGAATATTACCTTTCTTCTTGCCAAATTTCGACGGTTATAACGGATATAAGGATGAAAACATTTAGGTAAATAAAACGACAAACGAAATACGCAGCACCTGGAAGAGCTACAATTCCTTCGTCCAAAAGGGCACCTATTAAGGATTATGGAAACGCCAAGGGCTACAAACTTGGCAAGTCCATACGCAGCCTTAGCAGGCCCATAAATAACCAACTGTCTTACCGATTCCTGTATTTTAATTCTAGTTCTTTAATTTTTACAAAATCTTACAAAATAATCCTTAATAAAAAGTAACAAATTCGTTACGTTTATTTTTACAATTACGCCTGCGAAACATAATAATCTTATTCGTTATAATGGATAAAACAAATAAGAAAAAAAAGAGACATTTATTACGAAAAGAATAGATAATTTTCGAAAACGAAGATTTTAAAAAAGGGGAAATCGTGTTACGATTTAACGTTTCGGACGTTTCGGTAATTCAAAAAAACGGTCGCAACGTGCTATAAATAGCTAGACGGTAGGATTCGCGTTACGATCGGCTTTAAATAGCTGTAAAAAAGCTATAAAAAGCCGTATACGATTAAAATATATGGCTTTATTCGCCAAGAAAGTGTTAAGTGCAATTGATTTAAAAAGGCTGTGTAATACAAAAAAAAGCGCTTTAAAATATATAGTTACGATTTTTATCCATTTCTTAAATTAAAAGCAATAACTTGTAATAAGCTTAGATTATACAAAACGTATTTTGTTATTATCTAGACGTAACAAAAAGACTTTATTACTTAGTGTTTATGATTTATTTGCTAACATAAACCGTATAACTTGGGTTTAATAATTGGAAACCTCTTAGCTGTTATAAAATGTTTATAAGAAAAATAAGCTTTCTAATTAAAAAAAGATGGAAACAATAAAATATCATTATTAATAATGGCAAAAAGTAATCGTTTATAAAAGCTGGGCTAATTAACCAACTATTAAACCTAGTCGTAGGGGTTTATATTAACAATAATATTATAGAAAACTAAGTAATAACGAGTAAACTAATTACGTTTAATAATAACAAATAACCAAGGGTAATCTGGGTAACCAAATTATATTACAAATTGGTATTATCTAAAGCTATAAAAATAATAAACGTATATATCTTACTCTTGGTTCAAGGTATTTTGAATAACTTAAAGCTTTTTCATTGTACCAATATGCTTAAATCTCTTTAAGCTTTTTCGATTTTGCAAATAATTTAAATGCCAAGCTTTTACAAACCTTATTAAGCCTTTTTAAGTTAGTTACGTAATCAAAATTTACAATCGGGGTTAATTTCCTTAAAGCCCCGACTTTTTTTAAAATAACCAAACTTATTAAGCTATAATAGGATTTCCTTTTTTTTTAAAAAATCTTTGCCTTTAAAAATTTATTTATTTATTTGTTAATTTCAGATAAATAACTTCCCTTTTTTATTTTTATTCTTCAGGTATATTTCGAACTAATCATTATATTTAATCGGATTAAAAAACCTTTTTTTCGCAAACGTATTAACGCTTTTATTTTTTCAAAACGGATTAACCGTTTTAACTTTATTATATTATCGAACATTTCTTATTTTCGTTATAAATTTAAAATTACAGCTTATAAAGCTTACCATAACTTTAAAAAATGTTCGCGTTGCACTAAATACGGAAATTTTTGTAACCTTTTTAATCCGTCTAAATTTAAACATCAGAAACTTATTATCGAAAAAAATCGTCTGGAACTAAAAAAACGCGTTAGTACAAAAAAATTATTAAAAACGCAATAACGTTTAACTAAATTATTTAAACGTTTAAATCGTTTAAGAAAACAAAAGAAAATTTTCCGTTACCATAAAATTAAGATATTCCGTCATGGTATTAAAAATACGGAAGCGATAAAAAAATTCGAACGTTTGGAAAAAAAACGGAAACGGTTAAATACGGAAGTTGCTACGTCGACATAAGCCGTTATTTCGATTAACTAGTTTAAACATTAATATTACCGACTGGTTTAATCCTAACAACGTAAATTTAAAAACGCTTATAACGGATTCCGACGTCGTTAATAAAAGAAATTTTAAAAAACGTTAAACGTTTATAAAACTTTTAGCGAATTTTCAGGTATTTTCGGAATCTAGGTAATTTTTCTATTTAACCAAATACTTAGTAAATCCGTCCTTTTTACGTATATCTAAAATCTTTTTACTTCGTATATTAATATATTTTCTTTTGTTTTATCTTTTTATCCTATATTAACTTTAATAATATTTGTTATTAACTTAAAAAAAATTAAAAAAATAAAACTTAACCCTTAAAAGTAACTTTAGTTCGTAATTATTTTCTGAAATTTTCTTAATAACTTTATATAAGCCGATCTATTTAAAATTAAACTTTTAATTTCAGCGTTTAGTTTTAATATTTTTAATAAATAAGTAAACTATATCTTTTTTTAAAAAAGTTAATCCCTTTAATCTTTTTTAGTTATAATACTTTTTATCTAATTACGTATAAATTCGAATTCTATTTTTAGTTTTATATATAATTACCCAAATTATTTTAATATCAAAATTACTTTAATATTAAGTAAACCGTTATTACGTATATCTTTATAAATTTCCGGTATAAAACTAAAATTAACATTTATTAAAATTATTTTAATATTTTTATAATAACTAATATTATAAACCAATTAAGTTATTAATAATTTTTTAACTTAATAGTTTTGTTTATAATTAATATAATATCGTAAGTAAGTTTTCAAAATTTAATTTAACTGTTCCGTTTATTTATTTATTTAAAATTTAAACGCACTAAATAACTTATCGTTTAAGCCGATTTATATCATAAAACCTTACCAAAACTTAAAAATGAACGTAATTCTTTTATTTAAAATAATTTTCGTTAACAATTTATATATACTGAATATATATCGGGAAAAAATATATGCCATTTATTTTACGTCGGTATCTTTATTATAAAGTAAAAAATAAAAAAGCTTCGTAAATCGGTCGACGATAACGAAAATATTGTTGTAATATATTCCTATCGTTAGCTTTTCGGATAAAGGAAATTTAATAATAAAATTTATAGTAATCAAATCCTATAAATATTGCAAAATTAAAAATAGTTACAATTCTCCGTAAGGTTTGTACCGTAAAGCTTTAACTTTAACGTAAACGTCGCATTTTCGTTTGATTTTTTATACTATTGTTTTCATCTTAAAAAAGTAATAGATACGCTATAATTGTTTTAAGGTTTTGTAAGACCCTAAATATCTATAAAGTAAATATTAATATATATTCCATATTAAATTTTGTTAAAATTCTTTTAGTACCTAAATTTTGTTTATTTTCTAATTATCGGGTAAGCTATTGTTATACTATTGGATTTTCTGATATAAATCGGAAGGTACTGCTTTAATTGTTACCATTTGTTGCGATTTTAGGTATCTTTTTAAGGTAATATTAAAATTTTATAATTAACTTTAACTAGTTTTTTTTAAGTTAAATCGTTTGTTAAAAACGTTTGCTTTGTTATTTTTAAAGCCTTTTTGGTAAATAATAACGAAGTCGTATATTGCTAGCTTTTCTGCGTAACGTAATTATTATCCTGTAAGTTTTCGTATAATAATAAAACGGGTAAAGTTTTTGTAATGCGTATAAACTTTGATTTAATAAAAATTCCTTTAATTATATACCTAAATTTTGGAAGAGCCTTAACGATAGCTATAAATTCTTTATCGAGAATAACATAATTTAATCTTACTCCTTTTAACTTATTAAAATAAAAGGTAATAAGATAAAATATTCCTTAATTATTTCGGTATCCGATTACCGTGCTTAATGCATAATCCGAAAAATCGGGTTTTAATTCAACTAAACGTTTTGATCGTACATAATTAATACTGGTTCATTTATAATCGTGTTCTTAATCTGTTAAAAAATTTTCTTTATTTTTATTATTTGCTGGAATTCGTTCTTTTTTATTATTAAATTAAATAATAATATTGCAATTTTATTAAAATATTTAATAAACTTTCGGTAGTAATTAGCGAATTTAATAAATGCCTATATTTCTGTAACGGTAAATAGGTATAAGGCATTCGGTAACTACTGCAATTTTCTTAAAGTCCATCTTAATATATCCTAAAATAATAATATATCCTAAATATTCCACTTTTTATATATAAAACTGACTTCGTTTTGCGTTAATTAACAAGTTACCGTTTTATAAAACTTAAAAAGTTTAATAAACATATCCTATATATGCTTTTTCCGATTTTGAAAAAATCAAAATGTCGTTTAAATAACATATAACGAATATATTTAAATACTTTCGAAATACGTAGTTAATTATTTGCTGAAAAGTTACTGGTATATTCGTAAGTTTTATTAATATAACCAAATATTCGTATAGTTCGTATTTCGTTTTAAAAGCCGTTTTTTATTCGTATCTTGGCTTAATTTGAATTAGGTTATACCCGTTTTTAAGGTTTAAAACGGTAAATTATTTGGTTCCTTATAAGCAATTTTTTATTTCGGTAATTAGTAGTAAAAATATCTTATCTTTAATAATAATATTGTTAAGATGTCGATAATTTATTATTAATCGTAGCTTGTTATTTTTTTAAGGTACGAAGAATATAAGGTATCCGGTTGAAAATGTAGATTGTTAAATCCATTTTTTTGAAATCTATCTTTTAGATAAGCGCGTAAAGTATAAAGCTTTGTTTTATTTCAATTATAAATGGGATAAAACTTAGATAAGGTGCCTTTTTAAGAATTATTTTATGGTTTTATTCGTTATATTTTGGTAACTTCGTTTTAAGTTTTTTTTGAAATAGTCGTTTATATTTGCGATATTATGGTAATATAATAATTATGTTTTTTTTAGCTTTTCGGGATGGTATTTTAGAATTTCGTTTATGTTATAAAGCTGTGTTCGGATAATAGTTATGATGCGTTAAATATGTTTGTTATGCCTTTTTTTTTATGTCGTATTTTTTTTAATAGTAAGGTTTTTGTCGTATTTTTATACCTGCATTCGTCGCTTTTTTTTGTTAATCGAATATAAAAATTTCGTTTGGTTTTTTTATTTATCGATAAGGTGTGAAGTAAATTTTATCTGGCTAGTACTTTAATTAATTAAGGGGTTATATTAATATAACTATGGCTTTTCTAGAATTATATCGTAATTTCTTAACGGAACAATATCGAAATTAATTATTTAAATTTGTTTTTTAATAAAAATCTCGAAGTAATTAATTTTGCATGTAATTTTCCCGTTATCGTAAATAAATGCTTAATTTTTGGGGTTTTCGGCGATGTAAAGGTTTCTTTTATTCTTTCATAGTAATTTAAGTTAATTTATTAACTTTGAGGTGATGTAATTAATATTTAATGTTTTGTAGTTTATTATTGCGGTATATCAATATATCCCAATTCGTATTTTTAAAGTAATAAAGTTATTGTTAGTTTTTGTTATCGTATTTAAAGTTATTCTGGGGAATTTTTATTACTACTCCCGGCTTGTGTTATCTTAAAGTTTTTTTATAGGTAACGTTTTTTTTTAGGAACTTTGTAAGTTGTTGGATTTACTTTGCAAGTTGTTCGTATATTTTTTTTATTTGCGTTATTTGGCTTTTTTAACGGCGTAATTAAATTTCAAGTTAAAATCATTTTTTCTCTTGTTAATATAATCGGTTTATTATATCGTAAATGTCGTCCTTTAGTTTTCCAATAGCTTCCTACCCCACGTAAAGGATTGGCTAGTTTTAGTTAAAAAATTCCGTTAACTCTTTTCGTAATATTTTTCGTTTTTAAGGATTTATTTTGAAAGTTAATTATAATTAAATCTTTATAATGGACTTTTAATAATATTTATCGATAAACCTTTAAATTAATTATTTTTAAGTTTAATAATCATACCATCGGAAATAATATATAAGGCTTTTTTAAAGGTATTTTTCGCCTTTCGGCCATGTTAATATTAGTGTTATATTTTAATTTTCTTTTATGTAATAAGAATTCCTAATTTCGGTATTATTATTAATCTTTTTAATTATACCCGGTTTAGATATAAAAGTCGAAACCTTTCTTTTATATATATGTAATTTGTTTATAAATCCGTTATTTTTCTTTTATATAAATAAGATCTCGAAACTGGTTATAATTAATGGGATAAAGACTTGTATATCGTATTTTCTAAACCTATCTTTTTATTGCCGTTTATAAAAAGGCTTTAACCGCTTTTAATCCTTATCGTACTTTTTTTAATTATCGTTTTTACGAATATAGATTATATTAACTTCTTTATTACCGTTTTAATCTTTTAATAAATCCTTAAATATTAAGATTTAATATACTTTTTTATTATTCTTTAACGGTAATTTATATCGTTTAGCAGCATATCTCATTTTGCCGCAATTATAATATTATATTTAGCTTATATCCCGTCGTTAAATAATGCTAAGTTTTATAAGTCTTAAAGTTATTTTATAAGAAATAAAAGGTATTTCGCGTTTTTTTTCCAAATTTACTTTAAAATATTTAACCCGTAAAATAAAATATTTTCGTCGTTTTTATAGTTTTTCGAATTATTAATTGTTAATTCTTATTGTTTTTATACTGTACTTATTAAATATCGTAAATCGTAAAAACTTGATAATTTCGTTTTTAACGTTTTTTTTAAACTTTTATAAAATATATCGATTAAGGTATCGTTTTTATTATCCGTTTATTTTATTTTTACTATAAGGTTTTTAAATTCCATAACATATTTAAATACTGGTTTTTTTGGCGTAATTAAAGGATTTATTAAATTGCAACTCGTTCGTTATCCGGATTTTCGAAGTTGTTTTTAAACTTATTTTTAAAATTAACATAACTGGAAAAAACCTTCCGGGTAATCTTTTTTTAATCCAACTTTTCGTTCTCCAAGAAATCCCTTATGGTAAATTTAAACCAATTAAAAATATTTTTTTAAGCAAACGGCGATAACAAAGATCTAATTCGCAAAATCGGTAAATCCTTTAAAGCGAAAATAAACCCGAACTTAAGTTAAGAAATCTTAAATATTTCTTTTCCCGTTATAAAACTAAAATTTTTTAAGTTTTATTTTACGAAAACTTACTTGCTAAGTTGCTATTATTTCGTAATTAAGCTATTAAATGATAACCTTAAAATTTTTAATCTTATTTTGAAATTATTAAACCGTAAATTCCGGAATAATTGTTATTTATACGTTAATTAATATACTAATAATTCGGGTATTACTTAAAATCTAACTGTATTATTAAATAAAAACTTATACCGTATAACCGCTAAGTTAATTAACCAATTATTAAATCTAATCGTACGGATTTATATTAATAATAATATTGTAAAAAGCTAAATAATAACGGGTAAACTAATTACGTTTAATAATAATAAATAACCAAAAGTAATTTAAATAATTAAATTATATTCCAAACTGGTACTATTTAAAGCTATAAGAAATAGTAAACGTATATATCCTACTTTTAATTTAAGATGTTTCAAATAGTTTAAAACTTTTTTATCGTGCCAATATACTTAAATCCCTTTAAGCCTTTTCGATCTTACGGATAACTTAAGCGCCAAGCTTTTATAAACCTTATTAAGCCCTTTTAAGCCAGTTACATAACCAAAATTTACAGTTGGGGTCAACTTCTTTAAAGCCCTAACCTTTTTTGAAGTAGCCAAGCTTACTAGGCCATAACAGCGCTATTAAAAGATTAAAACAAAGAATAATAATATCAGGTTTGCGGTAAACTTAGATATAATGCGCGTATTTGTAAAAAGTTATAAATATATTTAACAATGAAAATCAAATTACTTTAATTTATTTAATATATTATAATTAACTTATTTAACTTTGTTATTACGGAATACCAAAACAAATAGCAAATAAGTATAAATAAAAAGCAGATCTAGTATATTATATATAATAAAAATAACGCGAATTCGTTATTAAAAAAATACAACTATTTATAAAAACCTGATAATAACGTTACTTTGTCGAATATAACGGAACGCTTTTATCATTTTATAATTACTATTATATAGCATTAAAAAAATAAGATAAATACTTGCTAAAACAAATCGTAAAAATTTTAATTATTTTCGAATTTATCAAACGGTAAAATTATTAAAATACGTAACCCTATTCGATACGTTAAACCCTGCTAAGCTATATA
Source organism: Monosporascus sp. 5C6A (assembly GCA_004155035.1). Classification (NCBI taxonomy): domain Eukaryota; kingdom Fungi; phylum Ascomycota; class Sordariomycetes; order Xylariales; genus Monosporascus; species Monosporascus sp. 5C6A. The sequence goes on from QJOB01000021.1 coordinate 366,574, forward strand.
TAAAAACAGGTTAAAAAAAGCTCGAATAACAAAAACCTTAATACTCGCTAATTTTAATAAAACCGTTTTATTAAATACTAATGCTGATAAAATAAAAGAATTGGAAACTGGAATATACGTACTTAAAGGTGTTTCGTAAAAAAATTAAATCGCTGGGAACCAAAAGTTTAGTTAATATGAAGGTTAATTCTTAATGCCGGCACATTAAGGGGTGGGGCGTTGATAATAGGAGGAGGGGGCAACTTCTGCCACGCATGGACATGTTTCACTCAAAAACTTCTGTCATGCAAAACGCCGCCGGTGTGTTCTAGTGTGATAGGTTCTTTCAGTTGGGAGTAATTTGCATGAGTTGGCAATAAACGGTTGGTTGGGTGGTGCCAACGCCACCCAACCTCCTAGCTCCACCGTGGCTTTCTCGGTTCGATATTCAGCTACGGTCAGCCACACACTGTGCTGTAGTAGTCTATGAAAGGCAAATATTAGATATCTGACATGGATATGAAGTTACACCGGTAGTATTCGTGTCACCCACACTTAAAGAAAGCGCTGTGAACCTAACTGAAGTTGTGGATTGATATGCTAGCACGCGTGACTTTGCTGGATCCCTTCATACAAACTTAACATTACGGGCCTCTCGGACGCAAGGGGTTCTCTTCTCGCTCCAGTTTCGCACTTTTCCCTGTGTTGCAGTCCGTCATCTTGAACTCGTCATTATCGCCTGAACTGCCACGATGCCTCTCCAACTCCAGGAAGTTAGCCCTGAGACTGACTTCCCTGCTATAGCTAGATGCCTGTTCGAGTCATATGAAGACCCTCCGCAAAAGTACTTCCATGTCTTCTTCCCAACCCATGGAACGGGGGCAAAGGCGCGTGAAGAAGCTCTTGCTGACGCGGCGACCCGGCTGAAAACGTGGCACACCCATGATCCATCCAGCTACTCGCAGAAGGTAGTCGATACGGACACTGGCAACATCGCTGGTTGTGCTCTCTGGAACATATATAAGGAAAACCCATTCGCAAACCCAAAACCTCTTCAGGTAACTTGGTTTCCGAACGATAGCTCCCGCGAGTATGTCGAGCAAGCCATCCAGACGGTTGCTGCGCCTAGGGCCCGGGCGGCCCAACGACCGCACGTCTGTAAGTTATCTAGCAGATCCATTTCCCATTGTCTTTAACTAACCGTCCGACAAGACCTTTTCATTATCGTTACCCATCCTAATTATAGACGTAAGGGTGTAGCACAGCAGTGCATGGACTGGGGGATGAATAAGGCCGACGAAGTAGGCTTGGAGCTTTTTATAGACTCCACCGTCTGCGGAAGGCCCTTGTATGATGCAAATAACTTAATCTGCATTGAGGAAAATTTGATCAAGCCTCAAAGAGATGACCCTGATGAAAACTGGGAAGAGATGGAAGAGAAAGTTGGGCCATTCACTTTCTGGCTCATGTGGCGACCGGTTGGAGGCAGTTACGTGGAGAGCAAGACAATCAAACCTTGGGAGGCAAACTAGGAATTGCGTTACCGATGTCACTGATTGCAGAACCATCAATGACAAATCTTTTCCCTAGTGTCATTGGAGCTTGCTGCTTTTTCATCCAACTTCGCCATGGGCATATCCACCTAGTAGATCAGTGTATTAGCCAACCCAAGAATTATACATTCATCAAAAGACCCGCTCCAGCTGACATCCGTTCAATCCATCAATTGAGGTCTTCACGATTAACACCATAGTCCATGCCTCGGTGTTTCCAACCGATACTTAGTGTTAGTTATACTTGGCTAGCTCTACCGCCTAGGGCGAGGGGATGGGTACCCGTGGGTCACCCGCCATTACCCACGCTAAATTTGGGTGCCCTACGGGTACCTACGCAGCAAAAAAAAAAAAAAAAAAAAAAACATATCTAGATTACTTATAAAAGGTTTTTAAAAGAAAGAGACCAAATATCTATAAGTTACCTATAGATGTTTTTTAAAAATTTAAATATTTTATAAGTTATTTATAATAGGAAATAGTTTGGAATAATTGTATATAAATTAATAAACCTATTAATATTAATAATGATATAATCTAATTTAAAAGAAATATATATAACTAATAAACGAAATTTATTAATAATACTTCAAATAATTACTATAAATATTATAAACAAATTTAATATTATACCTTTATTATTATAGTAAATATATGTAAACCGTTACTTTTATCTTATATTAATTAGGTTAAATTTTAAATGTCAATATATTTATCGTTTTTCATTCCTATAAGGATGTATATTTTGTTGAATATATTTCTAGCTTTTGTTTATCAAGTTTAGATAAATTTATCGAAGCGGCTTTTAAAATACGTTGGTTGCTAATTATCGTTCGTATTAATTAGATATTTTTCAATATGAAGTAATTCGCTTATTATAAATTAAATCTAAAATAGAAAAGATTTAGAAATAACTAGATTTATTATAGGCTTTTATACTAGCTACAAACTATATTAACTTTCAAGCCGTGCTTTAGTTTTTTATAAGAATAATCCAAATAACTTAACTTTTATATATTTTGTTAATTTCAAACAACCGTATTTCTTTTTAATAGCTGTATTCGTACTTTTATAACAAATATATATATTATATTACTATTTGTTACGGATGTTATATTATTCTTTTTAAGAGTTTTTATAATAACAGTTTTTTGTAATTATTAACAGCATTCTTTATTATTACCTTTTTAGTGGTTAATTAAATCGTTTTTATTTTTTATGCAAGCTTGATATAGATCCAAGCCTTATTTTCCAGACTGAGCCAAATATATAAAAAGTTATTACACGATATAATTTGCGCTATAGATATTATACGCAGTATTTGCAAATACAATAACTAATTAATGGTTTTCGCGCTTAGAATAGATTGTATACCTTCGTTCCGTGCCTTACTTTAATAATTTTTATATTTAATATTCGTAATACTCGTAACAATATGCATGGTTTTCCTACGGATACCCTGCGTTATTCGGCTAGGGTATTATTAATGCAACTTTTTCTAACCGTTTTTATGTAATAGAAGCCCGTAAGTTTTTATATGATTTTCAAGTTTCTATATTATTCTCTAATTAAATATGAAAATTAAAACCTTGCCCTTATATACGAGTAATTTGTTTTTCTTTTTTACAAATATAAAGCATTAATATTAGTTATAAATAATAACGCAAAATCCGCGTATCGGGCTTCTTGAACGGCTTTATTATTATTATTTATAAAAAGGATTTAACCGATTTTAATCTTTATTATATTTCTTTGCTATTCGTTATTTCTATAGATATAAATTATATTAATTTACGTATCGTTATTCGCTTCTTTTTATAATCTTTCCGATGATATAACTTATAATTTATCTTATCGTATTATATAACTTATTTTATTGATATTTTAATATTAAACTTACCTTAAATTTCGCTATTAAGTTAAACCTAATTCTTTAAATCCTAAAGGTATTTCTATAGGAAAACGAATATCTTAAGTTTATTGCCTTAATTAACCTTAAATCATCTAACTTTTAAAGTAAAATGGTTTTTTAATCTTTTTTCAAACAACCAATTATCGACTTTTACAACCTTAGTAATATATTTACCGAATATCATAAATTGTAAAAATTTAGAAATCTTATATCTTACGTTTTCTTCAAGCCTTTGTAAAATACGTCGATTAAGATATCGCTTTTATCGTCTGCCTATCCTGTTTTTGTTATAAGGTTGCTGAATTCTATAATAAATTTAAAACTGATCACCTTTAATATAATTAAAAACTTTACTAAACTGTAACACGCTTTTTCTTTAAATTCTCGAAATTGCGTTTAAATTCCTTCTTAAAGTTAACATCATATGAAATCTATCGTTTAAGATCTATTTTAATTTGACTTCTTTTTATTTTTGAAAAATAACTTAATATAGACCTAAACTAATTAAATGCGTTCTTTTTCAAAAATGCCACTACTGTTAGAATTTAATTAAATAAATTAATAATGTTTTCAACATGTAAATAAACTTAAACCTAATTAAAAAAGGCTTTAGATATTTTTTTCCTATCGTAAAACAACATCTTTTTAATTTTTATCTTTGTAATACCTACTTATATCTCTACGGTAGTCTAAACTTAGACATGAATTATTACACGGTTATCTTAATTCCTTAACCTTATACTGGAACTACTAAATCGTAAACTATGAAATAATATTATTTTACGTACAAATCGATATATTAACTGTTTTAATATTGTTCAAGGTCTAGTAATATTATTAAACAAAAGATTATTCCATATAATAATTAACCTAATTAAACTAAATATTAAACTAAATCGTAGACTTGATATTAACAATAATGCTATAAAAAGCTAACCAATAATAAATAAACTTTTTATATTTAATAATAACGAATACCTAAATTAATTTAAATAACTAAGCTATATTACAAGCTGATATGATTTAAAACTAGTAAAAAAACATAACAAACGTATATATCCTTTTCTATCAATATTTAAAATCCGAACTAATTATCTTTATTATTAATTATCGTTATTTGTAGTAATTAGTAAAAATCTTTAATTATAATGATTTCTAATTACTAAATCTATTATAATCAAAAATCACGAACCCGGACCTACCTATCGAAGCTTTTTCTTTCTGCAGCCTCCTACCATTATAGAAAAACCAAGCCTTACTGGGCTATAATACTTTGTGTTAATCTTTTAATTGCGTAAATTCGAGTTATTACAAACCCAACTTTGATATGCCTTGCAATGCGTTCTACGATACGCTTTATAGCATCCTAACGCATCTCGTATTACCTAATATACGCGCCTTATAATATATTTTATAATATATCTTTCTTAACGCGTTTTATACTATATTATATACCGTATTATAGCCGTATAAATAACAACCGCGTATTTAAATAGATATTCGATTAATACTACTTTATTTGTTCGTTAGCTCTAATTAGTAGAAAATAAAGATAATCTTAACTTGGATACGTTAAAAGAAATCTGTTTTATATAGTTTAAAGGAGGGGTCGATTTTCTTAGGAAATATTCTCCAAATCGACAATAACGTCAACTGCCTTAGCTTATCCGGTTGTTTTCTTAGCCTAGCGTACCGTAAACAGGATTGTTTCTGTTAAAACCTTCCCGTTACGGATAATTGGTATCTCGTACTCGGAGTTACGTAGCATGTCGTGTTATTTCAGCTGCTATCTTAATAAATAGTAACTTAAAAAGCTATAAAAACGATCAAGGTTGGAATTTCTAGCCGTAAAACTAGCAAGGGCTTACAAAGCTTTTTATACGCTTTTAAGGTTATTTTTAAGATTTACCGTCTAAAGTTATTATTTGCAAGGCTTTTAAAAACTCTACTAAACCGTAGCCAGCAGGCACAAGGTTTATTAAGGTCGAAACTTATCGGCAACTACCAGTCGAAATTAAAGTAAAGCACGAACTAAGGTATGCAATCTATCCTAACCGTAAAACCCATTTAATTAGTTATCGTATTCGAAAATACTAAATAAAATATCTATCGTAGAAATTTTATTATGTAACTATTTTCTGTATATTGGCTCAGCTTAACAACTAAGGCTTAAATTTAACTTCGACTTCGCATATAGTTTAAAAGTAAAGAATAGCAATATATCATATATAGTATGTTTTGATATAATACGTATATTTATTAAAAGGTCGTAAATACGATTAAGAAAGGAGAATATCGTTAATTTAAATTAATTGTATATTTAAATAGTAAAAGATGCAGTACAGCTATGGCAGCTGCTATAGCTGCTAACAGCTCTAGCTGCTTCTAATTTCCAAGCTGTAAGTATAAATGGGTCGACGATGATTTATAAAATATTAAGTTATTAACTTTTATATATAGTTTTTCGTAGTAAGAAAAAGAACCTTAGATATTCTTTTTTGAAAATCTTAATTAAAGCTTTTATATATAACAGCTTTAAAAAGCTCTGTTCCAATTTATATAATATCTTCGGATAGAAATAGGCAGTTTTTAGCTTTCGAAATAACTTACGATTTTCTAGAAAGCTTTTTTAGTTGTTCTATAATGCGGAATCTCTTAATCGATTGCTTTTAAAAGCATTTTATTTTCTTTATTTCTTTGCTTTTGTCGTTTTTTTGTCCGGGAATAGATTTCAAAGTTTAACTTTAAGGTATTCTAAGTAGGAGGCTTTCGATATCGTTTATATATTTTCTATTAAAAAAGTTTGAAATTACTTTTTAGTGATGGTTTAGTTCTGTTAGTAGCTATTTACCTTTCGCCCAGTTATTATCTTCTTGTTAATGATTGGTTATTTTCGTTCTAATTGGAATAATTCCGAAAGTTTTGCGTATATTTTTGTTTATAGATAAGTTTTTTCTATCCGCATTTAGCTATGGCTTGCAACAGCTAAGTTAATAAAGGTTTCTCCATGCTACCAAAATGGTTATAGTCATTTTCATAAGAATATTACGGATATATCTATATATAAATTTGTGTAAACAAACATCTAGATTTGTTTATCTGAAATAGTCGTTATTATTTTAGCATCGCCGTTATTGATATTACGTCGTTATCGCCGCTATCGCCGCTTTTAAAAATGAATTAAAAATTTGTTTTTAGTAATTATAGCATATCTTTATTAGTTTCGTTGCCGCGATTAGTTATTTTCTTTTCTAATTGTGGCGATTTCGGTATATACGTATATATTTCGTTTTATTATAAAGTCCGTATTGTTTGTTTTTAGTTATAGCTGCTGATAGCTAAAGTAGCAGTTAGCTAGAGGTATAGTTATATTTATAGTTATAGCTATAGCCGTTTGTTTTCGTGAATTACGTCGACAGGGTTCGTTATCGTTGTTGCATATAATCTTTAACCGAAATATTTTATTTATCCGATTTAAAGTCGCAGTTAAGTAGAGTTATCGATACTTTTTAATATTTATCAATAGTTAATAACGTTCTTTTCGAGCCGCCGACTTTCTGGATTTAATTATTAACTATTATCATTGCGAATATAATCGAGCAATATATAGCAAAATAAAACATCGTTTTGATCCCAGGATTATATATAAGTTTGAAAGAGACTTTGGATATTCTGAAATTAGTACTCGTTACAGCAGTTTGCTAAACGAAATCGTAAATGCTTTCCGGTTGGAATAATTCAAATACTTAAATAAGGTAAAGATTAAAAGAATATATTAAGTGATGGGTTAAAAACGTGATTTTAAACAAATATTAATCGAAACTGTTTATAAATATTTGATATATTAAAAATATTGAAAAGTCTTATATATTACCGGCCTATAATAAGCGAAGTTTCAAAAGGTTTTATCAAACCTTTAAGCTCAGATTATGAAAAGAAAAGATATAGTGAAAGGCTAAATTAATCTGGCCCAACTTGAAAATCAACACCAAAAACGGCGATATTACTTCTCGTTCAATAAGCCATAACTTTGCAAAGAAGAAATCTAAAAATAACCAAATTAAACTATTTTACAAATAACTACAAATGGCCTGGAAGTAGCTTAAACGGAATTGTAAAATCTTTTAAACTGTAAAAGATACATAACGTTGCACGCAAATCTAAGTTCAAACTCTTTGTTTCTTATATAAATCTGGTATATTATATATAGCAACGAAGCATTTAAAATAATCTTATACGAATACCTTAATGTAGCTTTTACAGTTTAAAAGATTTTACAAATCCGTTCAAGTAAATCCTAGGCCACTTGTACACATTTAAAAATATTTTAACTCGCTCTTTTTCTAAATATATTCTTTGCAAAGTTATAACTAATTGACAAAAATAGCAAAATCTCCGCTTTGGGAATGATTTCAACTCGGGCCGGATTTATTTAACTTTTCACTATAGCTTTTTAAAATATTCAATATAATATTTAAAAAGTCCGGTTTTAAAAATTTTTTGTAGAGATTGCTCTTATAACGTTTTACAGGATTTGAATAATTAAGGATAATATAGAGTATTCAACTTTTTTCTTACTTATATCTTAAGATTTCTTTTTATTATTGTTTTATAGCTTTGTTAAAAGCGTATACAATGTAGTATAGCTGTTATAGTTGTTACAGCTACTACAGCTACTATATAATTAACTTTCCAAATTAATAGCGTTTATAGTTATATTTATTCTCGCTTTTCTATTACGTTTATATTAACTTTCCAAATTCTTCAGCATATATAATTATGATATCGTATATTATTAATTATCTTATTAGAAAACCTGTTTTGTTAAAGTTATAAATATCATTTTTATAATAACGTATTTTGCGATTATAACCGGCATAGATTGAAACTATTTACGAAATACCATTAAACGTTCGCGTAATATTTTTAAATAATCGATTTTTCGATTTAAATACGTTGTAAGTTGTATATAATATTTTATAAATTCGAGGTTTAATTACCCTCGATATATATCGTAACGAGTTAGGTTAATAATAAATTCGCTTTATTTTTAATATACTACAACCGGATAAGAAACATTTACGTATTTAAATTTAGATGTTACGGTACTAGCGTTGCGGCTTAGTTAAGCTACTACAACGTTATATGTACGTCGGCGCTCCGCGTTTATTAAGTAGTTTTGCCTTTTTTTCCTTATATAATAACAGAATATTTTATCTAAACCTAAAAGACGATTAATACCGTAATAGTTTGTTGCACCTTTAAAAGTAAACTTTTACGGTAACTTACATTTTTTCGTTTTAATAGCGATCCTGAACAACTTTAGGTCTGCCGTTAATCCGTCGTTTCTTCGCCATAACCTCACTTAATAACCGAACCCTAGAAATCGATATAATTTTATTAAATATCTTAATTCCGGAAGGAGGTATTATAAGTATTAATATTTCCGCTTTTAATTAAGCATAAACCGGTAATATAACGTTATTATCTTAACTTACGAATCTTTAAAAGTTTTTCTATGGATTTCCTTATTTAGTTTCTATTACAGCACGAATTATATACGATTTTATGCCATTAAACCGGCTTTTTAAAGTAAACGAATAACCTGAAAAAGTTTTTAAGGATATTTTTATAAATTTCGAAAACAACTATAAACGTTTATAATACGAAAGAAACGAACTTTAAAAACGCCTTATAAATACAAAACAATCGTTATAAAACGTAAAGCAATTATTACATAAAAACTACCAGTTCCGCGAATAACTAATTACTGCTAAAAATCGCTATAATAAACCTGGAACGAAATTACCGAAGACGCGTTACTGCGGAAACGTTTAATAACCGTAAAGTAATTAACGCGCTAAAACGCAACTTTTTATAATATCTTAATAACGCCTTTTTAATAACCTTATAACTTATTTTTTAAGGTTATTCTTTATAAATAATATAATCTATTATTGGCATATCGGAAAGCTAACATTTCCGTAATTCCAAACCCCCGGTATATATAAAAAACATTGAAAACCCGATAATCCGTTAAAAGAATATATTAATTGGCCGTTTTTAATATACCTAAAGCTTACGATAAATCGGAACGTTTATCCCTTGCTAATTAACCGCATTATGTATATCGTATAAAAGCTTTAAAAAAATGCTTATTTGTATATACGCGAAAAAGTTAATAAAATAACAGCATTACTATTAAATTCCGAAACATAATTACATAATTAACGCGACATAAATAATATGTAGTTATTTTTGAACCAAATTTATATTACGGTAAATATATTAATATAGGCCTATAAAAACTTTTAAACTTAAAATAAAAATTAATTACCTTCGCCGACTTTATTAACAACTTTATTTCATTAATGAATTAAAACCAACAACCGCCGACCTTACACGTTATTACATTATGATAAAAAATTAACGGAGCGTTACAAGAAACGTTTGTATTATAAATATAACGCCTTAATTCTAAAAACGATATAATATGAATACGTTTATTTAAAAATCTTTCTAATAATATAACGAACCGGTCCTTCCGTAAACGTATAATAAAGTATGGAAATAATTATACCCTAATACCGTAACGGCAAAAAGAAAACGGCTTACGTAACCCCTTAAGTAGAAAGGAAAAGTAACGCCGGTATAAAATAAACCTTTATATATATTACGGGAAAAAAAATATTATTTTTTTTATTTGCCCTAATTAACAGCCGCAATTAATTACCGGAAATACGCCGTTTATATTCCGTAACGGTAACGATACGTCGCAGAAAAAAATTAACCTTTGAAAATTTCCGTTAAGTTATTAAGATAATAATAATTTAACCTATATATACGTTTTATAAATCCCAATATATCTTTTTTGTTTTCGTTTTAACTAGAATTCATTAATAACGTATTATTACCGGCACAAGCCATAATCGATTACGGTTACTTATTTATACGATTTATTAATAATAACTTTATATACTAAAATAATTTTCGTTTTTATTTTATCCCTTAACCCCGCTAATTCCGGCTAATAAATAATACCGTAATTAATTCCGTTATTTCCGCGTATATATTATAATTCCGTATAGGTTTCGTTACAAAGAAATTTGCCTTATATCGATAACCTTTAAATAGTTTTAATATTATTTTTAAACTACCTTAATTTCGAAAATATAACCTAAATATCGACTGGATAACAGGAATTATACGTATCGATTACGAAACGATATTGGAACTTCCGCTAGCTTTTACTTTAACAAACCTAACCCTTACCTTTATTACCTTACCCTTTCTTTTTCAGAATTATAACGAACCGGTCCAGGTACGGTCCTTTTACGCTATTAATTTCCTAACGTTTTACCGTTTAAAAAATATCGTAATTGATTTTATACCTTTAACAAAATTTCTTACCTTTATAAACGTCTTACGGAAAATAACGGCCTTACTTTTCTAACTACTTTTAATTAACGAAATAATATCGTTAATACTTAATGTAATTTTTTGCAACATTTTTATTTAAAATAATAACGTTAACCCGGATATTATATTATCTAAGTTATAACCCTTTTATTCTTTTCCAAGGAGAAGTAACCGTATATGTACTTGGAAAAATAATAAATTGCTACTTTAACTTCTAGCTTTACTACCCCTTTCCGTTTCGTAATTCCTATTTACGATTCCTTTCAGAATTCTGGAAGTTTTTCGTTATTTTAAGTAGCCGGGTAAATTATCACTTGTAACTTTCCGATATATAATGTTTTAATAGCTGGATTTCGGAATTATCTAACTTGTTATTATTATCTTTTTTTTAGTTTTGCTAGCAGTATTGTCGCCGAAGTAAAATTGTTTAATATAAGTTGTTATTTCTCCCTCGAGGAAACGTGACCGTGTATATACTTAGATAAAATAATATATTATTACTTGACTCCTAACTTTATTACCTCCTTCCGTTTCGTAACTTCTATCTACATCAATTCCTATCCGAATCCTGGAAACCTTTTGCTGCTTTATATAACCTGGCAAACTACCGTTTGTATTACTTTAACATATATTATTCCAACAACTACATTTCGGAATTCTCCAATACCTCGTTATTATCCACCTGCAGTTTTATTAATAATACTTCTGCCGTAGTAAAATTACGATATATAAGCTATTCAAAAAGTTGGTTATTTTTGTTTTGGAGACTTATGTAATATCCGAAAATAAAAAGCCGAATTCGATTTTTTTGTAAAAGTTTTTCCAAGTCGACAGTAACGTCGACGGCCTTAGAAAGTCCGGTATTTTTATCGGGATTAATTGTTATAACCGTAATAATTTTTGCGTAAACCTTCCTATTATAAAAAACCGGCATCGTATATTAAGGGTTACGTAACATATTATGTTCGGTTGTTATCTTGGGAAATAAGAACTTGAAAAAATGTTATAAAAACAATCAAAATTAAAATTCCTAACCGTAAAACTAATAAGGGTTTGTAAAGTTTTTCATGCGTTTTTAAGGTTTATCTTTAAGATTTACCTGTAACGAACCTGTTATATATCCACCTGGAGGTATGAGCAGTATCCGAAATGGGGTCTTGATTTACAGGTAACAATAGTACGAAGAATGGGGTTTGTTCGTTAAAAAGATTTGCTTACTTTTCCCTTAACTAGAAAACGGTGCAGTTGCTTCTGGTTGAAGACTTAGATTGATAGCTAAAGAGCGAAATTATTCAGAGGTTATTTATATAGAATATTGGTTTATTATATATCCATTTTGATTAAGTGAGTGTGTTGGTGATTTGTGTGATTTGTGTGATCTGGTCCCAGATCTAGCAGATCCAGTAGATTATTTTAATTTTGGTAAGGAAAGATAAGTTTTTTTTAACCGAAAATTAACCGTGTGAAGTCTTATTTTAGGCCCCGAGAGCCGGTTTTTTTAAGGATAGGAATAGGGATTCCTATGTTGTAATATTATTTCCTTTTTTTAAGGATTTTTGTTTTAAAGATAAGAATCGTAGGTGTTTTTTTTTAATTGTTGGAGAGATTTTCTGGAGCTTTTTTAGTTGATTTTATTATGACAGGTTGTATTTAAAAGGAAAAAAAAACTTCGTTTAAATTAACGCGATTCCTGCGATAACCGTTTTGATTTAATAAAGAAATTTGGGATTAGAGCCTTTTTTTGTTCCAATTATATTTGTTTTAAAAAGGTTGATTGTTGGTACGTTCCGGAGTACTTGAGTTGTGACTGTTATATTCGTTATTAACGTTTTAATTGCGACGTGTTAATTATGAATTTTTTTAAGAAAATAAACGAAACGTATGATTGTTTGGAAAAGGAATAGCGTACGATGGAAGATGAGTTTTTAATATATTAGGAAGCGGTAGAAAAGGAGCGTTGTAAATAGAAAGAAAGATTATTGGAATATATTGGGAAATTTAGGCGATTGCGTTTTTAACAGAACTTTCTTAAGAAAAGAGCGGTGGAAATGTTAAAGGAAGGTTTAGAGTTGGATTAGTTGGAAAAATGGGAAAAAATGGAAGAAGAACAGCGTTGTGTGGAAGAAGAGCAAGTACGGCTTGTTTTTGAGATAGATGTTATGACGGAGGCGTTTATTTTTTTCGACTGGAATGCCGTGGGGTTAGATTTGAACGGGGGATTTTTGTTGCTTGTAATTTTGGCCGTATTAAAGACGGTCGGTTAGGGTTCTGGCGGTGGAACTTCTTAATTAGGTTTTTTATATTCGTTAAGTGGTTGAGTAGTTTTTATGTGTTTTTTTCGTGTGAGTAGCTTTTCCATTTGATTAGGTACTGGATTTTGTTTTTGATTATTTTGGAGTTTAGTATTTTTTTAATTTCGTATTCGTCGGTATTATTTTTTAGTTTTAGGTTTTTTTTTAGCGGTGTGTTTTTTGGTGCTAGTTTAAGTAAGGAAATGTGAAAGATAAGGTGTATTTTTATTGTCTTAAGTAATGATAATCGGTAGTTAGTTTTGGAAATAACTTCGTTAATTTTAAAGGGGCCGAGTTTTTTGAAATTAAGTTTATCGTTAGGTTTTTTCGTTTTGATTTGTGAAATGTTTAAAGTTACGTTGGGTTTTTGCCGTAGCAAGTAAATTTTATTTTCTTTCGATAGGATTAGTTTTTTAATTTTTTTTGGTTGTAATATTAGGTTATTCGTTATTAAAAAAATCGCAGTTCGGTTCGTAGACGGGCTTGTATTATTTTAATTTCTATCGTTATTGTTTTTGTTCGTGGTATAATTGTGGTGATTGCAGGTGTTTTATTTAGTGGTTGTTCTGGGCGTTGGGTTTTTGTTTCGTGTTTATATACCGCTGTATAAGGGGATACGTTTATGTTTTCGTTAATAGAAGTGTTGTAAGTTACTTAAGCAAATAATAAAAGTTTTATCCAGTTATTTTGTTAGTAGTTAATATAATTGTGTAAGTATTGTTTTAGCGTTTGATTTAATCGTTTAGTTTATTTATTTGTTTGGGGGTAATACGTTATGGAGAATTTAAGTTTGGCGTTAATTTGTTTAAAAAAGCTGGTGTTAAATTTAGATATAAATAATTTGTTTTTGTTGGAAATAATTTTTTCTGGTATTTCGTGTTTGTCGAGGTAGTGCCGTATAAAGGCGTAAGTTAACTGTTTTGCCGTCGTGCTTTTTTTGAAAGGTAAGAAATACCCGTATTTGGTAAGTCGGTTAACGATTACCCATATTCCGTCGTATTTAATTCTAGTAGTTAGGTTTTTTAATAAAGGTAAATTAATAATGAAATTTTAAATGATAATATTTTATGTTTTGTCGGGAATGTCTGTAGGTTGTAGCAAGCCGTAGGGCTTATATTAAGTTGCTTTAGTTTTATTGTAGATGTTGCAGTTTTTAACAATTTTTTTAATTATTTGGCGTAGTTTTGGGAAGTTATACTTTTTTTATAACCGTTTGGTAGTTTTAAAGATTCCTTGATATTTATGTAATAGGTTTTTATAAAATTCCCTTACGAATTTTTCTTGTTAATTCTTAGGGATGTAAACTTTGCCGTAATATAGTAGCTGGTTTTTTAGTTGTTTTTTTAGTTGCCGGATCTTTTTTTGTTCTGCCGTATTATAGGAATTCCGAAATTGTGTTAAGAATTTAGGAGTTGGTTTTTTTAGTATCTTATATAATTGTATAGTTTTATTTTGGTTATATTATAATATTTATATGCTTTTTTGGGGATTTTAGGATCGTAATTGTTTTTGTAATTGAAAATATCCGCCTAGATGTTTTTTTTTTTGATATGATATATCCTAAAGTTAAACCTTAACAAGAAAATTATTTAAGTTTTATGTCGTTTGTTTAGTTCCTAAGCTTTTATAAATTAAGTAAAGTTTTTGTGGTTAAAGTAAATATTAAATGGTTTTTTCGTTTTACTAAAAAATAATTTTTATTTTTTTAAGACATTAATAATCGTTAATAGTTTTTTATTGTAAATCGAATATTTAAGTTTTATATTTCGGAATACTTTTAAGTAATATATTACTGGGTATTATTTGTTATTATCCTTTAGTTGTTCCAGGATGGTACCTAGGGCGTAATCTGAGGCGTTTGTTTTTAGGCGCTTTTTTTTGTTTGCACTGGGTAGTTTTATTATGGGTTTACTGGTGATCGTATTTTTCAATACCTGGAAAGTTTTTTTTGTGTTTTCTGGAAGTTTGAACTTTTTTTTTACATACTTTTTGGTAGTAAGTTTCGTTAATGGTCTAATTATATTTCCGTATCCTTTAATTAAGTTACGTACGTAACTCGTAAATTTTAAGATTTGACGGATGTCGGTAACGGTTGCTTTATTAAGAATAGGTTATTCGTTAACTGTTTTTATTTTAAAACGTTAAATCTAAATTTGGCCGGGGGTAAAAGTGTATCCCAGAAAGTCTAACTTTTATATGTGCCATATATTTTTAGCTGGGTTAATTCGGATATTTGCTTTATTTAAAATCTGGAGTATTTAAATAACGTATTTCTTGTATTTTTTTAGAGTTTCGGAATAGATAAGGATGTCGTTAAGATAGATAAATATAAATTTGTCTAGAAATTGTTTAAAAGTTGTTATGATTAGGCGTTAAAAGCTGGTTGGAACGTTAGTAAGCCTTATGGGTATTACTTTGTATTTATAAAGTTTATGTATTATTTTAAATGCCGTTTTTTATTCTTTTTTTTTGTTATTTTAATACGGTAATAACCGTTTCGAAGATTAAGTGCGGTAAATTATTTAGTTTTATTGGCGTTTTCTTTTAGTGTATTTATAAAAATTAGGGGATATTTATTTTTAACCGTAATATCGTTTAATTGTTTGTAATTAATTATTTTTTTGAAAATAAGATTTTTATTTTTATCGATTTTTTGTTTACCGTTTTTTATTTTTAAAACTATAAAAACAGGGTATCCGGCGGGAAAGTTAAAAAGCTAAATATACCTTTTTTTAAATCTAATTGTATACTTTTCCATAATGCTTTTAACTTTTTGGGGTTTATATGATAAATTTTATAAAGCTTAAGGTAGTATTCTTCCTTAATAGGTATCCGATAATCTTATTAATTATAAAGAAGTAACTCGTAGTTTTTTTTGTTTTTAAATAATTTCTTAAACTTTCTGTATTTCTGAAGTACTATAACATCTTGGTTTAGGATTTATATTTTTTTGATGATATAACAAATTCTTTAATTATTTTCCTTTAAAATTTTTGCCTTGTTTTCCTAGGAAAATGTCCGTCTTTTTTAATTAATACGGAAATTACTGAATTAAAGCCAGGGCATTCCCAGGATAACCTTATGTCCTGAAATGTCGGTTATATCAAAAACAATACTTTCTAAATATCTCTATATCTGGACTAAAAACTTTTCTGTTTCCCTAAAAACTCGGCCGTTTTCGTAAATGGATAGGCTTCCATTAACGGTACGTAATTTATAAAACTGTAATTTGTATTTCCAAAAAATCTAATACTTTTTTGTTACTACGGGGGAAATAAAGTTACTTTCCGTATTTAAGTTAATTATGGCCTTGAACGTTTTGTTTCCGTAATATATAAAAATCTTAATTTAACTCCTAAGTTTTATCCTAGCCTCGTATAAAGTCTTGTATCTGTAGGCTTTTCGATATCTTAATATCGAAAACTTTTGAAGTTTTTTGATTAGTAAGGTTGGGTACGTTGAGAATTTCTCCATTCGCAAGCTTTCCTAACTGCATATTTGGGGTAATGGTTGTTTATGTACTTAAACCAAGTTTTTTTGCCGAATTTGTACTGGGGTTCTGGGTTTATATGGGATAGGGTCGGGTTTTTTTCCTTGGGTAAGGGAGAACTTGGTCTACTTTTAGCTTTTTATGGATATATTCCTGTTACTAAACCTTTATATATTTTGCATAACATGGGTAAGTAATACATATATTCTTGGAAAATGGCCCACTGGCTTTATCCAGATTCCGGATATAGGTAATAGGAACGGGGATATTTTGGCTATCGTTATTTTTCTATATACTGACAACCTTCGTTAGGTTTTGTATCTAAATCGTTTTTTTTTTTCAAGCTAATAATCGTTATTTTTTTTGGTTTGCAAATAAGTTAGATAATTATAATTGTAACAGGTAAAAAAATTAAAAAGGTTATGGTTGTTTTCGGATTGTATCTTGGTAACATTAAACCTTTGATATACCGTACATTCGGGGAGCTTATAAAGCTTAGGGAATAACTATCCATAGCTGCTAGGGTTTAATCGTAATTAACCATTTTTATCGTATATCTCGCATTTCTGTACGTCGAGGTGATAAGTGCATTTTAACTTGATGGCTATTTTGGAAATTACTTGTCCGGGGTGATATTTGCAGGTTTTAACCGTAAAGTCTCGGTAAATGTGGCAGTTTTCGTGTTTTAGGTTATAATCTTGGACCTTGCTTGTTATAGCGATAATAAATTCTGGCTGGAAGGAGGTAATGCTGATTTCTTTCTCCTTTTTCTCGTTTTTATTATCTATTTCGTGTTTTGCCATTCGTATTTTTTTTTAAGGTTAAGGAATTTTTTCCTTTTTGGTATTTCGTTTAGCTGGGAAGCGATATTCGCTTTTATAATGGCCTTTTTTGCTATAGTTAAAATACTTTACGTTGGATTTGTTTTTTTTAAAATTTTTTGAAGTTATGCGGGCTTTTTTCTAAAGTCTGTCATTTTTTTTTAAGTTCGGTTACTGGAATTCTTATCGTTCTTTTACTTGCTGGATTCTTTTTTCTCGAAGTACTTATTAAAAGTATGTCGATCGGCGATAATGGCTTAATTTATGTATTCCTTGAAAAATCCTGTCTTAGGTACTCTATATATTTCGTTTTTAACCTGAGGTTTTAAGCCGTTATAGTATAAATAAAACAGTACGTTTGTTAATAGTTGCGAAATAACGGTTAAGCGATTAAATTCGGTCGTATACTTTATTACTAACTTAAGCTATCGTAATAAATGCAGTTATTTTACTACATGTTACTTTTTATCGGTATTTCCGAATAAAGCTCGCATTCTGTTTTTAAAATACTTATAATCACTAAAAATATAATTGGTAACGTTCGATAAACTTTTAAGGTAATTCTTTAGATAGTCTTTCAGAATTGGTTCGAATTATAAAAAAACTTTTCCTGTAAGTGCTTAGGAAATAACCAACATTTTCTGGTAATTTTCCATTAGGGAATTCTGGTAAAATTTAAGATAAATCCGGGCCTAGATTAGGAATCCTTCCACGTTTATGGATTTATTATAAAGTTTAAAAGCGGCTGGCTTATATCCCTTAACTTTAGGCATTCCGTGGTATCCGGAAAATGGAATGGTAAATTTGCGATATGGATCAAAATCGAATAAGGGTAGTACAAAAGCTTTTTCCCTTTCTTTTTGGGCAAATCTGGCACTTTCTTTTTTTAAAGCTCGAAATTCTGCTACCAGGGAATTCATTTTTTTTTTGCTGTAAGTTCTTTTTCCTTACCTTTAAGCTTTAGCCTTACGGTCTCGAGCTTTTTTTTTTTATACTCTTTTTTACTTTCCGATTTTTCTCGTATTTTAATAATATCTTTAAAAAGAGGGGAGGATTACTACTAAGCGGACGAAAGTTCGCTTTAAGCTCGAATTATAAAAAATGCCATATTGTCGATAAGTCGGAACATTTTTTTTAATCGGGGGTAGGTCGTTTAGTCTTATTATTAATCCCTTACTGGCTTGTAACGGAAATCGAATATGTTATCTATTTTCTAAACGTCGTTTTGTAATATCTTCTTTACCGAATTCAAAAAAACTTATGCCTAACTGGACCTTAAATCATTCGTCATTTATTAATCAAAAAACTATCAAAATATAACGAACCTATTATACATCCACCTAAAAATATAAGCAATATCCGAAATAAGGTTTTGATTTGCAGGTAACAATAGCACGAAAAATGGGGTTTGTTCGTTAAAAAAATTTACTTACTCTTCCCTCAACTAAAGAACGGTACAGTTACCTTTAATTGAAAATTTAGATTAATAACTAAAAAGCGAAATTATTTAGAAGTTATTTACATAAAACATTAGTTTATTATATATCTATTGTGATTAAGCAAATATATTAGTAATTTGTATAATTTATATAATCTAGTCCCAGATCCAGCAGATCTAGCAGATTACTTTAATCTTAGCAAGGAAAGACAAGCTTTCCTTTAACCGAAGATTAACCGTATGGAGTCCCATCTCAGGCCCCGAGGGCCGGTCCTCCCAAGGACAGGAACAGGGATTCCTATGTCGTAACATTACTGTATAAAGTTATTATTTGCTTTTAAAAACCCTGCTAAACCGTAATTAACGGGCATAAGGTTTATTAAAACCGAAACCTATCGGCAACTACCAGTCGGAATCGAAATAAAACGGAATTAAAATATATAATCTATCCAAACCGTAAAAAACTATTTAAAAATTATCGTATTATTAAATACTAGGTATAATATTTATCGTGAAAATTAATCGTGGCATAATTTCTATATATTAGCTTAGCCTTATTTTCCCGGTTTGGACCTATATATTACCTTGCATAAGTTGTTATTACTTAAAAATCGGTTATTGTTATATTCGGTAATTAAACGGTAACCGAAAATTAAAAGCTGCAGTTGGTTTGTTTAGGAAAAGTTTTTTAGATCGATAATAACGTCGACCGCTTTGGATTGTGGAGCTATCTTTTTTAAATGGATGGCTAGGAAAAGAACGGTTTCTATCAAAACCTTCCTGTAGCGGATGATAGGTATCTTGTATTTGGGGTCGCCTGGCATGTTGTATTGTTTCGGTTCGTTTTGATTGATGATGGTTTGAAAAGCCGTGGGAACGATCCAGGTTGGATTTTATAATCGTGAAACTGGCGAGGGTTTGCAAAGCTTTTTGCAAGCTTTTAAGGTTTATTTTTAAGGTTTATCTTTAAGGTTTACCGTGCAAAGTTATTCTTTGCCGTTAAGGACCTTGCTAAACCGTAGCCAGCGGGTATAAGGTTTACCAGGGCCAAAGCTTGTCGGCAACCATTCGGAATCGGAGTGAGGTATGGGACTGAGGTATGCAATTTATCTAAACCGTAAAAAACTATTTGAAGAATTATCGTGTTCGAAAATACTGGGTATAATATCTGTTGTGGAAAATTATCGTGGAATGCTTTTTGTATATTAGCTTAGCTGTATTTTCCAGGCTTGGACCTAAATTTTACCTTGCATAACCTTTTTATAATTAAATAACCGAAATGCTTTAATTACGTCGCGTTGCTGAAAACAATATACAAAAATACCTTAACGGAAAACCACTTACGACAATAACGGAAATTTTAACAAAAACTATTACCGGAATATTACGACTTAACGAAAACGTTTATTTTTAACAAAACTAACGAATTACTACTATATCGACCTTTAATTATAAAATCGAATTATTTCCAGGTTAAACACTTCCGTATAACCGTACGCAAACTATATTACTACATAAATTACTAACGGTACGGAAATACATTAATAACTATATAAAAAAAACTTTATCCGCTTTAACAATTTTTCCGTAATAACTTTTATTTTGCTTATTAAAAAACCAAAAAATAACGTATATATTTACGTTAATTACCGCGGCCTTAATAACGTTACAGGAAAAAAACGTTATTTAATTCCCTTAATTTACGACACCTTAAATACCCTTTATTCTATACGTATATATACTAAATTTAACATCGTAACGGCTTTTAACCGCTTACATATTACCCTAGGAAATAAAAAAAAAGCTTTATAATAGAATTCGGCTTATTCGAATATCTAATAACAAATTTTGGCATAACCGGTATTCCGAATTCGTTTTAACATTATATCAACTATATCTTATTTAACATTTTAAATAAATACGTTACAACTTACCTTAATAACGTTTTTATTTATAACAAAAAAAAACATAAAGGTTATATACGTAAAATACTCCGTTACCTTACAAACGCAAAATTAACGGTAAATATCCGCAAATGCAAATTTAATATTACGAAAATACAATATCTAAACTTAATAGTTTTTACCGACGGTATCGTTATAAACCTTAAAAAAATAAAAGTTATTTAATAATAAAAATCCCTTAGAATATTACGTAAACTATAACGTTTTGTCGGTTTCGCGAATTTTTACCGCCAATTTATCAAAGGTTTTTTACAAATTACCAAACCTTTTATTAACTTAATAAACAAAACTAAATAAATAAGCTCCTTAATAACCGATATTTAAAAAACGTTCCAAGAACTTAAAAATACCTTTTCGATAACTCTAGTATTATCTTATTACAACCTTCAACGTCATACGGTTTTAAAAACTAACGTTTTTAATTAAACGTTAAAAAAATCCTTTCTTAATACGACGCATAAAATATTTTATAACCCGTTACCTTTTTTCGGCTAAACATAACTTAATTAAATATAATTACGAAATTTATAATAGAAAATTACTAACTATTATTAAAACTTTTAAAAAATAACGCCCGGAATTACAAAAAACTAAAAACCCCGTCGAAGTTATTACCGATTATAAAAACCTCCAGCATTTCGCTACCATAAAACTTCTAAATTAACGCTAAATTCAATAATTTAAATTCCTCAATAACTTTTAATTTTAAATAACCTATAAAGCCGGACAAGAAATTACGGTTCCAAACGCCTTATTACGTTAATTTAATAAAAAATTACGCAATAATACAAAATAATATTCCTACCAAACCGATAAAGCCCTTTTTTAAAAATATATATCGTAAACGTTAACGAACCGATAAATGTATTTATTAATAACTTTTATAAATAGTTCCAATTAATTAACGACATCTTGATTACGTTAATAAACCCGGCTTATAAACGCTTTAAATAAAGTATTTACAAGGAATTTAAAGTTATAAAAACCGATTACAAAACGGTATAAAAACGTATTTATATCCAGAATAAGCTATTTATCCCAAATAGTAACATATTTAAGTTTTAAATTCTATACCGAAATTATAACGTAATACCAGCTGGTTACCCTGGCCGTTACAAAACGTATAACTTATTACGGCAAAGTTATTATTAACCACGCTTATTCCGAAATATAACTATATTTATATAAAGCTACCACCTTTATTACCGTATCAAAACATTTAAAACTTTATTTATTAAATTCCTTAACTTTTCACTAATACCATTTCGTTTATAGAACGATATATTAATAAATTACGTCGGCCCATTATTACCTTACGAAAAATTCGGATATACTTATAAATACGTCCTTATAATAATTAATCGTTTTACAAAAATACGCTATTTCGTTTTTGTAACAGATATATTCTCAAAAACCCTTATTAATGCCTTTTTTTCTGATATATACCGCTTACATAACATACCGGCTACGATAATATCTAACCGGAATATGCAATTTATCTTTATTTTTTTTTAAAAACTAAACCAACATTTAAACGTTACGTTACGTACCTTAATTACGTATTATCCGCAAACCGACGGCTAAACGGAAATAATAAACGTTACAATAAAATAGTATTTTTAAGGTTATTTTTTTATTAAAACAATTAAGTAAATTAATTCTGTTGGTTAAATTCGTTAATAATAATTACGTATCGGAAATTACTAATATTTCGACATTTTTTGCTAATTACAAATTTCACTTTAATATAAAAACGGAACCGTTGCGCAAATCGGACGCTTTTAAAACGGTAACGTAATAATAAAAATATAACAATACCTCGTACCATACAAATAAACTGGAACAAATCCTAAAATAAATTAAAACGTTAATAACAAAATTTCAAAACCGTTACATAAAGCAGGTAAATCGATACCGTTCCGACGCCGGTAAGTTTAACAAAAAAAAACATATATAAATTAATACGCGGTATATAAAATCCGGCAAACTTAACGATAAACTTAACAATAAATAAATAAGCTTTTTTACTATAACTAAAATATACCTTTATGCTATCGCTATATAACTACCCGCTTATTATAAGTTATTTTTAGTTTTCCATACTTTTTTTAATCTAACGTTATAAACCAGGCTTATCGAATTAAAGAAATATTAAAGTAAAATAAGATATACGTATGGAAAGCACTATCGTTACGAACGCTAATAATAAAAAAAACATTAAATAGCACTTTAAAAAAATCTTAAACTTTAGAAATATTAAGTAAGATTTTTAATATAAAGTTAAGTAATTATATCCATACCGCCTAACCTGGGAATTAACTAAAAACTTTCAAAGTTACAATTTTAATATAACCGAATTTTATAAAAATAACCTTAACAAACCCGGGCTACTTAACAGGTTTAAATTTTTATAAAATAAATACAACTATAATTAAAGCTTAAGGGTTACTAAAAACGCTCGAAATAACAAATAAACATATTATAAAATATCGTTAATAACATAACGTAAAAAAAATAAGGAAAAGAAATTCCATTAAACCAATGCTGTAACAGTATTACAATAAACAGTAATTATATTAAATTAACAAAAAGAAAATATAAATATAAATTCTATTAATACCTTAAATACTATAACCTCAAAAACGGCGGCTAAACGACAACGCGTTAATATAACGACCATATAATAATAACGGAACGTAACGAAAAACAAAAACGCGGCGGTACGAAAACTTAACAATAACTAAATACTTTCGATACGTAAAAGAAACGTCGCCATGTCGGCAGCAAACTAAATAAAACCCAAAATAAAAAAAATCGTAACGGCTATTTTATTACGAAAAATACGCTTGGTTAAGGTTTATAATTAATGCCTAGCGTTACTGGATACCAGGCGGCATTTAATTATCTTTTTTTAAACGGTAATCTAAACGTTAATTTATTAATACCTTATTAACGGAACGATAATAATACGTATACGTAACGGTATATTTATGGCGTTGCCGGCAAAACAAAAATACCATACTTATATTAAAATACGGCAAACGGTTGCTTAAATAAAATAAACAACCGGGTTTTTTAAAAATTATATTAACAATATAATTATAATTATAATAAAAACTAACTTTTTTTAACGCTTATTATAACTTAACCGAAACGGTAACTTTTTTCCGACGTTTCGAAAACGGTATATAAACAAAATACCGCCTTATAAATTTCCGTATAAAAATTATCGTTATATTCGTAAACCTCGTCGTTATTTACGTCAAAAGCTAGGTTACTATTAACATTACGGGTTACGTCGAAATAAAAAATAACTTAATTAAAAAGGTTTCGAAATCCAAAATATCGCCTTATATACCCTTTACCGACTAAATAACAAAAATTTAACATATTAATAACGACGCATTTACGGAATATTAACAAAACGACGCGTTAGGATTTACAAACTCGTAAACCTTATAACGTTCGGAACAAAACATATATTTACCCGTAAAAACGGCAGCGAAATAATAACGGAATATCGGCAATTTATTAAGCGTAAGATCGTAATTTAAAATTATATAACAAAAATATATCATCCAAAAACGTTTGGCCTTAATAAGCATAACATAAGCGATATAAAGGCAAAATATAATAATTACGTAAACGTTAAAACAGCGGAAAGTAATTTTCAAAAAACGGCAATAAAATAACGCAGAAAAAACGAACAAAAAACGTAACGGTAACGATAAAATAATAATACGGTAATCTTAAAAAGAAAAAAAGGAAAGCAAAAAAGAAATTTAAAAAAAATACGGATATTTATTTTACGAAAATAATAAAAAAGTTAATAAAACCTCTACGAAATTAATAAATAAAGCCCGGTAACGTAACGATATTATCATATTTGCCGCCGGTCCTAACGTTATGCTTTCTTTACCCGGAATAACACTTCTTAAACGGTTCTATTCCGGTACCACGCCGCCGACTCTACACCACCTTTATACCGTACCGCAATACCTATCATATTGCATAAAATCCAAGGTTTAAACCTGGAACGTATTATTTAGCTTAAGCTTTTCTTTCAAATAATTAAAAACAATTACCTTTAAAAAAAGCTATTATTACGGTATTAACGTTACGGCTTAGTTAAACTACCATAACGTTATATGTACGTCGGCGTTCCGCGCTTACTAGGTAATTTTGCCCTTTTTTCCTTATACAATAACAAAATACTTTACCCAGACTTAAAAAACAATCAATGCCGTGATATTAAAATTCCGTTAATAATTTATTCCTTTTCGGTTAACGTTAATTTTCTCGAAAGGAAGAAAATAGCGGCTTAGAAAACTTACCGTTATATCGGTTTTCTAATATAAATAAAGTTATTTTCTATGTAAAACCAAGCCTTTTAAAACTAAATTTAAGGTTTTGTTTTGCTTAGATTTTTAATTTTAAATTGGTTTTTTTATAAGAAGATTTTTAATATTGGTATTAAACAATAAGCGATTAAAAATAAATAATTAAAACTATTAAAAAAATATCCGACTTGTCAATATATCCGATTCGCTGGTATAGTATATTACGAAAATAAACAAGTTGTAAAAATTATACTAAATTAGTTAAATATTTAAAATTAAATAGGCCAAGTATTTCGGCATTAATACATAGCTAAATACCTTACAAGTTTATATAGATTGGTTGGGATAGGAAATATATCGATATAAACGGGGCGTATAATACGTTTACTTTTATTTTCTTAATTAAAATCCCTTAAATCACAATTTAAAACGTTGGTCTCTAAGGAAGTGGAGGTTAATATAGTAACCTTTCGTTTTATTTCTTTTTTTGCACGCTTAGTACAGAAAGAGGACAAATTAATCCGGTCCACTTCGAAAATCACACCAAAAACAGCGATTTTGCTACTTTTTCAATCAGCTATAACTTTGCAAAGAAAAATCTCAAAAATAAGCAAATTAAATGTTCTTATAGATGATTACAAACGGCCTTGGGTTTACTTAAACGGGATTTTAAAATCTTTTAAACTGCAAAAGATATATTAAGGTTTTCGTATAAGATTGGTAGGAATCCTTGGTTCCCATACAAAATGGACCATATTTGTATCGGGAACAAAGAATTGCAACTTCAATTTGCGTTTAACGTTATGCAAATTTTGCAGGTTAAAAGATTTTACAATTCCGTTTAAGCAGACCCTAGTCCGTTTGTAATTATCTATAAAAGAATTAATTTGTTTATTTTTAAAATTTTCCTTTGCAAAGTTATGACTGATTTGAAAAGTAGCAAAATCGCTGTTTTTGGTGTGATTTTTAAAGTGGACTGGATTAATTTGTCCTCTTATTGTACGTTAAAACGAGGGCATATAATAACGCAATTAATATCCCCGATATATGTTATAACTTGCTATCAGGCCATATTTTAAAGGTTTTTGTAACGGCTGGGCTAGTTAACCAACTATTAAACCTAGTTGTGCGGGTTTATGTTGGTAGTGGTATTATAGGAAATTGAATAATAAGAGGTAAATTAGTTACGTTTGGTAATAGCAAATAATTAAGGATGATTTGGGTAATTAAATTATATTACAAACTGGTGTTTAAAATTATAGGAAGTAATAAGCGTATTCATCTTTTTATTAATTTACAGTGATTATTATTAATTATTTTAGATTACGTTTAATTATTGCCGTCGTGGTAATTATTAGTAATTCTGTTATTGTAATTACTTTTAATTACCGGATTTACCGTAATTATAAGTTACGTAATTTAAAGTTTTTAGTCGGAGTTTGTTTTTTAGTAATTTCCGATCGTTTTTGGAAAGGTTAAGTTTGGCTGGGTTATAATACCATTTTTTTAGGATTTTTATTTTTAAAGATTAATTTGTTTGTTTGTGATTTTTAGTAAGTAACTCTTTTTTTTTTTATTACTTTTTTGGTATTTAATATGTTTAATCGAAAAGATAGGATTTGCCGTAAATTACGTTTTTTTACTGTTTGTCGTATTGAATTTATGGAAACTTTTGACGATTTTGGTTTTGAAGTTATGTTTTACTTTTGGTATTTTTTAAAAGGATTGAAATATAAGATGATGGAAAATGTGTCGCGATGTAAGAAATGTATATTTCGGGGTCGTTTTTGTAACGGTATTGGCGTACCGGTGTTTTTTTTATAAACCATTTGTTAGGAATATTATCGTTTTACGTAGGAAGAGACTTTTGTGGAAAAACTTTTTTTGGAATTTTAATAACGTTATTTCGAAATATAACGTTAATATTAGAAGGAAATAAATAGAATTTTAATTTGTTTAATTTAGTTGCGTAAATAAAAGGTTTTGGTACATTTAAAAGGTATTTATTATAGTTTAATATAATTTTTAATTAATAAATAAGTTTAAAAAAAGGAAAAACGGGAATAGGCTGGATTGGAAATTAATATTGCCGCGTTAACGTAAATTCTTGGTCCGGTAAATTGGTTAGGTATTAGAAATATTAATTGGTTTATTATTAACAGTATTAATTAAAGTGTTATAACTAGCGATTCCGGTGTTGTTAGTAAAAGTTTTTTAAAAGATTTTAAGCGTTTATGAGATATTTGGCGGGTTTCCAGGTATTTTCGGAATTTGGGTAATTTTTCCATTTAATTAAATACTTAGTAAGTTTATTTTTTTACGTATGTTTAAGATTTTTTTTGTTTTATATTAGTTTTAATGGTATTTGTTGTTGGTTTAAGTAAGGAAATATAAAAAATTAAATAAAACTAAATTTCCGGGCATAGTTTTAATTCGTAATTATCTTTTGAAATTTTCTTGATGATTTTGTATAGGCCGATATATTTAAAATTAAATTTTTGGTTTGGGCGTTTGGTTTTGACGTTTTTAGTAGTTAGGTAAATTATATTTCCCTTTAAAAAAGTTATTGTTTTTAATTTCTTTATTTATAATATTTCTTTATTTAGTTGCGTATAAATTTAAGTTTTGTTTTTATTTTTATATATAATTATTTAAGTTGTTTTAATGTTAAAATGGTTTTTATATTAATTAAACCGTTATCGCGTATTTTCCTGTAAACTTTTGGTATGAAACCGAAATTAATATTTGTTAAGGTTGTTTTAATATTTTTATGGTAGTTAGTATTATAAGTTAATTAGGTTATCGGTAGTTTTTTAATTTAATTATTTTATTTATGGTTAATATAATATCGTAAGTAAGTTTTAATTATTTAATTTAGCCGTTTTTTTTATCCGTTTATTTAAGGTTTAAATGCGTTGGATAATTTATGGTTTGGGCCGATTTATGCCATAAAACTTTATTAAAATTTAAAGGTAAACGTAATTTTTCTATTTAAGATAATTTCCGTAAGTAATTTATGTATATTAAAAATGTATCGGAAAAAGATATATGTTATTTATTTTACGTTTATATTTTTATGATAAGGTAAGAAATAAGAAAATTTCATAAATCGATTAACGATTACGAAAATGTTATCGTAATGTATTTTTGTCGTTGGATTTTCGGATAAGGGAAGTTTGATAATAAAATTTATAGTAATTAAATTTTATGGTTACTATAAAATTAAAAATAGTTGCAGTTTTTCGTAAGGTTTATGCCGTAAAGTTTTAGTTTTCGCGTAAACGTTATATTTTCGTTTGATTTTTTGTATTGTTGTTTTTATTTTAAAAAAATAATAAATATGTTATAGTTGTTTTAAAGTTTTGTAGATTTTTGGATATCTATAAAATAGGTATTAATGTATATTCCATATTATGTTTTATTAATAATTTTTTGGTATTTAAATTTTGTTTGTTTTTTAGTTGTTAAGTAAGTTGTTGTTATATTATTGTATTTTTTGATGTAAATTGGAGGGTATTGTTTTAATTATTATAATTTGTTATGATTTTAAATGTTTTTTTGGAATAATATTAAAGATTTTATAGTTAACTTTAATTAATTTTTCTTTTAAGTTAGGTTATTTATTAAAGTTATTTGTTTTGCTGTTTTTAAAGCTTTTTTTGGTAAATAATAACGAAGTTATATTCCGTTAGCTTTTTCGTATAATGTAATTGTCGTTTTGTAAGTTTTTCCATAATAATAAAACGGGTAAGGTTTTTATAATCGGTATAGATTTTAGTTTAGTAAAGGTTTTTTTTAAGTATATGTTTAAATTTTCGAAAGACCTTAACGATAATTATAAATTTTTTATCGGAAATGGTATAATTTAATTTTGTTTTTTTTAATTTGTAAAAATAGAAAGTAATCGGGTAAAATATTGCTTAATTATTTCGGTATCCGATAACCGCGTTTAATATATAATCCGACGAATCGGTTTTTAATTTGATTAAAGGTTTTGGATCGTACATGATTAATATTGGTTTATTGATAATTGCGTTTTTGATTTATTAAAAAACTTTTTCGGTTTCCGTTATTTATTAAGATTGGTTTTTTTTTGGTAAAAATGGATAAAGATGTTATAATTTTATTAAAGTATTTAATAAATTTTTTATACTAATTAGCGAATTTAATAAATGTTTGTATTTCTGTAACGGTAATAGAGATAGGTTATTTAATAATTATTATAATTTTCTTCGTGCCTATTTTAATATATTTTGGAATAATAATATATTTTAAATATTTTATTTTCTATATATAAAATTAATTCTTTTCGGTATTAATTAATAAATTAACGTTTTGTAAAGCTTAAAATTTAATAAACGTATTTTATATATATTTCTTTAAATCTTAAAAAAATTAAAATGTCGTTTAAATAATATATAACAAAAATATCCAGCTATTTTCGAAATACATCGTTAATTATTTGCTAAAAGGTTATTAGTACGTTTGTAAGTTTTATTAATATAATTAAATATTTGCATAATCCGTATTTTGTTTTAAAAGCCGTTTTTAATTTATATTTTGGTGTAATTCGAATTAGATTATATCTGTTTCGAAAATTTAAAATAGTAAATTATTTAATTTTTATAAGTAATTTTTTATTTCGGTAATTAATAGAAAAAATGTCTTATTTTTAATGGTAATATTGTTCAAGTATTGATAATTTATTATTAATCGTAATTTGCCGTTTTTTTTTGGTACGAAAAATATAAAATATTTTGTTAAAAATGTAAATTATCGAATTTATCTTTTTTAAAGTTTATTTTCCAGGTACGTTTGTACAATGTAAAGCTTTGTTTCGTTTAAATTGTAAATAAGATAAAATTTGGGTAAGGTGCTTTTTTTAAAAATTATTTTATGGTTTTATTTACTGTACTTTAATAATTTCGTTTCGAGTTTTGTTTTGAAACAGTTGCTTATATTTGCGATATTGTGGTAGTACATTAATTATATCTTTTTTTAGTTTTTCGGGCCGGTATTTTAAGATTTCGTTTATATTACAAAGTTATGCCCGGATAGTGGCTATGATATGTCGAATACGTTTGTTATATTTTTTCTTTTTTTTATATTTTGTTTTTTTAGGTAGTAAGGTTTTTGTCGTATTTTTATGCTTGCATTTATCGTTTTTTTTTTTGTTAATTAAGTGTAAAAATTTGGTTCGTTTTTTTGTTTATCGACAAGGTATAAAATAAATTTTACCTGGTTAGTATTTTAATTAATTAAAGGGTTATATTGATATAACCATGGTTTTTTAGGAATATGTCGTAATTTTTTAACGGAATACTATCGAAATTAACCGTTTGGATTCGTTTTTTGACAAAAATCTCGAGGTAATTAATTTTGCGTACGACTTTTCCGTTGTTATAAGTAAATGCTTGATTTTCGGTGTTTTCGACGATGTAAGAGTTTTTATTTTATTTTCTTATAGTAATTTAAATTAATTTATTAATTTCGGGGTAATATAGTTGGTGCTTAAAGTTTCGCAGTTTATTATTACGGTATACTAGTATGTTTTAATTCGTATTTTTAAAATAATAAGGTCGTTGTTGGTTTTTGTCGTTGTGTTTGAAGCTATTTTAGAAAGTTTTTATTACTGTTTCCGGCTTGCGTTATTTTAAGGTTTTTTTATAGGTAACGTTTTTTTGGCGGAGATTTTATAAGTTGTTAAATTTGCTTTATAAGTCGTTTATATAGTTTCTATATTTGCTGTATTTGTTCTTTTTAATAACGCAGTTAAATTTTAAGTTGGACAATTTTTTTTTGTTGATGTAACCAATTTGCTACATCGCAAATATCGTTTTTGAATTTTTTAATAGCTTTTTATTTTATATAAGGAACTGGTTGGCTCGAATTGGAAAATTCCGCTAATTTTTTTCGTAAGGCTTTTCGTTTTTGAAGGTTTATTTCGAAGGTTAATTATGATTGAATTTCTGTAATGGCTTTTTGGTAATGTTTGTTGATAAATTTCTGGATTAGTTTTTTTTGAGTTTGATGGTTGCATTATTCGAAATAATACGTGGGGTTTTTTTAGGGGCATTTTTTGCCTTTCGGTTATGTTAATATTGGTATTATATTTTCGATTCTTTTTTTTTTGTATGGTAAAGGTTCGTAATTTTCGATATTATTGTTAATTTTCTTAATTATACTTTATCCGGGTATAAAAGTCGAAACTTTTTTTTATATATAGGTAATTCGATTATAAATCCGTTATTTCTTTTCCGTGTAAATAAGGTATTAAGATTGGTTATAATTAATGGGATGGAAATTTGCATGTCGTGTTTCCTGGATTTATTTTTTTATTACCGCTTATAAAAAGGCTTTAGTTGCTTTTAGTTTTTGTTGCGTTTTTTTTTGTTTATCGTTTTTGCGAATATGGATTATATTAACTTATTTGTTACCGTTTTAACTTTTTGGTGGTTTTTCCGCTATTGAGATTTAATGTATTTTTTTTATTAGTTTTTGGCAGCGATTTATATCGTTTGGTAACATGTTTTATTTTGCCGTAATTATAATACTGTATTTAATTTATGTTTCGTTGTTAAGTAATATTAAGTTTTATAAATTTTAGAGCTTTTTTATAAAAAAAATATTTCGCGTTTTTTTTTAATTAGCTTTAAAATATTTAACCCGTAAAATAAAGTGTTTTTGTCGTTTTTGTCGTTATTCGAATTGTCGATTATCGATTTTTATTGTTTCCGTAACGTATTAATTAAATGTCGTAAGTTGTAAAAGTTTGATAATTTCGTTTTTAACATTTTTTTTTAATTTTTATAAAACATATCGATTAAGATATCGTTTTCGTTATCCGTTTATTTTGTTTTTATTATAAAATTCCTAAATTCCATAACGCATTTAAAGGTTAATTTTTTGGCGTAATTAAAAGATTTGTTAGGTTGTAATTCGTTTGTTGTCCTGATTTTTCGAAATTGTTTTTAAGTTTGTTTTTAAAATTAACGTAGTTGGAAAAGACTTTACGAATTATTTTTTTTAATCGGATTTTTTATTTTCCAAAAAATTTCTTATAGTAGGTTTAAATTAATTAAGAGCATTTTTTTTAGGTAAGCGGCGATAGCAAGGATTTAATCCGTAAAATCAGTAAGTCTTTTAAGATAAAGGTAAACCCGTATCTGGGTTAAGAAACTTTGGACGTTTTTTTTTCCGTTATAAGGTTAAGGTTTTCTGGGCTTTATTTTGCGAGGATTTATTTGTTAAGTTGTTATCATTTCGTTATTGAATTGTTAAACGGTAGGTTTAAATTTTTTAATTTTGTTTTGGAGTTGTTAAGCCGTAGATTCCGGAATAATTGTTATTTATGCGTTAGTTGATATATTAACGGTTCGAGTATTACTTAAAATCTAATTGTATTATTAAATAAAAGTTTGTAATATATAACGGTTAAGTTAATTAACTAATTATTAAACTTAGTTGTACGGATTTATGTTAATAATAATATTTTAGGAAATTAAATAATAAAAAGTAAATTAATTACGTTTAGTAATAGCAGATAATTAAAAGTAGTTTAAGTAATTAAATTATATTACAAGCTGGTATTATTTAAAATTATGTGAAATAATAAACGTATTTTTTTAATTTATAGTAATTATTATTAATCACCTTAGATTACGTTTAATTACTACTATCGTGGTGATTACTAGTAATTTTATTATTGTAATCATTCCTGATTACCGGATTTACCGTGATTATAAATTACGTAACCTGAATTCCTGGTCGGAGCTTGTTTTTTGGCAATCTCCGATCGTTTTTGGAGAGGCCAAGCCTGGCTGGGCCATAACAGTTTTGTTGTTTTATATAGGTCGCGCAAACAAAGTACCTGAAGTTACAATTCTTTATAAAGCTCTAGACACAGCTAGCATGCGGCGCAGCCACACCTTCAAAAGAAAAGGCCTGATTTTAATCGGATTCTAGCTCGGAGGGAGTAGAGAAAAGCTCCGAGGGAGCTCAGCCACTGCGTTACGGAAATTAAGTGGCTCAAGCTTCGGAAAAACTACAATATTTAGTTGCATTTGCTAAGCAATTGCTACGTATACTTTAAGTCTTAAAAGAAATTCCAAAAAATTATATAAATGCATTTACTTGGTAATTGCTAGGTAATTGCTTTTTGTAAATAAAAAAATAAAAAATCCAAGTATATTAATATAGCAATTGCTGAGCAATTGCTGGGCAGTTGCTGGGCAGTTGCTTGCTATAGAAAAAAAAAGTTTTAAGTACATTTATGTAGCAATTGCTAAGCAATTGCTGGGCAGTTGTTTCGTATAAAAATATAAAAAACTCTAAGTACATTCATATAGCAATTGCTAAGCAATTGCTGGGCAGTTGCTTCGTATATATAAAAGAAATTTTAAAAAATCTCAATAAAAAATACAAAATACGTGCATTTACTTAGCAATTGCTGGGCAGTTGCTTCCTATAAATAAAAAAAGTTCTAAATACATTTATATAACAGTTGCAGTGCAATTGCTCTGTATTTAATTACTATACATGTCGGATCAATTTTTCATCAAATGCGCTTGGCGTTTTCTACTCCCCCCGAGCTTTCTGCTGCGCCACGTTCGTTCTACTCCCCCGGAGCTTTTCTCTACTCCATCCGAGCTAGGTACTCGATTTTAATAAGGTAAACAATACGAACCATCTTCTTCAGGGTTTCAGGGTTATAATCCCTTATGCAAATTAGCTGTCACCCCTGTAACCTCCACTCACTAGCCTCCCACGGCCCGATTCCTTCCGATCCCTAACCACTATCCGACATGATCGGAGACGAAACCTATGGTCTTAGGTGGAAGAGGACGACCGGAAAGGTGCCCTACTCGTTGGCGCGGGATCTTATAGGGAGTCAGAGGAAGGATAGCTAGGGTGTGCATTAATGCAACTCCTTTCTTACGAGACGCTGATGGAAACGCTGATGGACCCGCTGGGAAGAGAAGGGGAAGAAAAAGGGAAGAAAAGGGGAAGAAGAGGAACAAGAGAAAAAAGAGACAAATGCAGACCTACCAGCATCTTGTGCCTTGACCCTCACCCCTCGCCCCTATCCCTTTAACCTGACTAATCCAGGTACAATAAAGCGGACCTTGATACCAGAGCAGAGAATCAAGCATATTACGCATGTACCTGCACAGCAGCAAACCTCTAGTGCCAAGGTATGTTGAATGGCGACTTTGAACCCTATGATTTTATGGAACATGCTTGAGATATAACGGCATCCCTGCACGGTATCTATTTCATGATCGCTATTGACTCTATATATGTACATAGAATAGACTTCGTACGGGAGTTTCATTGCCCCATCCAACGATAGCCGGCATTAAAAGAAGCAACAGCTAGTCATTTGTTCGTCTCATTTCGAATGAATCTTCGCCGTGGGTATGCTCTCTAAACTCCATGCCCCGATGCATAATGTTCCACAATGAATGTCCCGATCCGATGTCGTGTGACCCCAAGACTAATTCCCCATGCTGCAAAAATTGTAGGGAGCGATCTCTCATACGTAGCAAAACCGCATCACGGTGACCGTGGTCCTGAGCACCGTCGAGCTCCCATCTTATAGTAAACAAGCGGTTCAGCCTATTGATCACTCCTCCACACATACCAAGGTATGTCCGGAATAAAAGAATTCCAAGGCTCGCATGACCATCATCCCTTAATCTTCCCTGCTAGCCCAGGGGATATCCTTCCGCTTGTAGAAGAGCATGACAGGCGTCTCTTTGCCCTTGCACTCGAACAATTCTCGTTGGATCTGCCGATCCATGTCCACCTCGTCCGTGCTGGAGTCGTTACACTTGGTCCATAAGCTGCCGCTGCCCTCTCTGACCCAGGTCCAGTAGTGGCCAGAGTGGCTGTCCGGGCCGTTATGGATGACGATGGCATATAGGTCGTAGATAGGGTCCTCTTCGTAACCGCCGAGCATATCTCTGGGCTGTTTGCCGAGGAATGGGCGCAGCTGCTCCTTGTCATACCTGTGCTTGCGGAGGTCGAGGTCGTCGAACGGAAACTCCATGGGGAACGTATTCTTCAGTGGCACCCTCGTCGTGTGGATGGTCCTGAGAACTTTGACGCAAAGAAGGGGGGCAGCTCTCAGCAGGAAGTTTCGCCTTCTCTTGTGCTTGTTCTTGCAGGCTTCGCAGGTACTCTCCAGGACTTCGTCAGGCGCAAACTCCCGATCAAAGGCAGCGGGTAAACTATCTAATTGGTTCCCTCTTCTGCTGTCGGCAGGATATGCGACGACAAACGGTTCAGCCTCAAGCTTATACGACTTGGCGTTGCATTCAGGATTTGTGCAAGTGAACTCTTGCGAGATGACGTTTTGCCAGTATTTGTCAACAATGGAGTGATGGAGGTCATAGTAGGAAAGCCATGTGTTCAGCACGTCGCCCAGTGGCGCTTGAGCGTTTTGGATCTTTGGCGTCTTAAAGTCCGGTTCTTTTGCGCTGGTATTGCGTTTGGTATTGGTCTCCATGTCTAACTGGTCGAGGAGGAAGGTGGTGAGTTCTTCGGCATCATGCTGCTCATTGTCCCCAAATTTGATGATTCTGTTTCGGTATTCATAACCCTGGTGGATGGATCGTAGGTAATTCTTAAACTCGAGTCAGTAAAAAGGTGAGATACCAACAAAGATTTCAACCTACCATAAGAAGCGCAGCCCTCATCACTTCGAACTGCCGGTTGTTCAGATATTGAAATATGCTGCCAAGGATCCTTGCGAGGAGCTGTGGCGAAGGCTTATCAAGAGAATGATTCGCGGCACGCCACGAGACCGGCCAGTCACTGCGAGTCACTTCGTTTGCGAACTGAGGAGACGCAAGAAGGGCTTGAAGAACGGAGTTACAATAGCACCACTGGTAAGGATTTTCAAGGCCCGTCCTTTTCTTACGCGCTAGGCTGGCTGCAGACTTTTTAGCATAAACGGCGGAACTTGACCCGTCATCTTTCGTTTCCAGCCCGCTATATCGGGTTCTTGGGACTGCAGGGGCTGGGCGAGCCGGTGGAGCTGGTGATATATTGTAAAGACGTTCTTCGTCGGATAAGGTAGAAATAGTCGGGGGAGAGGTCATCGACTCCTGCAACTGAGATACGGAGGGAAAGCGGCGCATAACTTCTTCAGCCGACCTGTAGTAGTCATTAGGGGATGATGCAGCCTCATCTGCCTTGATCGATTGCTCGAACTGCTCAATTTCCTTTTGATTTAAGGTTTTCGTCTTGGTCCTGGCCCGCCGCCTATCTAGGGCCCTCGGCCCACGGGGCCTTCTTGACGACTGATTAGTCTTAGAAACGGCCAACGACTGCAGCCCAAGTTCTTCAACCCAGGCATCTAAACCGCCAGCTAGGAGTTTAGGGGGGTTTCTGAGCTGCCTCGTATAGTTATAATGCGACAGGGCGTTCATTATGGTGTAAATGACCATGGCTTGAGAGCTCCTGGTTATCCTTTGTGGGACAGACGTCGAATCTTGATCGTAGACAACGACCAGATCAACCTTGTCGCGCTGTTCAAAGGCCTGCTTTTCTGCGGGGTCGGCGAGTATCATACTGTCCTGGATGTCATCTGCGGATATATTCTCACGCGATAGAACTTCAGGCTCGACACATATTGTCCTTTGAGACAAAATGTGGCCATCGTCGAACGCCTCTCGATCGCGAACATCTATAACGAGCAGCTGCACTTTGTTGCTCCCTTGTCTCATGTAGTTTAGGAGCTCTTGTGGTGTGATGGTCTCGCCTTCAGGAATTTCTATACCAGATGGCTGCGGGGTTGAAGGCGACTCTTTATACGTGTGTGCGGTGGCGAACTGTTCTCCGCCGAAAGCCTTAATCGCATTCTCCATCGATGTCCTGGCCGAAGCGCTAGGGACAGAAGCGATCGAATTGGTCCTACTGAACATACCACGAGGTGTACTGGATGGTAAAGCAGCCACCTCGCTAGTGATGGTGCCTCTGGCAGGACTGTATATAGCGTCAGGAACCTTTGGCATGGGCGGTACGGAGCTGTCTACCGAGGGCTTTGACCGCTGGGCGACAGGCATCTCCCTAGGGCCAGCGGGCTTTAGAGGGAGGGCACCATCCGATGGCTGGGGATCGCGCAGTTTCGCAAAACGGCTGTTGAGATCGTGGGACGTGGAGCTGGAGCCGGACTTGATCGCGTTGCCATGCAAGGCTTGGGGCTTCGGATGGACCACGGGCCTGGACTTGGGCCCGCTTGCCTCTGAGTGCCTTTGCTCAGTAAAGCCGGGAGCGGGATTCGTTCCGTTTTGATGGGGGTTACCATTGCTAACCAGACTCTGCGAGGGGTTGTTGGAAGGAACACTTGGCAAGTCCATGAGAGCAACATCACCGGAGGTCCGTGAGGAGCGCATCGGTCGAACGCCACTTCTCTTGTTATCCTCCTTGATGAGGATTTTGATCTTGTCGAATGTCTCACCATTCTTGGTGATCTTCGCTTTGAGCGCATTATAGAGTCGGCTAAGATCTCCGCTGCCAGACTTCAAAGAAGGATAGTCCTTGTGCTTCGGGATGGTATCCACAGCGATAGTAAAGGCTTTGATATACTCTTGCAATGCTAGATCTGGGCGGCCGAAGTCGCTGAATGTGCTGGCCTGCCGCATGCAACTATCGCCAACCTCTAGGACTCTACGCAAGGGAGTGTGGGGGTCGAGATCGACTGCCACAGAGGTTAAGTCGTCGATGTGGCGGAAGGGTGACTTTGAACCGGCGGGTCCTCCGTTTCCGTTCATCGCCCATATGTTGGAACTCCCGTTGCTGCCATGTTTCGTGGACGTGCTCGTGCTCGTGCTCGAATAACCGTTTGCGCGCGAGGCCATGCCGTCTTGCGGGCCAGGTACAGGAACAGCGGAGGGCCTCGAAAAAGCAACAGGGCTCGTAATTTACCCGAGACGGGTTCTTGATATCATGCCGCGATTCTATACGAGGCGCAGGTCGCGTGGTATGGGGCAGCTATAGTATAACGGCGTGGCCTTGAGGAGGTAGAGCCCAGCTCCTCTTTAAAATTCAAGTCGAGTCAGGCCAACAGAAGACCTAAAGAGCACAATTTATGAGCAGGAATCGTTGATCTGGTTTCGGTCCTGGTAATAGTTGCTGAGACGCATTCTGTCAAGGGGGAGAGACAACCTTGGAGGCAACGACTCGAGAGGTTGGAACGTGGGATGCGAACAAGGTTGCTGAAAGCAGACAGCAGGTGCTTGTTACTTTCGAGAGGCGAGGCAGTTTGGATATATATATATATACTAATGCATCGTTAAATGACCCTGCAAGCGGCTTTGCAGAGAGGGAGAACTGGCAACAATAGGATTGAGAATATCAGACCCTACAAGTAAAGTCTGCAAGAAATCTGGATGTTGCTGTGTACGATTCACTTACGCCTTCGAGTACATGCATTTTCGGTAATAAAAGTAGTTGTACATACAGCGTTGCACTAAAAAGACCGAGAATTCTTAACGTTAGGTAAGCGGTTACGTCGTCAGAGGGGCTGCAGGGACAGTCCGTACTCTACTGTAGATCCTAAGAGTTGCGAGGGGAGGGTTGCCCACCTACTACTGTACATATCAGCGCTCAGTCACAAGGCGTATACGTACGGATACATACCAAGTGCACATATATGTAGCTAGTGGCGGCCCGGCGTCTAACGACTGAAATGTGGGGCATTGGGACTCCTCTGCCTGATGCTTGTACATACCTAGTAGCTGGCAGAACCCCCCCTCTACTGCGAGGGATACCGGGGGTCCACATACGTAATGCATGGGTGAACCAATCATGGCTGCCTAACGACTCTAACCGGCTCGGTGGTGTTCGCCCATGACCCGTGAACCCGCCAACTACCTAACCTACCTACCTCTACACATGCATGCTTACCTACCCTCCAGGTACATACCTCAAAATCAACAGGCAGTGATTCATATCATATATTCACCTCCCGAGCCTCCTACTACACAATACAAACAGCACATCCCCCCATCGCCCGTTACCAGCCAACTTTGCGCTTTCTATTCTGCAACCGTGACGTCGATAAGTCCGTTTGCGCTTTTCCCCAGAATGATGGGCGGCTGGTTCTCGTCCTCGGCCAATAGCGCCTTGGACGAGCAGATCGAGAAAGCTACGAGCAGCAGCTTGGAAGATATCGCCCTGAACCTTGAGATATCCGATATCATCCGCTCCCGGACAGTCCAACCGAAAGATGCCATGCGATCCCTAAAGCGGAGAATCGGTGCCAAAAACCCCAACCAGCAACTCGGCGCCCTCAACCTCACGGACACATGCGTCAAGAATGGCGGCGCTCACTTCCTCGTTGAGGTTGCTTCGAGGGAGTTTATGGACAACCTGACCTCTCTCCTCCACGCTGTCGGGCCCGCCGCGGTGAATCAGGAAGTCAAGACTAAGATACTCGAGTTGATACAGTCATGGGCTGCCGCTACTGAAGGCCGCTATGAATTAAAGTACATCGAAGAGACGTACAAGGCCTTGCAGAAAGATGGCTTCCAATTCCCGCCTCGCGTCACTGTCGCGAGCAGCATGATCGACAGTAGCGCTGTACGTATTTACATATCTGCCATCTATCTGTCCCGGGAGTGAACGAACTAACTTCCCTCTTCGTCGCGACAGCCCCCTGAGTGGACCGACTCCGATGTCTGCATGCGATGCCGAACCCCCTTCACTTTCACTAACCGGAAGCATCATTGTCGCAACTGCGGGAACTGTTTCGATCAGCAGTGCTCGAGCAAGACTCTCCCCCTCCCACACCTAGGCATCTTACAAGCTGTACGAGTTGATGATGGATGCTATGCAAAGCTCACCGACAGGTCGAATAAGGGTGCTCCCAGTGCTCAGCAACGTGCAACGTCAACCTCGTCTTTTCCTCATAAGAACCGCAGTACATCGGCTATGCAACCCCGAAATGCGCGTGTTGACGATGATTTCGACGAGGATCTTAAGAAAGCACTGGCTATGAGCCTGGAGGATGTTCAGAGCCATAGCAAAGGCTACGCTCCACCCACAAACAACGCGCCAGCCGCGTCATATGCGAAGACCAACGGGCAATCGGCTTCTCCGACGAAAGCACAGGAGGAGGAAGACGAAGATCTCAAGGCAGCTATAGCCGCCTCGCTCGCCGATATGGAGGAGCAAAAGCAGAAACATGCCGCAGTCTTGAAGCAGCAGGCAGACAGCACCCCGGTCGCCTCGGCGGCTCAGTTCGCTCTGCCCAAAAACGACTACGAGCTCACTCCGGTCGAGGCTGAGAACATAAATCTTTTTGCGACGCTAGTGGACAGACTACAGACGCAGCCTCCCGGCACGATCCTCAGAGAACCACAAATTCAGGAGCTCTATGATTCCATAGGGGCGTTGCGGCCAAAATTAGCCCGGACGTATGGGGAAACAATGAGCAAGCATGGTAAACTAGAGATCCCCAACTTCAGACTCGTTACCAGCGGCTAACTTCACTCTAGATACCCTTTTGGACTTGCATGCCAAGCTCTCAACGGTCGTTCGGTACTATGACAGGATGTTAGAGGAGCGTCTATCGAAGGCATATAGTCAACACGGCATTGGCGGCTATTCTCTACCTCCTCCACGGCAGCCCTCTGGTCCCTACCCCTCGATACATTCTACAGCCGGCCCAGGGCCAGCAGAGAGCTTCTACACCAGTGACCCACAGCCTCAGTATGACCGAACGCCAACCGGCCAACCTTATGGTCATCACAGCCAACCGGCTCCACAACCCCAGTATGCGAACTATGACAAGCGTGGTTCAATATCATCTAGCAGTCAATATCCACATCCGCCTCAAAGGACGGATAGCTGGCAGACCCAAGCTCCCTCGGGACCTGCCCAGTATCCAAACTCAACTAACTATGCTCCTACCGAGCCTTCTACGCCAGCTTCCCATGCACCACGTGCGATGCACCAGAACCAGCCCAGCAGAGCCCCTGAGTTAGGTGGCCCTTCTGCGCCAGATCCTAACGCCGCCTATTACTACAACACGCAT
Source organism: Monosporascus sp. 5C6A (assembly GCA_004155035.1). NCBI lineage: Eukaryota > Fungi > Ascomycota > Sordariomycetes > Xylariales > Monosporascus > Monosporascus sp. 5C6A. The sequence continues at coordinate 407,826 of QJOB01000021.1, forward strand.
CGTAACCCTGACGGTCAGGCGCCGAGTGGCCCAGTGGAGTCTGCAGCATCTCCTTATCCGAATCTCCAGCAATCGGCGAACTACAATCAACAGTCTGTGCCTCCAACCCCTGCTTCGGTTCCTGCACAGTTGTCGCAACCATCACAACCTCCTCAGCAATACGCGTCGTCGACGCAGCACCCTCAACAGCCATATTGGCAGCAGCAGCAGCAACCACCACCTCAACAACCACAGCATACAGGCCATACCCATCAGGCATATCAGGCTACTGGTCCTGGCTACTCCAATTTCAGCCAGGATTCCTTCCCATCGGTGCCCCAACACGCACCTCCGAAGCCCGTCGCGGAAGAAAGCTTGATTGACCTATGAGACGAATTAGATGGCCGAATTTGCATCCTCAAACCCATTGTAGGTCTCATAGGAAGGATGCGCCGTGGCTTCGGCACCAACCCCCTTTGTAAATACCCAGAATTGCGTGAGTGGTTCTTATGTCAGTTGTCTCGGACGGAAACCTCCCGATAGTCACGTGGAGACTTTACCAATTTTCCGGAGCTTTGTAAAGCACCAGTGAACTCGTCAGGGACTCAATTCTATGATATTGGTCGATTTGATACTGGTTATGGAGGCTTCGAACCTCGCGCGGGAGAATGTTTGGGGCCGAAGCAATACGGTATATATAAAAAAGTATCCGAATTCTACTCCCCCCGACTTGCGTCCGCTCATGCCTAGTGCTATCGCGCGTCTGAACGGCACCATCTTCGCTGCGCATTTCCCACACCTCGTGTCTTTGGCCGTATGCCCGCTATGGGACGCCAGAGGCCAACTTTGAAACTATCGTGGTTTGTTGACGTTTATGGCTTAAGCTGGTAGTTATGGACTGCGGTTCGTCATAGCGGCTTGCTAAATCGGACTCTTGCCTCATATGTACCTCCATACTCAAAGTGCCTCTAAGATGTCAAATGTTGGGATAAGTCATAAGTACTAGGATGGTATGAAATATAAATGCTGGACCGAACAGCTGCACTCGCACCATTCCCCGAAGATATAACACCTGTGTATACACTGGCCAGGTACACATAGTTTAGGTTCTTTACAGTGGCCTATCCTAGCCTTGTGATTAAAAAAGCGCGCCTATTTTGGTAGCCCGGATAATATACCTAACTCGAACTTAAGTGCAGCTCCCTGTACCAAGGGCATCCTATTGCGTCATTGCTTTTTATTGGACAGACACATGCATGCATATGCCCCTCCGCCACTGTCAGGTCACTCACTCTCTCAGTTTCATTTCGTACTTTGCTGTACCCCGCCAACGTCAACTTCAACTTGTTACGCACCATTGAAGAAGCGCTAATCCCTTGATTTCTACCAGTACTTACGAACGTAGACATATTCTGTTAGACGGTCTCTACCAGCAACTGCCTTGTGTCCGCCATCTCATCCCTTTGAGGTTATCGGATAAGAGGAGCGGGTATTCACTCGCGCGACTATCGCCTGCGGTCTACTCTAGCACCTACCTTTGCTGCGTTCTTAGTCATGTCTCGCCATCAGGCTTATCGTAACTATGATTATGAGAAGGACCTCGACGAATACGATGGCGAAGAGTACTCGGAGGAGGAGGATGAGCTGAGCCCAGAAGACCGCGGTGCGTATTTACATGGACTCTGGAATGACGTATCTTATTAGGTCGGCAGCCCTGGTGCTGATTGCTTCCCTTCCTGAATATAGCCCAGATGGCGGCTGGCACCGCCGAAATCCGTGCCGCGCTGGGCGACGAAGCTTCCAAAGTCACGACACAACAAATACAAGAGGCACTATGGCATTATTATTACGATGTCGACAAGTCTATCGCCTACTTGATGAGCAAGTTCATCGTGCCAGCGCCCAAGGTTGCCAAGAGCGCCACGAAGAAACAAAAAGGAGGTCAGTGGGGCTTTTCTTCTTTATGGTCTGCAGACCTTTTGGGTCAAGGTGGAACAAGCAATTGTCTGGCAAAACGTCAGCAGAAGTTTGTATATCCAGGTGTGTACACTGGCCTCAGAGCTGAGCAGAGGTTTTGGCATGCTAATATATCAAGAGCAGGCCCGGGGCCATCAGACCGCTCAGAGCGATTTTCTTTCCAAGCTTTCTTCAGCGACATGCCATGGTTGAATATTCCCAAGGATCGAGAAACCGTTTTCGTTGAACCGTCACTTCCTCGAGGCGGTTTGCTAGGAGGAGCTAGCGCATCAGGCGGCAAGATGTCCAAACTCCAGGCTTTAGCTGCGGCGCGGAAAAAGAAAGCCGAAGACCAGAAGTCGGAGAAAGTCGTCAAAGAGACGGCCCAGCAAGTCGACCAGCTCTCTCTTAGCTCTCCGTCCGAAGGCAACGAGGAGAAGATGAGGTCACTCGGGTCAGCCATTGGGAAGAAATCGATGTCAGCCTGGGCGAGGGCAAATCTGAAACCGCAAGGCCGGGACCAAACACAAGAATCCCGTGCTGAAAAAGTCGCAGCACAATCAACGGAACCAGCGCCTTCTCCGGAAATAGAGAAGGCGCCACCGCTGGAGACCGCCGCCCCATCTGCTTTTGCTCAAGCCCTCCTTGGCCCCGTCTCAGACTCAGCTATCCATGTGCAGCGGACTCATTACCCATTGCCTTACATGAATTTGGCTTCATCCGTAACTGACGCCTTCTCAGAGCCGAGTCCAGATGACGTGGTTCTTACAGCACAATCGAAAGGTTCGCTTTCAGCGAAGAGGCTACAGGCATGAAGTGCTAATTCGTCCGTATCAGCGAGCAATAAGAAATTGGCTGCGTCCACAACTAAAAAGAAGGGGGGTTCAGACGAGAAGGCCGCAAGCACAAGCGACGGCCTTAAAGATCTTAAGATTGACGACACACCCTTGCCCAAAAGCAAGAATCTGGATGTGTTAAGCGAGTATGAAAAGAGCGAAAGCAAGAAAAGCGCGAGTTTCGTCGTCGTTGGTAAGAAGCAGTATCGCCTCTGCAATTCATCAATCAAGTACTGACTGAACAAGGCCACGTGGATGCCGGAAAGAGCACACTGATGGGCCGTTTACTGCTTGATCTCAATGTTGTGGACCAGCGGACCATCGAGCGGTACAGGAAAGAGGCAGAGGCCATGGGGAAATCATCCTTTGCGCTCGCCTGGGTTTTGGACCAGCGGACGGAGGAACGATCACGTGGCGTCACCATCGACATTGCGACGAACAAATTCGAGACCGAGAGTACCTCGTTCACCATTCTGGATGCGCCGGGGCACCGTGACTTTATACCCAACATGATTGCAGGGGCCAGCCAGGCTGATTTCGCTATATTAGTCGTAGATGCGACGACTGGTGCTTTTGAATCTGGACTCAAGGGCCAAACAAGGGAGCATTCACTTCTTCTACGCAGCATGGGCGTGTCCCGAATCATCGTCGCAGTCAACAAGTTAGACACTGTTAACTGGTCGCAAGAGAGGTTTGACGAGATCACGCAACAAGTCTCTGGTTTCTTGTGCGCCACCAGTTTCCAGCTGAAAAATGTCAGCTTCGTGCCGGTGTCCGGCTTGCACGGAGACAATTTGGTTAAACGATCCGCCGACTCGGCAGGAGGCTGGTACACGGGCAATACCCTAATTGAAGAATTAGAGAGCTCGGAGCCGATGTCAAGGGCATTAGACAAGCCGCTACGCATGACTATTTCCGAGGTCTACCGGTCAACGCAGAGTCCACTCACGATTTCCGGGCGTCTCGATGCCGGGTCCATGCAAACCGGCGATGCCTTACTCATCCAACCCAGTGGCGAGAAAGCCTACGTCAAATCCTTGGAACTGGATGGTGAACCAGCCGATTGGGCTGTTGCCGGGCAAAACGCTGTGGTTCATCTTACCAATATCGACCCAATTCACGTCCGCGTGGGGGACATTGTCTGTGATATCAAGCAACCGATCTCCTGCATAGACACGTTTACCGTCAAAGTTCTAGCGTTCGACGTCCTCATGCCCATGCAAGTTGACGTTCACCGGGGCCGGCTACACGCTGCAGGGCAAATTGTGGAAATACCCGCATTGCTGGATAAGGTCAAGGGTACGGTATTGAAGAAGAAGCCGAAGATCGTCAAGCCTGCGAGCGTAGCGAGGGTGGTTGTCAAGATGGGTACGAAGGTGCCGTTAGAAGCTGGCCAGCGCGTTGTGCTGAGGAGCGGAGGAGAAACAGTTGCTGCTGGCTTGTTGGAATAACGGAGAAGGGGTAAGGTGGATTAGGGAGGTGCTGCGTAACCCAGCTGCGTCTGGGACGGCGAAAGACTTTAGGAGATGATTTCTGCAACAATCTCGGTACCTGGGCCCAGCGGTAGACTATGGATATAAATCATCAACTCGGTGATCAATAGGGAATATGGTCCTCATCGGCTCCTTGCCTGGCCCCACATGTCAGGGCCGCCGGACTCTTTGCGAACGTGTCACCTTGGCCATGTGGCAAGACTAGCACTGCAATTGACAGTGTGTTCTTTCGAAGGTGTGACTCAAGCTCGGCAAGCCAAGAAGATAGGCGGCATTAAGATGAACTTGAGGTTACTGATATATGCATCCGGAGTAAGTTGTCAGGCTGCGTGTCTTCTGCTCTCTGTACGGCTTAGACCAAAGAGGCAGCGATTTCCCGAGAAGCCGCAATGGGAGTCATGTCAGATCTGGAATCTCCGGTGTGGAGGGCTTACTACGTACATAAAAGGTTAAAATAAGTCTACAGTAGGCAAATAGAGAACACATCTTCGGGTGAAGCTTTTCTCAGGTGGGGTAGAAGGCTGTATTGTCATTTTGGGGTAATCTGGCCTTAACCTTACGTATATTAACACCTTCGACATCTGAAGCATGAGGCTCGTGGATGCAACAGCGCGGTTGGGGTAAAAACGCATCATGTACAGCGTAAAATGAGTGGTATCAGCAACCTCCTTCCGAACGTGCCACGGATATGTTGCAGCCGAATAAGGCGATTGTTCTTGGTGGCAGCCTGTCCAATCAAGGTGGCACTTTCTGGTAGATTCGGAGGCGACATGGTAATGCAGGGGTTGCCCCCACTCTACCCCACAGCATCTGTAGGAGTTGAATTTAGGTTTTGATTGTCGCAAGGTGGCATCTCAGTCTGTTTGGACCAAGGAAGTTCCCCTACCTTGATCCGCCACGGTATTAACAGTGATTGACTGTACGTTCCCAAGGCGTGAACGCTTTGTCGTTCCCTCTCATACAGCATTGCGAAGGAAGAGAATAGACCAAGCCTTATTTTTCCTTCCTTCTAAAAGCGTGGATTATTACTACTTGTTGAACTACCTCTATAGTCTCTCCGTAGGGGCTCTCTTATCAAGCAACGGTAAAGAAGCTTCAAAGAACTAGCGGTCCTTGTCAAAGTCACTTGTTGAAGATGTAGGGGGGGGGGAAGAGAAACACGCCACTGCCATGGACAGGAGGCGACGAGCAGAAGGCACTCGATCAGTATTATGAGAAGAGTGGCAAGTTGAATCGAATGAATGAAGCAACTCGAGTAACGGTCTAAGCCAAAGTGAAAGCTGGCCTTGTAGGGGCTTTCAGCCATGTCTATGCGGCTTGAAAGATACCTGGAACTGTGCGGAGAATCAGATAGAAGCTAAGGTATTAGATACCTCTGAGGGGCAAATCGATAGAAGATTCAGTTGGTCAATTGTACATGGCGAGTGGGTCCTGGCGGGTGGCCTTTTGGAAAATGTGTTCTCTCCAACGTGGCATCTTTGAACGCTATTGTAGCTTCTTGCTTTCCATATAAGAAATTCAGAAGCACAACTTTCTCGCTTCAACATTTCTTCCACTTGCAACCACCACAACACTTCCTCCTCTCCCACACCATACTTCTTCACACACACCAGACGAAGTGGTGCAAGGGTACTGCTAAGGCTGGTTGGTGTCTTGTCAAACAGCTTTCTGTTCTTGCATTCATTAACACAGCGGAAACGTAACGTCCTTAATACCCAGCACCATGGCCGGACGCTCTCGGAGCTTCTGGGCCATCGGCCTGGGCATGATTGCCTGGAGCCTACTCCTTTTCAGCCCCCTCGCGTTTGTCGGAACTGCGAGAGCTGACGATGTTGAGAACTGGGGAACTGTCGTTGGTATTGTAAGTCGCCTGCCCCCGCCCCTCCCCCTCCCCCTCCTTGCACCACCCAGGTTGTGGCATTGTTGGACCCCTCAGCTTACATATGCTCTTACATAGGATTTGGGAACGACATACTCTTGCGTCGGTGTGATGCAGAAAGGAAAGGTCGAGATCCTCGTCAACGACCAAGGAAACCGAATTACTCCCTCATACGTCGCCTTCACCGACGAAGAACGATTAGTCGGAGACGCCGCCAAACAACAGGCCGCTTCCAACCCCACCAACACTATCTTTGACGTCAAGTGAGTGACAGCCCACCTTTGAGCACACCCTCTTCATGGACAACCGCTAACAAGTGTCCCTGCAGGCGGTTCATTGGCCGCAAGTTTGCGGAAAAGGAGGTCCAGAATGACATGAAGCACTTCCCATACAAGATTGTTGAGAAGGATAGCAAGCCCGTCATTGAGGTCAATGTCAAGGGTAAGCCCAAGCAGTTCACCCCCGAGGAGATCTCTGCCGTCATCCTGGGCAAGATGAAGGAGGTTGCCGAGTCCTATCTGGGCAAGAAGGTCACCCACGCCGTCGTCACCGTCCCCGCCTACTTCAACGACAACCAGAGACAGGCCACCAAGGATGCTGGCACTATTGCCGGCCTGAATGTTCTGCGAATTGTCAACGAACCTACGGCCGCTGCTATTGCTTACGGCCTGGACAAGACCGGTGGTGAGCGTCATATTATCGTCTACGATCTCGGTGGTGGTACTTTCGATGTCTCTCTCTTGTCCATCGACGATGGTGTCTTCGAGGTCCTGGCTACTGCCGGTGACACACACCTTGGTGGTGAAGATTTCGACCAGAGAATCATCAACTTCTGGGCCAAGGGCTACAACAAGAAGAACAACGTGGACGTCACCAAGGACAAGAAGGCCATGGGTAAACTGAAGCGCGAGGCTGAGAAGGCCAAGCGAACCCTCTCCTCTCAGATGTCCACTCGCGTTGAGATCGAGGCTTTCTTCGAGGGCAAGGACTTCTCCGAGACTCTTACGCGAGCCAAGTTCGAGGAGCTCAACATGGACCTTTTCAAGCGTACTCTGAAGCCTGTTAAGCAGGTGTTGGATGATGCCAAGCTCAAGAAGGACGAGATTGATGATATCGTCCTCGTCGGTGGTTCCACCCGTATCCCTAAGGTTCAGGATCTGCTACAGGAATTCTTCGGTGGTAAGAACGCTAGCAAGGGCATCAACCCCGACGAAGCTGTTGCTTTCGGTGCCGCTGTTCAGGCTGGTGTGCTCTCCGGTGAGCAGGGGACTGGCGATATTGTCCTGATGGATGTCAACCCGTTGACTCTCGGTATTGAGACCACCGGTGGCGTCATGACCAAGCTAATCCCCCGTAACACCCCCATCCCCACTCGCAAGAGCCAGATCTTCTCCACCGCCGCCGATAACCAGCCCGTCGTCTTGATCCAGGTCTTCGAAGGCGAGCGATCGATGACTAAGGACAACAACCTCCTCGGCAAGTTCGAGCTGACCAACATCCCCCCGGCCCCTCGTGGTGTTCCCCAAATTGAGGTCGCCTTCGAGCTGGACGCCAACGGTATCCTCAAGGTGTCCGCTCACGACAAGGGAACTGGAAAGACTGAGTCCATTACCATCACCAACGACAAGGGTCGTCTTACCCAGGAAGAAATTGACCGCATGGTCGCCGAGGCTGAGAAGTACGCCGAGGAGGACAAGGCTACGCGTGAGCGCATCGAGGCCCGAAACGCCCTCGAGAACTACGCCTTCAGCCTGAAGAACCAGGTCAACGACGAGGAAGGTCTCGGTGGCAAGATCGACGATGAGGACAAGGAGACTGTAAGTTCCGCCGCCGTCCATGCTACCCCTGGATTATATGGTACTAACGAGCATGACAGATCCTCGATGCCGTCAAGGAGGCGACCGACTGGCTCGAAGAGAACGCCGCCGACGCGACCGCGGAGGATTTCGAGGAGCAGAAGGAGAAGCTCTCGAACGTCGCCTACCCCATCACCTCCAAGATGTACCAGGGAGCTGGTGGTGCTGCTGACGATGATGAGCCTATTGACCATGATGAGTTGTAGACCATGCTCTTTCCATAGAATTCTTTATAGCATACCCCGGCGTAAATAGGACGACATTTAATGAAATGAATGGGTGGCTCGGACAGTTCAACAGCTGGTATGATCGATATTTATTCCACTATTTCAATCCTACGTCGTGGTGTGATGTGCGTGAAGATTAGGCTCCATATAACTACTTACTCTTCATGATGAAACGTCCCGATTCACCGGTGCGACCCCGATATGAAAGTACCCGTTGCATTTCCATTTCAAGGAGACACGTTCGTGACGACAGCGTTCCCCGTCGTCCACTTATATTAAATGTTTGGCCACCGTCTCTTAACTCCTCGCTATTGTTAATCGTGTCATCAAACAGGGGTAAATTCGAACCTGTAAATAGCCTGTTCTCCCCCCGTCAAGAGGACAACGGCCTAACGATGCACCCGGTGGATAGGTGAATAACCAAACTGCGCAGCGATCGCACACAGAGACAAGAACTACAGAGCACTTGTGTAAATAGTGGGAGACAGGAGCTAGCTAATGTGTTCCTTCTGTCATGCTCAGACGTCGGTTCAGTTCGGGTTATATAAGTATGCATGGTCCTCCGAATTCTTTCTTGGGTTCCCAGGTTTGGTAGATCAGTAGAACGTAACAAAGTTGGAAGAGAGCCCGTGCCTAATTCTACCGTCCACCGGAGAGTTATGGGTCTTTTGGAAGGAAACTTTCTTGCGTGTTGTATGCTGTTCTGCTATATTCGCCCCGCTGGCTACCCCACGAAGGCTCGATCTGTGTCTCTACGTAGGCATCACTCCTTCTTCTCCTCCGCGCCCTCGACAGGGAGGACCGGCTCGGGATCCACGGACTCGACATCGACGTCGACGCCGCCCCGGCCCCCCTCCGCCTTCCTGAGGCCGAGCTGGCGTGTGTCCCAGCCCTCGGCCTCGAGATACGCGCGGAAGCGGGCGTCCTCGAGCGCGATGGTGTCCTGGCCGACGTGCGGGAGGCAGAGCAGGGCGAGGGCGCCCGAGAGCGCGCAGAGGCTCGAGCTGACGTAGAAGGGGTACTGGGCGCTGGCGGTGCCGTCGCCGCCGGCCGCCTGGATGTACGGGAACACCCAGGTGCCGACGAAGGCGCCGATCTTGCCAATGGCCGCCGCGACCCCGTAGTACTGGCCCCTGATGCCCGTGGCGCACGTCTTGGCGGCAAGCAGCCCGATGTTGTTCCCGGGCCCGAGCTCGCCGAGGGTGAGGAAGATACCGTACACGACGGCGAACCCCCCGACGACCTCGGGTTGCGACAGCTTCGCGTATGCCCCTGCCATGGCGAATCCCACGACCGACTGCAGCGTCACACCCAGCGCCAACGTGTACCGCGGTCCCAGCCAGTCGCTGACGAAGGCGCCGAACATCGTCCCCGGGAGGTAGAAGGTGTTGATCACGGTGTTCCAGCCAAACACCGTGGTTAGCGGAGCGCTCTGACCGTAGATGTTGGCGAGGATGGTGCTAGAGTAGATGCCGAAGGAGTAGGCCGAGAACTAGGAAACGTTTTAGTCCCAAAACCTGAGTTCTAATAGGAGGCAGCCCTTACGTCATAGATGAACCAGATCAGACTAACAGTGGCCAGGCGCCAACCGTAGTATTTGAGCACAAGCCAATACGGCGTCCGGGCATGCTTCACTACAACCCCTTGGGTCAGCAATTGTCCGCTCTAGACAGTTTCGTGAGGAGTCAAGAGTCAGAAGACTGATTTCGGAGTCTCAACCCCCCAGGACAACATTCGAAGAATTCCTGCTTATGGCTAGGAATACGGGGTAAGACATAAACCCTGAGGTGGCTTACTGGAGTTCTTGTTGAACTCCTCCGGTTCCTTGAGCTTGAGACGCAAGACAAAGAGGATGAGCGGGAAGACTGTCCCGATGCCTAGACTCGTCCGCCAGATTGTGCTGTAATACGTGTTATGGGCGGCTGCGGCAACAACGTCTGATGGTTTGGTTATTAGCGGTTGCGCCTCTTTCCTTCTCTCCGACGACTTACACGGGACGAATGCTCCAATCACGAAGCCCCAATCAATCATCGAGTTGGTGAAGAGGATGAACCATCTATTGCGAGTCCCCTCCTTTAATTCACCGCTCGACTCGGCGCAGCTCACGCTGCCGGCTGGATATTCGCCTGTATATGATGTTTAGATAAGTTCTTCTCAGTTGGCATTCAGGGTGTCCTTACCTCCAATGCCGATGCCGACCTATGCATAAGCTTATTGAGCCTGGGTTCTCATCAAACAGATATCTATGAAGCTTACGAAGAACCTCCATGCGGTCAGGATGTTAAACATCCCCACGGCATCGCCGTGGTAATATGACCCAGCTGCTAGAGCCGTGAAGACGATCAAAATGACGGTAGATACAAGCAGGGAATTGGTCCGCGACCACCTATCAGCCAGGACTCCGAATAAGAGCTGGCCGACAACCTACAAGAACAACTAATGAGTTTGAGTTTGCGCGTTGAGGTGTTACAGAAGACTTGCCGTTCCGGCAAAGGCGATGGCGCCGACATAGAGCCTGGCGGTCGAGTTCGTATAGAGATCGCGGTATTGATAAGACAACACAGTCGTGACAGAACCGATGACCTGTTGTGGGCGTGGATTAGCATTAGGGGTCAGTTTCTCAACGGGTTAGAAAGCTTTAATAAAATCGCACATTATTGACGTAGCCGTCAGAGAACAGTCCAGCACCACAAGCCAAAACAGGCCATATAGCATCCTGAAAGGGTTTCCGTCCAAGTGAAGCGTCCATATCTGCAATCGGTGGCACGGTTTAACCTCGAGGAAGGCAACCTTAGGTGGTATACATTCCAATGTGGAGGCGAGCAATGCGGGTAGTATTTATATGTGGGTAGGTCAATCAGTCAATGGTGATACCGAGGGTCCACCAGGATATGAAAGGTATCTGGAGGAAAGAGAAATCGGATGCTAGGAAGTCTTGCGGGGGATATCGAGTAATAACATGTTCTAGACTACCAGCGCTAAGCAGATGCAACCCCGAGGTAACAGCTCTGGTGCTTCCATGACATACAGACTCGGTATGCGCTTTTTTGGGGATAGCCTCTTTTACATCCATAGAAAATTCTCCGCCACTGCGCCGAGCTATTGTCCGGCAATGTTTAACAGCAGAGCCGTAAGCGGCAGGTAGAATGGACGGAGATACGACACGCATGGTTGTACATGAAACTTTCAGAGGCTATCCCTCTTCCGAGACGTGATCAACCCCATGCATATTCGACTTAAATAAACCTCGATCCAGATGTTACCCTCAACGGGGCGTAAACCTGATTTAGGACGACGGCAGGTCCGTGGCAGCCCCACACCCGGTGAACTGCATACCCCAGACTCCAGCAATATCCTGGCCCAGCTCTCTTCTACGGGAGAGAGGTACGGTATTAGCCCCGGGAAATTCTGTGTTCCCCGTCGACGGCAAACAAATCGCCAAAGTATATAATATCCTGTCTAGCGATTGGCTTACCCTACGTGCCCGATGTCTCAACCGACTTCCCCCTAATATTGGAAGAAAGGGTATAGTTGGAGAAATCGTCTATGGCTTTGGACGTTGGCGAGCTGCCTATGCCAAGTTGCAACGTTGCGAACGAAAAGCTTGTCCGAAGCTTGGCGTCATCTGCGGCGTTGGCACTTGGGAAACACGACTGAAAGGTTTGATGGCTAATAGGATGCCAAATACGTGATAGGTACTAATTTCTGCTTATTGCTTCGTGCGTTCCTTTTTCTTTCAGTTATGATCATAACCAGCGGCTTTTCTAAAGGGAAGCGTGTCTTCCGAGTGTGGCTAAGTCGGTGCTTGCTTTCAAGCAGACGTTCCACCTTCGAGTTCCAACGCCCAATCCAGGCATTACGGCACGCGATCGTTGGCCAATTTTGGCCTGCAACACGTTCAGAGAGGCAGGCGTTGGTTGCATCCCTCCTCTGAATCTGATTCATCATCGGCTTGTACTTATCGCCGGGCTTCCGGGACGAGGCTTTTCCGATTGTTCTGACGCATATACCGTGTGTTGATTTGAATCAATCGACTCGAGCCATATGGACCCCATTACGACCTTTGGAAGAGCACATGAGCATCGATAAGGGCGAGTAGGCAACGCAGTCGGAATCACATCCCCTCGGCCGATACCTAAGACCCTGTCCTTACCCCTGAATGATACTAAGATAACAGGTCCTACCTACGTATGTAGGTATCCTTTCCGTGCAGGGCCGAAGCAGAGCGAACATGTAGGGCAAGGCAGAGGACGGCTTTTTCAAATATCGATGCTGGTATGCCCATCAAGAGCATTCAACTATTCTACGATATACTGGAGTAGGAAGATGCCTGCCGCCGCCACAATTCGATGACAGCTTCGCATGGCTTCAAGGCAACCACAACTATCGGTCGTTACCGAACAAAGGTATCTTCGAGCGACCCTCTTGTCAACTGACCGTAAATGTCGCGAAACAAGATAGGCGACGACTGTACCCGACGCACTATTCTTATCTAGCCAAATTACTGCCTTTCCAAGGCATGTATGCCATGGCTATCCTGAGTACATAGTACTTGGTATCGTAGATCCCGACTCATCTGCACATCATTTCGCGCCGCTGAGCCTGGTAGAGCGTCGTCTGCTAAGCTCAGGAACAGGTTGGGTAGGTTCCTTGACGTCCACCTTTTGCTTCTTGACATTCCGTTTGTTTGCCGGAGCGGACTGTTCTGGTTCTTTCTTGATCGCTTTCGACTCTGATGTTCTAGCTCTCTTGGCTGGCCGCCCCTCATCCTTCGCCTTACCGGCTGTTTTCTTCTCGTTTTTCGCTTCGAAGAACCGACTTTCTGAGCCCTTGTCAGAAGTACCGTTCTCATCCTTGACATCGTCGATAGTCGTGCGTCCTTTCTTCTTCTGCACGCTAGGGACTACGCAGCTCGTGCGGCCACCGACGGTGATGAAGGTGAACTTTTCGCCGTTCGGCAATGTGGTTGCAGCGTCTTTCTTTCCCTTGCCCCATCTGTGCTTGAACAGCCAGTCCTCGGGGAATTCATCCGAGTCCCCAAGCTTCTCGACTGCGATATCACAGACATGCCGGATGGCCTTGTACAGTGTAGCGATGTCGGAGTCGTCGAAGTCATCGCAGTACTGTTCCGGATGGAGTTTCGCCTGATACATGATCTCGTCTCCTACCCAGTTCCCTATCCCGCTGATGACGGCCTGGTCCAGTAAGAGTGCCTTTATGGGCACATGCCTGCTTGTCATCTTCTGTCGTAGATACTCTTCGGTGAATACATCCTTGTCGACGACGGGATCCGGCCCGTTCTCAACGAGAGGTGAATGCTTCCGGATCTCTTCGGCGGGGCAGTCGACGAGCCGGACGCGGCCGAAGCGCCTCGCATCCGTGAAGGCCACCTCGACCTTGGGCGTACTGTCCGTCTCTAGCTGAAACTTCCAGAACTTAGGCGGCCACTGATCCTTGTCCCCTTTGGACTTCTCCTCGTAGCGGTTGTACGCCGTCTGCTGGCCTCTGATGTGGACCCATCCGGTCATGCCGCAGTGCATGACCGGATGCGGTGGCTTGTCCAAGAGGAACCAGAAGTATTTGCCCTGATTTCCGGCTCCAATTACCTTCTTGCCCGTCAGAGCTCTCTGGAACTCAGGACCGCTTGTCCCGACTTTGCCGAAGATGTTGCTGTCATCAGGTGCCAGGACCTTGCTGATTTTCTTGCCAACAAGGTGAAGCTGCAGGAAGTGGGTAAGCCGTGCAACTTGAGTGTGGATACCTAATTAGCTCTGTTTTATTCAAGATGGTAGTAGGGCATCCTTACCCTCCGCGATCTCGGGCATGGTGATAGATACAACAGGCTATCGGACGCTTGAAATGACAAGAAACCTGCTGAGGCTAAAAGGAATCAAAGAAAACAACAGGCTATCTGGGTATCTCAAGAGACAAATTGCCGATGTACGGAAGCCAACTTCTTCGAGGTCTGATGGAGAGAAAATGAGTTCCCGCATTAATAAGTGTGAAGTATAAATAAAGTTATCTTTCCTCGGACGCGCGCCCTTCGCCTGACCGCGCTTGGGAAACTAGGTACTTTGTAGATCTTTAATTTCAGGCTACAATTGAGGGGTCGCCTTTCAGCTGAAGTCTAGATTCCCTTTAGACAAACCAAACAAGCTACCATAGGCGTGAGGTGCTCTTCGCTGATAATTGGCTGAATAAAATGATAGATCTATATCAATTTACCACCTCAATGTTACATAGAATCAGGTTGCATCTGGCATAAGTCATACAAAGTAGTACACAGAAGCGGGTTGAAGTACCATCCCGGGCTTGGCCAACGCGGTTTTTCAGATTACACCCCCACGCAACATTTTTCCGGCGATATCCTTTGACTCCTCAACTTCAGCCACAAGTCTCTTGGGGGGTTTCGCACAGCACTAACACCAACTTTAAAAGATGGGTTCGTCAATGAAAATATCGGCGTCGTAGCTTTAAATCCTGGTTGGTCGGAGCCCTGGATGGACTACAATTTTTTTCTAGGACCCCTCCAACTCGCCAGAACAAAATTTCGTCTCGCCGTCCGACACCGCCAGAAAAACTGCGCGGAGTCTCATTTAGCCTGGTAATGCCTCGCCTCTCAGCCTTTACAATGAAGCTCAGATAGACCTTGTCGAGGTTGTTTCCTTTTCACCTCCCCTTCGAACCCAAGGAGAATTGAAGCTGGAAATACCACACGTGCTTGCATTGTTTTCTTCCTCTTCCTACGTCTCGGTCTCAGCCGTATCGAGGAAGTTCCACGATATTTCACATAGAGCTCGGCATTGACCAGTGACGTCGGCTCAATTGTCAATCTACCGCAATCGGAGCAAATAACCCTGTGCATAGGAAAACTAAACCTCCAACTTCACGGGCTATACGAAGCACTCGCAAATCCTATCAACATCATCCGCGGCACCAATTGTAGACTTGCGAGTTCTTTATTGTTTCGGTCCCCGGCGGGGCCTGCTACTGAGAACAACACGTCGCCTTTCACCGGCGCGAACAGTCGACTTTCTAGCCCTATATACTCTTCCGTTTCCACAACTCGAGGCTTTCGCATCCGAATCTTTCTAGCCCATACCGCCAACATGGTGAGAAATATCGTCATTCTCTCGGGCAATTCCCACCCCACACTTACCGACAGCATCTGTAACATGCTGGGTGTGCCTGCGTGCAATCGGATCCTGAGCAAATTCTCCGTCGGAGAGACGCGCTGTGAGATCAAGGACTCCGTACGAGGCAAGGACGTATTCATTATTCAGTCTGGTGGCGGGAAGGTTAACGATCACCTTATGGAACTATGTATAAGTATGCGTGACACGACCAGGGTCTGTTCGACGAGGCCGAGTACTGACCTTGATCGTTAGTGATTTCGGCTTGCAAAACAGGTTCCGCAAGGAGAGTCACCGCTGTACTCCCTCTATTCCCCTACTCGCGTCAACCGGATCTGCCATACAACAAGATTGGCGCACCGCTATCCAAACCTCCGTCCGAAGTACCCAGAGACAAATACACCTTCGAGAGTGTACCTTCTACGCCGGCGCCCGGTATTGCCAAGAGCGCGAGCTTCACCCATCATGACCTCGCCAAGGTGTTGAGCAGGACGTCACTTGCTAACGGCTCCGCGGCTCCTCGCGCCAATGGCGAGAGCTACTTGGCCAATGGGGAGACAAGCGCCGGCCATGTTCATCAAAATTCGGGTTCTTCCAATGCTGGAAATTTTACCACGCATGATTACGAAAACCCAACAAGCCTGCTACCAACGTTTCAGGGCCAGCCCGGGTATAAACGATGGGTTGCGCAGGCTGGAACCTTGGTAGCGGATCTGGTAACCTGTGCCGGGGCAGACCAGTAAGTCTCCGACCAATTTTCCGATTTGTTCACCCGGCTCGTCGCTCGATGCCCGGCTGTGGAGCCCTTCCAGAGGGCCGACCTTCAGCCTGAACCGACTGCAAAATAAAGGCCGCTAATAAGCTCTGCAGCGTAGTGGCGTTGGATCTTCATGATCCCCAATACCAAGGATTCTTCGACATCCCAATGGACAACCTGTATGGCAGGCCCTTGTTGAAGCGATACATCCAGCAGAACATTCCTGACTATAAGGAAGCCGTGATTGTGAGCCCGGATGCAGGCGGCGCCAAGCGAGCCACCGCCATCGCTGACAGCCTCGGGATGGAATTCGCCCTCATTCACAAGGTAAGGGGAGACGTGCCAGATCCGTGTCTTCAAACTCACCCAATCAAACAGGAACGCCGGCCGACGAGGATCACGGATCGCCAAAACGCAACCATGATGCTTGTAGGCAATGTTGCAGGACGGGTCTGCATTCTCATCGACGACCTAGCAGACACGGCCAACACGATTACACGGGCTGCCAAGCTGCTACGGAAGGAGGGCGCCACGACTATCTATGCCCTCATCACTCACGGGGTTCTAAGCGGAGATGCGCTCTCGCGCGTCAACGCATCTGCTCTGGACAAAGTGGTGGTAACCAATTCGGTGCCTCAGGACGAGCACAAAAGGCTGTGTCCGAAGCTGGAGGTCCTGGATGTTTCCCCGATTTTTGCCGAGGCCATCCGCCGTATTCATCATGGTGAATCGATCAGTGTGCTATTCCAGTATGATTAGACGGGGTCAGGTGCGGCAGAACCGACCGATCTGACGTTTCCGTCCAAAATCCCTAGCGAAAAGCTCCTTAACTCTTCACGAAGAGAATGTTAAGGTCATTGGGGACTAAGACTGATTTCTGGCTGCCAACAGTGGCTGGACTATCTGTGGACACAATGCGTGCATAATGATGCTGCTTCTACTCTCATTTCAGAGGGGATGGTGTTTAGGTTCGAGCTTTCGCTAGTGGTCCCTGGATTCCGGCATGGGGAGGGAGGGGAACGACCCCTTCCATCACGTAAGTATCACCATCTGGTCAACGGCGATACTGTGCCAAAAAAGAAAAAAAAATTAGGTAAGGCTTCTCTACCTGGCCCACCCGCAGTCTAGGCAAGCCGTTTATAGACTTGGAGCGGGCAATTGGTAGAAGCTCTAGAAGAAATACGATATCTCACAGAGAAGGATGCTAGACGGGGAATAACCAAGTGGCCAACCACAAAACTGCTCGATAGTACAATTGCTAGGCGTCCGTCGCGGCTATCCAGACTACATGCGGATCTTGAGATGACCGTTGAGTTTGCTTGCTTTCCCCATTTACTCACACAACAAATAACAGCTTTAAACACAGGCCGTCTGTTGCAGCTCAGGCCTTCTCGGGGATTACGAGACAAACAATGTCTGTAGGAGATAGCATACGTTGGCAAGTTACGTATAGCATTGGGAAAGAAGACTAGACTATGCGTATGAACAAACCTAGGTACCTAGCCGGGGGAGATGAATGGAATACAACTTGACTCCATATTAGGATGCCTGGTGTATGTGGTAACAGGGAAGATAAGCGGTATACTTCCGTCGAGAAGTTCTGCTTACCTGCATATGATTGGCTGTAGACTATGCAATGAGATACGTGTAGATATATGGATACTACGTTAAAAAGGGAAGCATGTGATCCTTCTCCGCAAAAGACAGGCACGTAATGCGTAACTGGGACGTGGAGTTCAATTGCCGGGGGATCTCACTTACTTATTAGCGTTGTCACTTGACGGCTGGGGGCTGCTGGGGGTATCGGACCAGCCTTCAATCGATAGTGGACCTCGGCATGTGCGACACTCACTCACCAACCACTTTATCCACATGCCCATTCGGCATGCGAGCTTTTTAATTAAAGCCATTACGGAGAAGTGCTGCTCCCCACTCTCTCCAGTACGTCCTTCTCCATGTATATGCATATCCTCCTACCTACCTCCCGGTATGTACATTCCTTCCCCTTCCACCCCCTCAAACCGAGGCCTCTTCCTTCTGTACTTGTCCTTCCTTTTCCAATTTACTTCTGAAGACCCGAGCTGAATAAACAAGCGCTGACCTCAGCCTTCCCTCCTCAAGAGGTCTTGCTTGAGCGCGTTCTACCTTCCGCAAATTACAGTTTTCCTCCACCTAACTAAGCATCGTCGTCATCCCCGGGCCGGAACCTCACATGACCGAGCTATCCAGCTAACAAGAACCGACCCCCGACCGAACGAGAGCATCAGCGCAAAGCCGATCGCCGAACCATCGCATTTCAACATCACCCAAGAGTAAAAAAAAGAAGAAGCGCAAAACAACAACAGCGCGGCGAGGTGCCAGGAAAGAAAAGGGGAAGAGACAAATTAGATAAGAAACAGCAAGAGCGAGGGAGAGAAATAAAACCGGCAAAGATGGTCGCCGACGCCCTCATCTACCACCCGACGGTGACGCACTACCTTAAGTTCGTGGCGACGACGGTGGGGCGCGACAAGGTGATGCGCACGCTGCAGTACCTGGCGCGCTTCTACGCGTGGTACCTGCTGCGGACGAACGGGACCAAGGCCGAGATCGCGCCCTTCGACGCCGTCAAGCGCCAGCTCGGGCTCGCGCGCAAGCTGCTGCGCGCCGGCAAGAACATCGAGCACCTCAAGGCCGCCGCCGTCGCCGCCGACGCGCCCCCAAAGTCCGGGGACGCGGTCCTGAGGTACGCCACCGTCGGCCGCCAGCTCGGGTACGCCGGCTACCTCACCCTCGACGCCGCCACGCTGCCCGACGCCATCGGCTTCCGCCCGTGGAGCCGTGCCAAGCAGGCCACCAGGGAGGCGTACCGCTTCTGGGCCATGGGCCTCCTGTGCAGCGTCGTCGCCCAGACGTATACCCTGTACCGGCTGCGCCAGCGCGAGGCCAAGGTCGACAGGAAGGAGGGCGAGGGCGTCGTGGAGAGCAAGAAGATCGCCATGTGAGTTTTATTTTTATTTTTCCATACCTGCCTCATACGTTTTTCTTCGTCCGCCATGGACTGTGCTTGTCAACTTGATGTTTTGGTTGCGAGAGGTGCGGGGGTTGGAGGGAAAATGGACAGTGTGGATGTCGATGTGCTAACCTTGAAACGAACAGGGAGCGGAAAGAGAGCCAGCTCCAGCTCCTCTCGGATCTCTGCGACTTGACGATCCCCTCGTCGGCCCTGGGATGGGTCACGCTCGACGACGGATTTGTCGGCCTGGCGGGTACCGTGAGCAGTTTGATTGGCGTCTACACGCAGTGGAAGAAGACTGCGTAAGAGGGGAAGGGAAGGCGAGTGAACTTACTGGATCTGTCTGGTTCGGAGTAGGATGAGAGGTAAAGGTAGGGAAGGGGAGGCAGGCTCGTTGTCGAGCCTGGTTCGAGCAAGATGGGGGTCTGCGGGGTTGCGGCCTTCGCGAGCGGCGGAATCGTGGTGTATCTTGCGTACGCAGACTAGGATGTCTTGAAAGCTTTTCCATGTACTCGGTTGGATACCACAGAAGTTGAAGCAGAGTGATGCTGTTCGGGGGATAGGCCCGTCCACCCCAGGCCATACCCCATGCCGGAGTAGGCGGACACGATATCAAGCCCTATTTCCTTACTGTTTAATAAATGATCCCAAATCGTCAAGAGCGGCTCGGTTTTTGTTCTGCGTCTTCCGTACAGAGGTGATGACTGGTTATTTAATAACCATGTAGGCATCTTTGCCTGTGGCTCACCAAAACACCCTTCATCAATTCTCTTCCAAAAGTCTCATCGGTAGTGTTCCTAATGTTACATTTCGTGGGACTAGAAAGGTGACGTTGCCTCCGAGAGGATAGCGAACCCAGCTACAGCACAATCACCAAAGGCTAGGACACAGGCCATCATCTCGGGATCTGCCCCTATTTAGGCCCCTTTTCGCAACCACAACGTCCTACTCACCCACTCCAACGGAGCGTGCGCTCAGCTTATGGACTCCAGGGGCCTCGTAGGCGAGGTGTTGGACGGGCTTTCACGTCACAGCTAACTACGATCAGAGCGCTGTCTTGTTACCCTCGGTCGATGATAATGTCTGCATGGCCTCCTTATATGAATCAGGGGGTGTGGGCCCCGCTTTGAAGAACAGTGGTAATTGATGCAGAGGGCTTAACTAGCTTCAATATCTCCTCCTGCTGCTGTTATCCGAGTCCGCGGCGCTCTAGCTAAACCCAACCGCAGACGCGATGAGTGCCCATCTCCGTGATGCATGTAGACCCCCTCTCCGGATCGGATGCATAACCAATTTTCTGTTCACTGTTAACCACTGTTTCGATTCGCGGTCAATATTGAGTAGAGCAGTGGTGCGCTTTCTGGATATTATCGTGTATTAGAACGGACCACTTTTGCAGCTGCGGAGCTATCGCCAACCAAGGTGCTCGCTTCTTTGTCCAGGGCTTTTATTAATAATCCAGGGTTCCCTTATTGCGCGCCTTATACAATTCAATGCCTACAATAAGAGTTGGTTTCCGGGACCCTGTCGATTGAGACCGGGATTGCTAGCTCAGCACTTATATTTCCTGAAACTTTTTCCGAGCCTCTCGTTTCTGGGCGTGAAATCCCAGTTGATCTCCGCGAGGGTATAGTTGCACCTGTCCATCTCGTCGTTGACAACGTCGAGGGTCCGGGCCAGCTTGTCGGGATCGCCATCGGCCGCCGCCAGCAGGTTGATCTTTCTCGTGAAGTTCAGCAGCAGCTGCACTTCGGTCTCGACGTGCAGGATATAGTCTATTTCCTCGGTCCATTGACGACGGCGCTGCCACAGCGTGGACGGCAATCTACACATCATACTGAAGGGCAGGGCGACCTGTGCCGCGGGCTTCGCTTTCTCCCCTTCCAGCTTGAGGAGCGGGATGCGGGCGTACGCCACTCTCTGTGCGAAGGGCGGGTTCCCCGGCGAGTAGTAGATAGCATCGTCGCCCTCGCGTGTCCAGTAGCGTATAGGTTTACTCTTCAATTCCGCGGGCTCTCCTCGCTTCGGCTGATAGAACCGGCGGAGCTTGCGACAAACCCACTTTTGGTATCTTGTCCGGCCGTCTTGCTCGGAAGAGACTGCCCCCTCTGCCTCGCCCTGGACATCGGTCGTCCCAGCCTTATCCTCGCAGTGGACTAGATCTACCTGCTCTATGATGATACGCTTCAGCTCCCCGTCCGGACCTTCCGCCATGAACCACAGTGGTCCTATAACTCGTTGCCTGCGAGCCAGCGACTTCGCATCAAACTGGTTCCTGGGGGGTTGCCTATCCAAGGACGTGATCTTCGGTGCATAAGGGAGGTAGGTGGGAATACGTATATCCGGATCCTCTTTAACGACATCTCTCAACGGAGGCACATGAAGCCCCTCTCGCAGGCCTTTTACAAGCAACTGAGCTCCCAAAGAAGCAGCCGCGTCTTGGAGTTGCTGGACGGTGCAGCCTTCCGGGACGTACTCAGAACCATTATCCCATGTTAGGATTTGCCTCGCTAAGATTATGCCGTGATCGAACTCCTTGTCATCGAGCGTTTGCAACGAGACGCCGGTTTTATCCGCCGTATCGAGCAAGATACGATGTAAGGGAGCGGCTCCGCGGTAGTATGGGAGCAGTGACGGATGCACGTTGAGCCCACCATACTTGGCAGCGTGCAGAAGCCGCGGCGGTACGAAGAGCCCGAATGACACGGCTACAATGAGATTCGTGGCCTCGGGCATATCCCATCCCGTGAAGGTGTCCCGCTCATGAATCGGCAAGCCCAGCTCCGCCGCGAGCGCTTTGATGGGCGGCTCACGGATTTCCTTGAGGCCCCTACCAGTAGGCTTTCCCGGCCGGACGACAACATCAATCGACTGGACGAGGTCTGAGTTCTTCTGTTTCTCTTCATTTAGAGCTTTAAGAGAGGCGCCACTGAAGTCATCCGAGCCGCAGAAGAGAATCCGCAGGGGATCAGATACCTTGGTCGTGCTGTAGGCGCGGAGAAGTGGACGGACATTAGGCAGTGGGAACGCGCTCATTCGAAATTTCGAACACCTCAATGGCCGCACCCGGAGAACCCGACTTGCGCGCCGCAACATGGCAGCGCCTTAAAGTTGTTATAAAGAGGTTGATGATAGGAGTGAGTTTGCCTAGTTGCGTCTTAATATCCACTCCATTGTGCTCCCTTCAATGGATCCGATTAAGGGTCACTTAATAACAGACCAACTTCTACTGGACTGGCCGCAGTTACAAAATACCCAGCAGTATATTTTAACCCGGAGGGGAGGTATAGACGTTGATGATTATCGTGGGTCATTAGATGGTGTTCGTCCTCGAGATGTGGTGAAAATTCAAGCGTAGCATACCAAGTACTAAGTACCTACCCTAGCAAAAAGGGGTGGAGCATTTACCTCATTAAAATCAGGCGCTCTTTCTGAGTTGTGCCTGCGCCTGCAGCGCGGCTGCAGCTAACCTGGGACCCCACCTAATGAATAACCCGAATAATGAATAAGAGATTTCTCCATAACAACTAACCTTTATAACTTCATTTTGCAATATCTTAACAACCTTTCAATTAATTAATTTCAAGTAAAAATAGTCTATTTCAACCGTAAACGTAAATTTAAAACGTTAAGGATTTTATAGCAGAAAATGATTCCGAAATCCTTATAAACCTACGATATACCTTAATCGATTTTATTATACTGTTTTTATAGCGCAAAATCGCGTTTCGAAATCGAAAATAACGCGCGTAAGTTATTGGATTGGGAAAAAGAAAATTTTATTAATTAAATATTATATAAAAAGTTTTATAATTGCGTTTTTAAAAAGAAATTACATAAATAGCAAAAAACTTTTAAGCTTTAAAAAAACTGTTAGAAAACATTAAGTTAATTACTTATAACGCGATACGAAAAGATTTATACGAAAAAAGAAGAAATAATATTTCAGAAGTATTTCGAACTATGCTGTCATGGTACTAAGTGGCACCTAGTAGGTATATAAGGCAGAACAAGGCGGTCAGTGCTCGAGCTGACAACGTTCCACTTTTGGTAGTGTGATGGCTACAATCCGTGTGCAAAAGTCTCGGTTTAGTCTCCGAATTGCATGTTCTTTACTAGCACCTTGTAGCTTTAATTATGAATAACTTTACGGTTTTTATCTGGATTTAACGATAACTTAAAAATTTAAATCTTTAGTTATTTCTAAATATACTTATATTCTTATAGATATAAACATGCTTTAATTGTATATTATATAAGCAATATTAATTAAAGCATCGAAAATTTGAAATTTTATTTTAAAATAATGCAAAATAAGGTTATATCTTTGTTTTTAATTATATTAAACTTAATAAATCCGCTTAATAAAACGGTATTAGCGCCTTTTAACATATTTAAAAAAAAATCGGCGATAGATCGGTCTAGTTATATAAAGTTAAATATTAGATCGATTTTATCTAGTTTTTTAATATTGGAAAAAAGCACTTTAATATATATATATATAAAATAAACAAAATTTGATAAATATTTCTTGCAATCTCGCAATTCGAAAACAGGTTATAAACGTAAATTATATTCTATATTACGTAAATTATATAAGTTTTTAAAGTTTTTCGATTTTTATATTATATTTGAATTATTACTAGATTAGGCTAGCGTAGTGCTTTTGAAAAATAAATACGCCAAACTATGTACTATATAAATATTTATAATATCATAATTTATTTTTATTATCTAATAAAGTTATAGAAATATATAAGGTGGAAATATATGAGTTTGTATAGAAAAACGGCATCTACCGAGACTTTTGCACCTCTACTGTACGTCCCTTGTTCTCGTACCGTAACATATGCGATAATAACGAAATTTACGAGTTTTTTTATTAGCCCGAATTCGAACCGAGTATGAAATCCAGTTTACGAACAAATATGATATAGATAAAACGAGCGTTCGAAAAAAGAAATAAACTGATAAAATAGTTTTAAAAGTTCGTAAACGGGCCGTATAAGGCTTACACAATCGGAAATAAGGTTATAGATATTTATTATCAAATATATTAGCTTTGTATATATGAAAAATAGGGCGGTATATATTTTTAGTAGCTTTAATATATAAAGATAATAATTACCTAAAAATATTAAAAAAGCCGAATAAATAGTAATTTCAAAAAAATAACCAAATATTACTGTTATAGTAAATTAATTAAAAAAAGTTGCTCGAAATTAAATTGCGTTTTTACAATTATTAGCGATTATATATTTTTAATAGTTATATTATATATATATTCCCTATTTTCATATTGAAATACTTAAAATATAAAGTTTTATATATATATATATTGCTCTATTTGAATGGTAATAGTTGGTGATTTAGCATTGTCGTATTTTCTGTTTTAAAAAAAGCGTATCGTATTATTTTAAGCGAAACCGGCGGATTATTCCTAATAACTTCCTAATATAAGCGCTGTATATTAAAAACGTATCGTAAGATTATAAAAATTTAATTTTACTGATAAAACTATCAAAACTATACGGCATTATATCGGTATATTTTCTATTAAACCTGAAGTAATTTTGGAAAATCTCGAAATAGTATTTTAGTTTGTTTGCGAACGGAAAATACTACTGGAAAAGTAATTACTATTTCTAACAAGGTTTTCCGTATTTTTTAAAAAGCTTAAAAGTTACGTAAAAGTATATAAGCATTTATACGTAATTATGTAAATATTTCTCGTAATATAGAGAAAGTAATAGTTAAAGTAGTTAAGGGCTTTAATAATGTCAATACCGAAAATATTATCTTTTGTTAAAAATGTTCGTTTTGTGCAAACGGATTTCAAAAAATACTACAATTACAAATGTTAAATTATTATTAAGTAACCGAATAAATCTTTTACGAATATAGCAAGTATTAAAACAGCTGAAGAAAAAATAATTTAAGCGCTTAAAGTTAATAAAAGCTAGCGATTGGATTATAATTAATAGTTATATTTAAATGTAGTTTTTTTTTTAAAAAAAAGCGGTAATGCAAATTTAAATTGTTTAAATAGCTTTATTTATTCAAAATGTATTATTATATTAACAAACGGCTTTTGGCTATATAGATTATTATTAATTTATATATGTTTTGCTTATTCATTGCTAGGGTTTTTAATTAGGTAAAGTCCGACGTTAAACCTTTGAAAAAAAAAGCGTAGCTTTAGATACCCTATTAACCTAATTTAAAAAATTATCTACAAAAGCAACGAAACTTCCAAAAAAATCTCTAATAGTAAGTTGCAATTTTCTGTGCTCGTCTAATACTATTCTATTCTATATAACCTTTTAAAAGCTGTTTTTAAAGGCTTGCAAGTATAATAATAATAAAGTGAAATTCTAAAATTATATAAAATATTATTTATCACGTATTCTGAGTTGTATGGCATGTCGTATTATTTCAGCTGGTGTCTTGATTGATGCTATAGGAACGATCGAGGTTGGATTTCCTTGCTGTAAAACTGGTGAAGGCTTTCAAAGTCTTTTATACATTTTTAAGATTTATCTTAAAATTTACCGTATAACGTTATTACCTGCCTTTAAGGACCCTGCTAAATCGTGGCTAGCGGATATAAGGTTTATTAAAGTTGAAACTTGTCGGCAATTACGTATTAGTCGGAATCGGAGTAAGGTACGAAACGGATACATATAATTTATCTTAACCGTAAAAACTGTTTAATTATTTATTGTATTCGAAAATACTAGATATAATATTTATTATAGAAATTGTATCGTATAATGATGTTTTATATATTGACTTAACTTGGAAAATAAGGCTTGGATTTATTTTCAACCTTATATATAAGATATTATTAGAATTCCTAGCCGTGGAACTGGCGAGGGCTTGCAAAGCTTTTCATACGCTTTTAAGGTTTATCTTTAAGGTTTACCAGGGCCGAAGCTTGTCGGCAACCACCAGTCGGAATCGGAATGAGACGGGACTGAGGTGTGTAATCTATCCAAACCGTGAAAAACCATTTGAAGAGTTATCGTATTTGAAGATACTGGGTATAGTATCTATCGTGAAAATTAATCGTGGCATGATTTCTGTATATTGGCTCAGCCTTGTTTTCCAAGCTTGGACCCATATAGTTTACCTTGTATAAGATATTATTATATATAGCTTTAAAGGCTTTCTTATCGCAATACAACTTATAAATCAAAGTTAATTTAATAAAAAATAAAAGTTATCGATTAAGATCTATCTATTTATCAGAACGTCTTTATAGCTACGATATAACAATCATAACACGTACGATTAAAAAATAGCTATATAGACTTTTTTTATATTAAATTACTTTAAAAAGCGTTGTTTTATTAAATTCAGATTTTATTTTAAAGTTCTAGCTGCATTTACGATAAAGCTATAAATAAAGCTTTTTAAAAACTTATAGCTTTAAGTAGCGACTTATAAAAGCTTTAAAAAAGTACTTGCTATAAAGCAAACCTTAAAAATAAAGCCTAATACCAAGTTATAAGTTTCCGAGTTCAATTAATACCGTTTAATACAAATTATCCAAAACTGAAATTAAAAACTTGTAAATAAAATAATAACAAAATTCATTTAAATATAATAGAAAATATAATTATATATAGCTTTAGGAAAGATTATATTTAGTGTATTTATCTTTTTTTAATATTTCTAGATATTTAAAAGCCTTAATCTTATACGGTTTATAACTAGTGGCTTAAGAAGAATTTATTTTTAATATAAAAAGAAGAGCAAAAAGAGAATTCGAAAATATAATAATATATAAGAAATATATAACGCAGTATTAGGGTTACGTAGTTCTAACATATTAATATTTATCAGCTACTTTACTAAATCAAGCTTTACTTTTAAAGTTAAAGATATGTTTACAGGGCAATTATAGCTTAGGCTTTCCAAAAATCTATAACTTTAAATATCGATCTATAAAAGAAACGTAAAAAGAATATAAACTTTGAAAATAAAGCCTAATTGTAGAGTTTTTTTACCTTAATTTATATATTTCTATAGTGATTTTCTAAAACCATTTTTAGAAATGTATAAATATAATATATTATTAACTCTTTCATAATGAGCGAAAAAAGCTATTAGAATAACTCTAGAAAAAGCCTTTTGTTTATATATATAATTTTTAATTAGGTCTTATTTAACAGAAATATTAAAAGATTACATAGAAGTTTATTTTTCATATATATTTTCTAACCTTAACGATTTATATTTGTGATAACGTAATTATTACATGCGATCTTTTGATAAGAGATTTTTAAAATGTAATTTAAAAAGCCTTCCATATATTTTTTTTATTTTTATTCGTACGAAATATACTTTTATATTATTACTACAGACGCGTTTGGGCTAATTAAATCTAGAACCTTTTTAATATCTAAACATGATAATTATAACTTATATGGCCGAGAAGTTCAATATACGAGCGGTTTTATAAAATATATTTAAAGCGCTTCAAATACTATAAAGACCGATAATGTATTACCGCGACTATAAAAAGATTATAACCATTTATTTTCTAAGCTTTACAGGTTATATTAATTATAGTTATTATATATAATAATCGAAACACTTTCTATATAGATATTAAGTTATATTTGACCTCTATATCATATATTAAATCTATAGCGTTTATATTAACTACGGAATTTTTTCTCTTTTTTATAAATAATATTTTATTTAAATAAATGAATAGAAATTAATAATTTAATATCGGAGTAAAAAACAAAACCTTTATTTGTATCATTATAGCTTAAGTCTTATTGGCTTATTATAGTTTCATATGATTTGATTAATTATTTTTAATATAAAACAGTAGTACGTTTGGAAAACAAGCTGGGAAGGCCTGAATTAGCTGAGATAACTTTTTAGTAGGTTTTAAAAACTTTGGCATTATTTGGCGGTTTAAAGCTAAAACTTGTAAAGTCGGTAATAGAAACAACATAAGCTCTTTTTTTTATAACATCAAACCTTTTAGCAATAGTATTAAGATCAGCAATCCATTAGACAAGTTATGCAAGATGACGTTAGTATTTCGTAATGCCGATTTCCTTCCCCTTTTTTCATTTAACTTTTACCCTGCATTGAGGTTTTGTAATAGTCAGCTTGGCTCCGTTATCTCAGGGAGGGATATTTCTTTATCGCCGTTTTGAACACCTTTAAGAGCCTGGCCTAGACTTTCTGCGGCGAGCGTTGATGGCTTGGATCTCTCGCCGTTTAAGTTAGCTGCGTCGGTAACCGATGGGCCCTTCGCATTACTGTCCGCACTCTTGCCTGTTCATTCTACCCCCGAGTAAGGCAATAGAGGGGCCTCCAGTCCGAGGCGAATAACTTTAGCTTATAGGCTTTCCCCTACTGCTGAATAGGGGTTATAAAAGATTTTGGCTATTAAAGGAGACGCTTGCCATTATGTTGCGAGCGCTGAGCGGCAATCCAGTTACGGAAGGCCCAAAAATTAGAGTGTGGATTCCGAAGAGTGTTTCGCGTAATACAGAGCGCCTTCAATATGGTGGGCACGGGAGGAGAGGGACATTTATATGCGTGGAGCGGGAGGGCGGCTTTAAGCGCAGCGCCGGGGAAGTCCTCTATCCTCGTTTCCCACTGCTTGTCCATTCCATTAACCACAGCAGCTTGAGAGAAACATGCTGGGCCATAAGTGGTCGCCTTCACAGGATATCGTCGTCCCTGCGAAACAGTCGGACGTTCTAACGCTCGGGGTTTCCCCAGAGTTTCCACTGGGTGCCAAAGCCCTCTGGATCCACGGCCCTGCCGGATTTGGTAAATCCCACGCCGAGTACGAAAGCACTTACACGAATTCCGATATCCGTCTGTAGGTGGGAATTATCAGGCATAAACGATAAATTAAATGCTATGTTATTGATATTGAATGCCTGTAGAGATTAGCCGGTTTCTGCATCCCAGAGCCGAACGGTTCGATCCCAGGAGCCTGATGCTAGACCCTTCACATCAGAAGAGAAGACGATCGACGTTATATATTCACTATGGCCCTCTAACTAGGGTCTGAATAAATTGACCGGTTTCTGCACCCCATACCCGAATGGCTCGATCATCGGAGGCCGACGCCAGACGCTTCGCATCCGGAGAGAAGGCGATCGATGTTACCGTATCGCTATGGCCCTCCAGCGTCTGCAGGCATGAATCCCGATTCTGTTCTATACCTTCCATCGAAAGACAGCCAAGCCGGTAGTATCATGGGAAACAAAGATCGAACAGGGCTCTTTATTGGTGAGTAGGTGATGAGAGAACCACACAAGGTTAGGCTACAGTGAACGTTGGCGGAGCGCCCGCGTACAAGATCAAAAATAGTTGGTGCAGTAGGTATGGCTCGCCAGTTGACCTAAATATAGCCGTGTCACGTGTATTTCAGGCAGCCATGAGGCCATGTGCTTCGTCGTTTATACGAGTCACCTATTGTGTCTCGGCCAACCGTTCGCTTAGGGCTTCCAGAATCACCTTCCTTCGCCATTGGTGAAGCTCGATGGCTAGGATTGTTTGAAGTGAAGCGAGCAGGAGCGCTAGGACTTGATGACAGAGACTGGTTTGCGTAGGAGAGGATTCGAGGCGGCCTACCAGACTCACACGGACAGGGTTGGCCACATCTGCAGCACAGCCGCACTCACGTCCTCCTGTTACTAAGTCGTCCAATAGGCGGCACGGCATCCGGCAGGCAGCTGCATGATCCGGCAGGCTGCTGCATGTTCGCGGCTGAACTATGGCTCTTCGGATGTGGCTCGAAGAGGGTCAAATATGGCACAATTCTTCTATTTTCGACATGGGCTATAGAAGCGGCATGCAGACCCACTATCCCAGACAGCCCCCTCATCATTGATTGACCAATTCCTGTGTCATTTTAACGGGTGGCTTGCAATAGTTTGTTCTGATGTCTTGAAATTTCAGGAAAGCCTCCATCTTGTATCAAGCGGGCCACTCATCTTTCATCCTTTTTTTATGTACGTCTTCACATACCAACTCTGTGGAGACTGCCCAGCGAAGCTACCAAAATGCTTTCTTGGTGTCATCAGCCTCTACTCAACTGCTTTGTAACAGTAGTTGTCCTTTCAACAGGTGTGATTAGCGATGATCTTGATAAATTCGACAGATGCAAGGCTCGCATTGACCGTATCTTGAACGGCACCGAAACCTTCGGTGCAATTGACAATAACACCATCATTCCGTTCCTTTACACTGGTCCGGTACGAGGAATGAACGAAGAGTATGCGCGGACATCAAGAAACAATTTCATCACAATCACTACTGAAGGTTTGTGTCGCTGCGCTGCAGCTAGCTCGATACTTGTGATGGTTGGCTGAGTCTTCTATGGAATCAGGCTGCAAAGTCCTCTGCAATGACCCTATCGACTGGTACTGGGAAACGGATATGTCCTTGACCCTTGGAATCATCTCGAACTGGGTCCTACCAATCATTGCATTGATTGCTGCACTGCCCTACGACTCTCTCCATGGGAGGTCGGCCACAGACTCTTGGTTTGAAGGCAGATTCTTGAGGACAGTCGGCGTGCTACTGAATTGGCTCGGCTCTCCACAAACAGCTCTCACTGCGACACTCTTTAACATCCACCAGATTCGGAAATGCTTCCGCGAAACCCTGCCATCGGCTCATGGCGTAGCTATGAATGAGCACCTGAGGAAAGATGCGTACTACGTTCTTAGCTGCCTAGGTCAATTCAAACTTGTTGAACCAGATCAACGTTTTCTAGAAATCCTCATATTGGGTCTGTTCAAACCTATATATCCAACTATAGATGTGGCAGGACATTTTGACGGGGCTGAGCGTCAAAAGATTGAAGAGAAGCGCACAAAGTGGACTGAACAACTGCTAGCATTTGGCTCTATTGGCGAGCGTACAACAACTCACTCACTCGCATTCGGTATCTTGATCAGCTGGTTTCCGCTTCTCGTCTTGTTTACCATTATCGATAGAAACGCCGTTTCTGCAGATCGAACCATGTTAGTTACGACCCCCACAATGCCGTGTCATCCCTGATTGCAAATTTCTGAAGCCATTATACGTAGGAAACTCATTTCTCGCTGGATGTGGAATGTTGAGGCAATAAGGCTTTGGGCGGATTTGGTGGATGGTCCCAACCTACTGCGGCATCCGAATTGGTGGACTCAAAGAAAAGAAGAGGCATCCCGTATTCGAAGACCTTCGCACCAGGGCAGCTTCGACAGATATATTGGTGAATTCGTGGGCCAAGGAAGACAGATTGGGTACAACGGACTGTCACATGCCGTTGTCAGTAGTGTATACAATGCTCCCGGGGACAAGCGCCAGGTGCAACTCACGAGGATTACGCAGCGACTGAAACAACGTCTCTACGGTCCCCGCCCTGGATCCTGGTGGATGCTTTCTATGGTCTCCCTCGCACTTGTCTGGCTGGAAATTGGAATGGCTCTGCTCGTATCCTATAATTTTCCGACAGTCGGTATTGGCTGCAGGGTAATGACGTGTCTTGCTTACGGAGGTCTCAGCACCCTACCCTGGTTGGTCCATTTACTCCCCTGGTTTAGTAGCCCCGGTACGAAGAGGAAGGCGCTGTGTCATATCCTCTGTCTGTTATCGACGTTGACTCTTTTATTTATCGTTTTCGCCGCTGTAAGTTGATCCTTTTGTGATACCCACTATGACCCGCGTATAGACTAACGCTGACGTCCGGCCAATAGTTTAGTGGAGTTCTGAAAAATTGCTACTGTAGAGGCGGATTAAGCGGGTATCTGGACTTTGAAGACGCAGAATTCTACAGGAACCCTGCCCATTTTAATGTCACCAAGTACTGGTGGGCAGGTGCCATTATTGGGGCTCTTCCAGCCTTCGCTAGCTTTTTCGCGGCAGGTCTCTTGTTGAGTACTCTGAAGCCTTTATGGCAAGCCTCCGAGCAGAGCAATCCACAAGTAGAAGATATCGAGGTGGATATGCAGTGGTTGATTTGAGGTTTGGATTTACATTTGCTTTGGCAGAGATGTTCAAATGTTGTCGGCTTAAGATAAGAATAATTAAACAGGGGAAAGTCTACCCCTATTATAATCTATTTCCTTTTTGATAGATGTAACAAAGAAGTTATTCTGGGTATTTATAACTTTAAAGACCTTAAAATCGAAATAATTAAAGATAAAATTTTAAAAAAGTCTAGTTGTTATAATACAATTTATAAATAAGTTAGTTAATCTAGTTTTTAAAAACAAAGTTTAAAATTTTTCTTCAAAGCGTTATTAGCAAATGTTAAATTATTGCCAAATTTTAATTTATCTTATTTAAGTTTTATTATTAAATATTTAAAAAACCCCGATTTTATTATATATATTGTAATTAATTTATAAATCGATATATTTTATATAATATATTAATATTAAATAATTTAACTTAAATCTTAATAACGCGTATTATAAAGTAGTTGATTACGTTATACGGTATTTAATTAAAACTAAAAACCTTATTAACTATTTATATTAATTTTTACCTACTTACAGGTACCCGTAAGTGGAAATTTTAACGTAGGTGGGTGGGTAATGCAAGCTTTACAACAAAGTCAAGATTTAATACTTTTACTGTCATTTCGAATCAGAGTGTCCCCGCCCCACTTAGCTTCTGAATCACACACTTTTTTTGCAACACAACTGTCAACTTTGGATATATGGGTATTCAAAGCCATGTATCTTGACAATTAAAAGGCTGAGAACGTGCAGCTAGATATAGTTATGTAGCCCTCGTCGAGGGCTACATTTTGATACTGGTTATACCTTTGTACTTGTTATATTGGATAAGAAACAAGTCTTTAAATGATAATTTTCCGTTTAAGCCATACGGATTCTTTAATAACTCCGCCAATATAACAGTTATAAGGGTGTACCCGGTACCATTATATAGCCCTCGACGAGGGCTACATAATGATATATGGGTGCATTTTGGTAGCCTTTTAGTTGTTATTATATATCGCTTTGAAACCCGATATAACCAAAACTGATAATTTTGAACGACTTCGAAGGAATTTCCTGTACGTAATAACAATTGGAAACTTCTTAAAAAGGCTTAGTACGGGGTTAGCCTAATACCAGCCCCGCGCTAAACCTTTTTAATAAGGCTTCCCCGCTGTTAGCTTGAAAATACCAACCCCGCACTAAGCCCTTTTTTAGTAAGACGTTTCCAATTGTTATTACGTACAGGAAACTTTTTCGAATCGTTCAAAATTATCAGTTTTGGATATATCGGGCTTTAAAGCAATATATCGTAACAACCAAAAGGTTACAAAAATGCATACATATATCATTATGTAGCCCTCGTCGAGGGCTATATAATGGTACCGGGCGCACTCTTATAACTATTCTATTAGCGGAGTTATTAAAGAATCCGTATGGCCTAAACGGAAAATTATCATTTCAAGACTTGTTTCTTATCCAATATAACAATTACAAAGGTATAACCAGTATCAAAATGTAGCCCTCGACTAGGGCTACATAACGATATATAGCTGCAAATCGGGAGCTTTCTGCTTGCTAAGATATCTCGTTTTGAAGCGGATTCGAAGTTGAACGTTGCGTTGCAAAAAAAGGTGTGTGATTCGGATGCTAAGTGGGGCGGGGACACTCTGATTCGAAACAACAGTAAGGCTTTAAAGGTATTGCTAGGTCTTGTACGGGCCATGCAAAATTGGCAGGGGTCTTGGAAACAACCTTATATGTACGAACCGCATGGTACGCTTACCTTTATTTTCCTAATTAGAACGCATTAAAATTCCAAATTAGGTAATCTGTTCTAAGGGAACGGAGGACTATATAATAGGTAAGGCTACCGCGTCGTCGCGGCAGCATAATTGTTACCGGTTAGACCTAATTCTAAAAAACGGGGGGCCTTCCCGCGTATTTCGGTTTATTCGGCTTGTTAACGTAAGCCTCGTATGCTTTATACGTTTCGGTAGTCTTTTTTTTAATTTGATAGTTGTAACATAGTTAGCTAGGTCGACGGTTAGCTAGGTTGACGGTTAGCTAGGTCGACAGTTAGCAAAGTTAATAATTAGCTAGGTTAATAATTAATTAAGTTAATAGTTAATTAAAGCTTTTAAAATTACCAGGTTAATACGTAATTTAATTAACAATAAAGTTAATAATAAAATTAACGATAACGTACGATATAAGTAAGTTAGTTATATAAATAAATCGGTTACTTTTTAGCATTTCGTAATAACTAATCTAAATAACTTAACCATAACAGATCCAATTAATTTAATCGACGGTATTCTTTTTCGCTAACTATATCTACAGCTTTTGGATAAATATACGTATTATATTAAGGCTTGTTACAAACGTATATTACTATTTCTTCCTATTAATCCGTATGTAACAACTACTTTTAATAACTATTAACAGCATTTTCTTTACCACTACCTTTCTGCCGATCGAAAAAACGTATTTATCCTGTATAGTAAGTATTCTTTTTTATTAAAAACGTTTATTTTAACTATTTAAATACATAAGGTCGAATTATTATTCCAACAAATCCTGTAATACCGCAATACGCCTTTCCGACGCGCCCCGAAACGTACCCTATAATATGCCCTACAGCCTTGTCCCGCAGCCTTACAACGCACCTTCCAACGCGCCTTCCAACCATTTAATGCGACGTATTTTACAGCATATATCTTCTACGTATTAAAGCCGGATAAAAAACGCTTGCGTATAAGTTGGGAATTCGATTAAGAATTGATTTTTTTGTTAGTCGGCTTCAATTTTTACGAATTGGGGGTAATATTAACTTGCACGCGTTAAGGGGGTAGTCGGTTGTATACGGGTTGGCAAGAAGAAATGGCAATATACGTCCGTAATAAGCCTTAATATAATACGTACATTTATCTAAAAGCTGTAGATATAATTAACGAAAAAGAATACCGTCAATTAAATTAATTGGATTAGTTATTACGAGGTGCTAAAAAGTAACCGACTTATTTATATTATACGTTAAAGTTAATAATAAAGTTAATAATAAAGTTAATAATAAAGTTAATAATAAAGTTAATAATAAAGTTAACGATAAAATTAACGATAAAGTTAATAATAAAGTTAACGATAAAGTTAATTTAATAAAGCCGGGTTAATAATAAAATCAAGATTTAATATTTTTAACGCTTAAAGTATTATTAGGTTTTATACGGGCTATATAAATTGGCAGGGGTTTTGGAAACCGCTTTATACGTACGGGCCGTATAGTACATTTACCTTTATTTTCTTAATTAAAACGCGTTAAATTCCAAATTAGGAAATCGATTTTTAAGGAACGGAAGTTGACATAATAACCTATCGTTTCATTCCCTTCGTTTCTTAATGCGTTAAAACGAGGGCATAACCTATCGTTTCACTCCTTTCGTTCCTTAGTACGTTAAAACGACGGCACGGAGGTCGACACAATAACCCATCGTTTCACTCCCTTCGTTCCTCAGTACGTTAAAACGAGGGCATACAGCAGCGTATAATCCCATGTCGTATTGACCACTTCCTCCCATACCTACGTGCACTAAGCCCGGGCTGTTTGTCCGAAGCAAACTTGTATCTCGCATAAGTCTTATATGACCTTGCCAGATGCGTATTTGTTTATACGACATACGCGTTAGTCTCCTGCATCCCATGGTCGGACCGCCCCGTATGATATGGGTAAGTATGTATGCATGACGGCAACAGCGACCATATCGAAAATAAACGAATAAGATACAACCCACTCGGCCCAAGGATTCGAACCTTTGCAGGTTGAATCCTATGTGCTACGTCTCAAGTGGATCTCGGTTGCGACGCCCCAACAGTTGACTGCGGGATATGAGATGGTTCTTGCATAGGGTAGCAAGACTTTAGGGCTGTGAACATATAGAGAAATAAACATCGCCCGTCTCTCCAAGCCCACTACGGCACTGTGCTGCGCTTCTCATAACCTCTCATTCAGTTGCAGTAAGATCAGCGACACCCCATTATGTCGCTTGCAAACATAGAACCGGAAAGCTTCTCGAACCTCAAAGACAAGGTAATCGTCGTGCTAGGTACGGTTATCCTTGCCTTTACGTTGCTCTTCCGTCGCTGCTCCTTTACCGTGGACGCCGCTACTTACACCGAGTTAATTAACCCGTCCCGAGGAGCAACGACTGGCATAGGAGTCGCCGTAATCCGGCAACTCACAGGTCAGCCAGCCAGCCAGCCCGCCACTCACTCCCCCTTCCCCGCCACTCAACACACACATGCACAGCAGAGCTTAGCATCAAGGCAACTCCCCTTAAGCCAGACATTGGGACAAGAGTAGTATGGGGTGACGTCACCGAGCCGCTGGCCCCGGACACGCGCTTCGTGCGGACGGACGCACAGCCCTACGGTTCCGTGCTGGACCTCTCCGAGACGGCGCTGGCGGCACACGGGCGCGCCTACCACGCGGTGTATAGCGCGGGGGAGTCGGGGCCAGGCGTGGACGGACGGCTGTTCGACATTGTAACCGCATTCTCGCCCTTGCTCATCGGTAAAGACCTGTCGACACGGGTTCTCGACTTGAACTTGAGGGGCGCGCTCTTCTTCACGCGCATACCCGCGCACTACCTGCGTGAGAGCCTGGCAGCCGCCAAAGGGGAGAGAAGCGTTCGTGGTAGGGAAGGGGAAACGGATGACGACGGCGCGTCGATCCTGCTCGTCGGCTCCAGCAACAGCATCGCCGGGTTCGCGGGCCCCGTCAGTACTGTGCCAGCAAGCACGGGCTCCTGGAGCTGTTCCGGGGTGCGCGGAGTACCCTGTCGGCCACAGGGGGCGGCGTCGGCATCAGGATGAACGTCGTGGTGCCGAGTATTACGAGCGAGTTTGCCCGCCATCCAGTAGTGGGGTAGAGGGCTTCTGGAGGTTGCATGAAAGCTGAAGGGTTTGGGGAAGTGGTGAGAGTGGAGGAAGGCGGTTGAGTTTTACGCCGTTACTCAGCTTACGGCTACCCTGGCTGGCAGGCAGGCACGCAGATCATATCCACATTCCTCGACACCTTCGCGTCGCACGGCCTCATGTGCAACGAGCCCGAGGGCGTCTCGAGCACCATCACGCATGCGTCCGCGTCGCGGGCTCCAAGACGTACGAGATCGAGAAGAGGCTCGAGGCGCTGCGCGCGCAGTGGCTCGGCGATAATGTGTACAGGGATTCAGTGGCGGTGCAGGATGTGTTGGCCGATGTAAGTTTCACCCGCCGCCGTCGCTGCTTCGCTAACACGCCCTGCAGATAGCCAGGCGTAAATCACAGGTATAGGGGGGTAATCATCCATGCTTGGGGGCGTTCGAGGGACTCTGGACTAACTGGAGAAATACTACACCGTAAAATCATAAATAGCAATTCAATAGGGTATCAATAATTCTGAACTCCACTAGGCCTATGAGAAAGATGGTCACTCGACAAATGTAACACAGTCGCACATCAAAACACAGTCGTCAGAAGCCCGGTGGGGGCTGGTGTGACGGCTGGTACATCGGCTGGTGCGGCGACTGCTCCTCCCGGCTCCCGTCCTCTCGCAATATGATGCACGGCCGTCTCGCCACGATCCCGAAGACCGTGCTAGCCTGCGCCGCCGGGTCGCTCGGGTCAAGCTGCTCCTGATCGCTCATCGAGAGGGCCCTCAGGATCTGCTTGTCGACGCGATCGAGCTCCGGGTCCGCGTGCTCGCCGCGGAGGTAGGCGGCGATCTGGCGCGCGGGCATCTGCGCGGCGCGCGTGAGGCGGTTGATGGCCGTCCTGATGCCCTTGTTGTTCTCCTTCTGCCACCTGCGGTACGACGGTATGGTGTCCATCTTGTGCATGGGGGTGGGCTCGTGGTTGTGCTCGGCCTGCAGGACCTCCATGAACCAGAGGTCGCCCTCGCGCTTGAGGCGGCGGATGGCCACGCGCCAGCCGCACCCCGTCTTCGTCGACTCCCGCTTGCGCTGCCCCGTGCCCTTGGACTGGAACTCGCGGCCGCCGCGGTCGCAGGCGAAGTCCTTGCGGATGACGGGGCCGTCCGGGTCGTACGTGCCGTTGGAGTGCTTCTCCCGGACGCCGCGCATCTGGCTCACGCCGTAGCCGCTCGTGAAGCAGTGCAGCTGCAGCGCGAAGATGGCGTCCTCGATGTTGGTGTACGGCCCGCGATGCAGCGGTGCCGGGGGCGGGGGAGGGTTCCGCGCGAGCGTCCCAGGCGACGGGGAACGACGACGCGGACGGGTCTTCGAGCCCTTCGGCCTGCCTCTAGGCTTCCCCGAGGGCGTCAGCGCCTGGGCCGGGGTCTGGGTCTCTGTCTGACTCTGGGTCGTCGCTTGTTGGCTCGGCTGGGTCGGCGTGCCTGCCTGATCTCGCTGGATCACAGGCTGGGAGGGCTCGCTGAGGGTCGCCGGCGGGGCTGGGTTCTGCTGCTGCAGCGCGCTGTCCAGGGGGATCTGGGCATGCGGATGCGGTTGTGGATGTGTGTGTGGGTGCTGGTGTGGATGCGGAAGCGAGTGTGGCTGTGATGGCTGTGGATGTGGATGTGGATGTGGATGTGAATGTGGTTGCGGTTGCGGTTGAGTAATCTGCGCATAAGAAAACGTATTATATTGCGCAGCGGCGTAGGGATTATATTGTGAGGAGGCCATGGTATAGAATTAGGCCGTACGTATACTGACTGAGTTGTGGATTGAGAGATCAGTCATCGAGAAAGCACAAGCAGTTGTTACGACCTGAGGTAACGAGGTAAGCTTGCGATAAGAAAAAATATGCGTATATGCTGCCTAAATCAGCCTAGGTAAGTGCATATACCGTGTATGTATCTATGGTTAACACTGTTGCTCTTTAGCAGACCCTTGTACAACTGTTTCGTATCTTTTTTATGTCAATACTGCATCATTTCAGACTGGCAAATACCATGTGTTGCCTTTTATACGATTTTTACGAAGTTCGGAGTCTCTGTGGGCTGTCTGGCGAGTACCAATTCATCCCATACCTTGTAATCTACTCTCGCTGTTTCGTAATCCAGGAACGTTTCGTCAGGGGCCAACTCTCTCTGCAAATCCCCTATGTTGATACATTCAAAACGAGTCGTTGGTATCTGCCAGGGATAAGTGTAACTTTCCCGGAGTTGCTCTACCCTCGCTGATATTCTAATGACCAGGATTGGTCGAATGGATTCACAGGATGCATGAATC
Organism: Monosporascus sp. 5C6A; assembly: GCA_004155035.1. NCBI lineage: Eukaryota > Fungi > Ascomycota > Sordariomycetes > Xylariales > Monosporascus > Monosporascus sp. 5C6A. The sequence goes on from QJOB01000021.1 coordinate 447,149, forward strand.
GCAGAGGTAACCATCTATATATCTCGCCCAGTGATCATGGAGCTACTAACACTCCAACACTGATGCAATGACCGTTATCCAATGCTCCCAATTTCCTCTGGATCACATCGGCTTGGGATGCCGCTCTAACGAAGGTATTTCCCGACCTAGCAGACGCAGCGTGCGGTTACGGCCCACGTCGTCACCCTTACTCGATACTCATACGCATAAGGCCATCATTAGTATCGACCATGCCCTGGAACCCAACACGGCCCTTGGGGCCGTTGACCGCTCTCCCGCCGTTGTTTCCGGCAGAATTTCCACTGTCACTGGGTGTCGCCGAATGCTTGTCTCCGCCGTGATTGCTTCCCGGCCGGGAGCCCCAAGGTGCCCCATCTCTTTGCATGGGGCTCTGCATGATGGGGGAATTATGAACGCTCATGCCGGGGCTTACTGCCCGTCGCTTGAAGCTGACTGGATCGAAGTCATCGTCTCTCCGGCGCTTATTGTTGATACGCCGGGTGATCTCCGCGGCCGTGGGTGGAATGCCCCCTTGCGATCCGAAGCCGGGCGTCGTTTGCCGAGCCATGTCAGATCTCTGGTTGTCAGTCCCATTTCCACCGAGAGTAAAACCGGCCCCGTGACCCCAGACACTCGTGTTAGCAGATCCTGCTGATAGAGAAGGCGAGTCCATGTTGACGTCTTCGCTTATACCCGATGAAGAACCCCTCGGCAGGAAAGCTGGAGGTGGGGGTGTCACCCTGGCACCATTTATACTGCTAGTCTCAGAAAAAGCATCCCAAAAGTTCTTTCCTTTTGAGTTCATGAATGCTTGCTTTTTAAAGCTACTCGATAAACCCGAATCAGTCATCATGTCGTCTTCGGTTATGTCGTCAAGCCCTTCTCGGGTAGTGTTTAGATTCGGTGATCCCGTCGCTGCCTGCGGTATGTCCAGTGGAGGCGGAGCGGTTCCCGTTGATGCCGCTGGCGTTGTTGGGGCAGCTGGGGGCGCACGAGGCTCAATATTTATATCACTTTCGCGAACTTGACGGATAACCTCGGCTTCCCGTTGAACTTCGGAGTCGACAGGCATGCTCTCCTCGGCAAGAGCCGCGCGGATGCGTGCGAAGCCCTTGGTTTTCGGCTGAGTCGAGGATTAGCGATGACCTTTCCTGTAACGAAGGGTTACCTGGGCTTACCAAAAGATTGCCCCTCCTCGTCACTACCCTTTTGACAACTCCGCGCTGGCCATCCTTGCCCGAGGCGGGCAAAATATCGCCGGCGTCCATGCCCTTTTCCTCTGCCTCAGTACCAGATATGTGTAATTGGTTGGCTGCCCAACTTATGCTTTCCCTTCGCGGGTGGGGGATGGCAGCGTCGCGTTTCTCCTTGATTACATTGTTCGGGGGGGACTTGGAAAGCGTGGCTGGGGTGGGGGACTTGAATCCCAGGCCCAACAGACCGCGCAACTTCTTTTTGGATTGTCTCCTCGGCCGCGATCGAAAGTTCGACAGACTACTTACGGCAGGCGACGAGTCGGGCAACCACGGAATCACGCTGTTACCCCGACCGATTGTTTGGTTGCCGAGCTGCGAGTTACTCCTAGCAACCTGCGGCGTGCTCATAATGGCATCTTCCATATCGTCGTCCATGAAGTCCTCATCATCGGAGGTCGATGAAGAATCGGAGCCTACCATATTATGCGCACTGCCGACAGAGCCAGAAAGGTTGCTGCGTTCTCGGGCGCCCATCATAGACCACAGCGAGTTGGATGACTGCTCGGCACCGTATTCCCCACTCCCTCTACCGGGAATATTCATAGCCCTGCCACCGATCGTCGGCGAGGAATCAGGGGACGGCTGCTCAGCAAGCGTCGAGTGGTGGAGACTCGTAGCCGCTCGAGAGAAGTCTAACCCTCGAGAGCGACGGGGGAGGATGTTTGTTGGGGAGGCGTAGATCTGGGAATGATCAAGTTTGGGAGACAAAGGGGTCGGAGTCATGGTGTGTCTGAGATGATGGGCCGACACAGCAGGAGTGCCAGCAGCCGGGATGGGCGATGTCTGGTCTCGCTGGGGCATCTGCAGGGAAAGATTAATGCCACTTGCACGGAATAGAGAGCCGGGACGATGGGGCGTGACAGGCAGGTCGATATCTCTATCTTGGTTATTGTTATTGCTGTTGCTATTGTTGACGATAACATCGTGCAAGAAACTGTCGTCTTTGGAAGCGCGTCTCGCAGCCTCGATTATACGCGGGGAGGGCGACAGTTGAGTTCCGCCGCCATCAGATAGACTTCTCGATTTCTCGGCAAGTTTCCTAGGAGTGGCTACGTTACCACCTCCACCTCCACCTCCGCCTCCTCTCATACCCGCGTTGATCTCTCCTGCCTCAACACGTATGTCGTCCATAATGGCTACCGCGGCATAGCTGGCTCGATGTGACCATGACACTATCAAATGCCAATTGAAGCAAGAGGCTTCTTTTCAACTGTTTCCGAAGGGCCCGTCCTTCCAGGTCCAGCCAGATGGGCTTTCCAGGTTGGTCTATGATATAGCCTTATTTAGGGGGTCGAGATGTGGGTTAACTTCGTTATCGCGTCTCAGATGAACAGATCTGAGACGTTACTGTGGATGAACAGCCCAACACGACGGAATGGTAGGTGATGTCAAGACAAGAGTGAAAGCCGCGATAATTGGAACATAAGAAAACGCTGTACACGTGAGATAACTACAGCGTCGGTGATAGAGAGCAGAAAGTTCAAAAGTGTGATAAGTTAGCCAGGAGCTCCAGGTGCGGAAATCAGCGGATAAGGTAAAGAAGGATACATCAACGCGCGCGACAACTCCACCGATACATTATCAAGCGGAGAAAGTTCGTGACGTCGCGCTTTTCCGTGGTTTCATGTACATTGGTACCGCTAATCTAATTTTTGACTGCCACTAACCATCTCCCCTGTACAGATCCCGGCGCCAATCCGCCCACCGGAGTTCCCTGTCAACGTTGATCCCCGCCGTCCTGGCGCTAAGCATGTAAACCATTAAGCTTGATACCCGAGTGTCCTTACCTGCCCAGGATCGCATGCAGAAAGTAGAGTGGACATTTTCTATTTCCTATTTTATACGCCTACATACAGTAATATAACTTTTATGTCACTTTTATGTTCTATATATATTGTTAATGGAAACGAGCATACAGTAAGGCTTTTATGGTCTTTAACAGGCATTAATAGTCAGAGGAAAACCTGCACAGCTCAGATGATGTCCACGTCCACTCCTTGGCTTGAGGTCAACTAATCGACACCACAGGTACATACGAGACCATAGCTTGCCTTTCTAGTCTAGGCCACTGATGCAACTTTCCAACCCACCTAGGTTCCAGAAATCGTGGGTAGGGATACGAGCTCGCTGGAAGCGCCCAAAGGGGCCTCTCACTTATGCTAAGTTTCCGAAGTTGAGTTTCCCCTGATTCGTAACAAGTTCCAAGACGCCACATTCCTATGACCTAAAACGAGAAGGACTAAACGATCCCATGTTGAAATAAACTAGAAAAACTAGCAAGAAACTTGGTGCTCATAAGTCTACATGGCACTATTGCGCGTGCATAAGCAAAACTTCTTTGCCGGTACAGATAAAGGGATGCCCGTATCCTCAATATGGAGAAGCTACGGCATATTAAGTCTGCCCGCCTCCCACCGTGCACGCAAGGCTACCTAGATAGAACGCCCAGCCTACCTTCTCAACGCATCCATTTCCTTCCCTGGTATGCGCCCTCTACATCCACAGTGGAGGTTCCCCAGCGTCCGGCGGTCGTGGAAAACCAGTCTCTTCCGTGCGGTATCAGCTCGCTTTCGCTCAGGCGATCACTCGCGTGTTCGGAGGTCGTATCGAAACCTCGATACACGTGGATTCCGTCGGATTCGACACGCTCCTGCTGCTCGTTTTCAACAGCGGCGCGCCCCTGAAAGGTCTGCATCATTATTCCACGGCCCGGGCCTGCTGTCGTAAGGCTTGCTTGACTGTATTGCATGGTGGAATCAGTCAGCCGCTCCGTTGAATGACGGGTAGTGGGTAAACCGCTTCCGGGCCGGCGGGAATTATGGAATTGCGTTTTGAGGTCAAGGAAGTGATGATGACCTCAGACCGCATATACTTTCGGAGTCCTCGTGCGTGGACCGAATGGAAGGAGCGGACGACTGCGTATGCTCACCTATTAGGAGCCTTCCGACGCAACGCGCCCGGAGAAGCAGAAGAAAATTGCCCGGGGAACGTTGTACTGAGGTTGGTAGAGGCAAATCGGCTAGGGAAGAACCGCGCGAGGAGCGGCCTCATAACGACGAGGCAAGCGCATATTATGCTCACGTCTACCTCGATACCGGACCACAGAGCAATACCTTCTACCGGCACTGCTTGAGTTCCTCAGCTATATGGCCCAAGTATTACTCGAGAGGGGATTTCGTCCGCGTCCGAACTAAGAGTCCCTCCTCAACCGACGAACCTTTAGACTTGGTTTTGAAAGATTGATTTATCGAAATGATTCTGAAAACGGACGCGGCAATGGCACTGCAGAACACAAATTATTTAGGAGTCTTCCTGGGGCGGTGCAGGTTTCAGTGGTGACTAACATTAATCCGAACGTGAAAATGAATATCAACGCCATCTTCTGGTTTCTGGGTATCTGTAGATTGTATATGAGAGGTATTGGGAGGGCGTAGATGAATATATCGAGGGTAGTATTGACACCGGCGGTTCTGCGATGATTAGCCTTCTTGTGACAAGGCGACGGCCATTATGCACTAGTATCAAAAGATGCCATAGCGGATTAAACGAAGGGGGAAAGGAGAGAGGAAAGATAAAATTAAAGAAATCGAGCGCATACTGGAAGATGTCAGCAATACGCAAGTTGGTCAAAGAGCCTCGCGACAATGATATAAGAAATTATACATACCACGAATTGAACAACGTTCCTATTGATACATCTCCCTTCGCCAACGCCCCACGAGAGAGAGATTGGAATACACCACAGGAAATTGCAGAAAAATATCGTGAGACCATGGAGTATGCATGCAACAACGAGTATATTGCATGTTCGTCTCATCCACTGTACCTGGAACAGTCGCCGATACTGCCAGACGATAGAGAGTTTGCATATAAATGATGCCTACTTGGTATAGAAGCTTCCAAGACTGGAGGTTTTGGGATCCAAAAATGGCATCCTCCATGCCACGCGCGATCCACAAAATGAGCTTCCCCACGTGACCCTCACCCTCATGAAAATTGGACGGTACCGTTGAATGAGATCGTTTTCATAGCCGCTACTTTATAAAACGTTAAATTGAAGGAGAATTAAGGCTATGTAATAGAATGCAAGTCGTTAAGTACTAATATTACTATATAGATTCTCTTTAACTTGTAATGAATGCGATTTGTGATAGAGCATCGACTATTAGAGAGAAATGGCTGTGACGCTGGAAACGGTTGCGCACCGTCTTTAAAACGGTGAATTGCGGCCGTATGGCTAAATTTAAACACGGACCCGCTGATATTTACCCTATGGGGTATATCTATTATTATGGGGAAAGGGCTGATTATCCCCATTTTGGTTTAGCCTATTCTTACGACGGTCCCTTTCGGACCAATTAATGTCAGTTATTAGATAGCCGTATCATATCCCCTAAGACATCAAGTATAACAGAGCATTATAGGGAGTCGCCTAGATTAAGTATATTTATTAGCGAGTCCAATAATACCATGGTAGCTAGTAATCCACTTAAAACATATTATAAGGCTTTGAAAAGGTGAAAAGTTCCTTTAGCCGCTTACCCTCCCATATCGAAAGTTAAGCGGTGGATAGAGCTTCACCGAACCACAACGGTTAGGCCAGTGTCTTGTTGGTCCTAACAAGTACGTTCCGAGATGACAGATAGGCCTTCTGGTCGGCAGTGACCACTTTATCGTTCGTTAGCCGAATTTACCTAACTCCTTAAAGGCATCCTTACGTGTCAGATACAGTTATTCCTAAAAGCTCGGGAATTATGACTACGACCACGTTATCAAGCCCCAGCCCATAGTATTCTGGCCACCCAGGCCTGGCTTACAGCGCTTACGAGCCCTCATTCTAACCCTGTAAGGCGCTGTGGTCGGACACGCCGATGTTTCAAAGGGGAATAATAAGCCTTCGCAGATGACGGATCTAACTTGTTCCTTTAACATCAGGGGATCAGCCCTTTACCCTTACGGGGGCCAATATCCGGGATCTAATTTGAGCAAAAGATGCTACATAACACGGTGTTTGCCCGTCCCCGGGGTCCACCGTAAGGCCGTCCTTCTTTAGATTAGGCATACTTACTGGCTCAGGGCTTACTTCTCTAAGACGGCTCATTGGAAATTGTAAGCCGCAAAGTAAGAAAGGTGGGGGTAGGTAATGGGCTTCAGATAGCCACTAGATCGGAGCAAGTACCGTAAGAATCCAGTGTATTTGGCTTTAATAATCGGTACCAGATTAAGGTAAAGCCCCGTGGCGTGAAGGCGACCTTCATAGTTTCGCCAGTATGGTTAAGACTCAGGTGGGCGGCATATAAACCAGCCGAGAATCAGCAATCAGGGTTAGTCCCTAAGGCGCCATTAGGAATACTGGCTTATCTCTGAGCGAGGGACATCTAACCCCTTGTCCTTGTCAGCCCGTTCTCTGTTAAATCAGGCCCTTAAGAGGCGACATAGTTTCTTACACCTCACAACCGACCTGATACGTCTCGGACCATCCTTTGAATAACGAGAAGCAAGGGTCAAAAATATGCTCTAGTATGGTTTTTATGCCTTGTATACCTGAAAGTAAGCCTTATGCGTATCGGGTTAATGCTGTTCAAGCGTTTGATAGGTCTATATCCCTCGAGAGGAATTAAGGGGCAATCTCGTTCAGCCATTCTGGCCTTTCACGTCTCAGCCCAAACCAGCGAACGTCAGCTAGGCGCTTAGCGTAGCAGTCTTGCCCAAGGCCACTGGGGTTTGAAAAGGAGGCCGCCCAAGGCATAAGTTCCTAATATCAAGGTATAAATATCAAGTTTACACTCCCGATTTCGAACGTTTCATAGCCACCTTCACTTAATTTTTCCTCCCTCACACTCGATTATATACCCAAGCACCTACCCTATCAACGCGTCTTATAGTTAATTGCTTCATATACCATCATCAGGATGCCTCAGATAAAAGTCACGGTTACGCTTAAAAGACTCAAGCAACCACGATTCGGAAAGCCGTATGCTAAAAAAGCAACGTTGACGCGAAGAGGCGGAAGATCCACAAAAGCACCACAGTCGCAGGTGCTTCAGCAATACCTCGAAGTTTATTATTCACTCAGTCTTGTTGTAGTAACCTACCGCTCCTTAACTACGCAAAGCGATACTACAAACCCGACGGGCCGAATTTCCCCGGGTCGAATCATCCCTTGGGATAGCTTCGCAATAAGGCAAGAGAAGATATGGGACCAATTCTCAGTTGGCTTGATCAGCCCTATCATCAGCCAAATTGGGCAGCATTTCGAGCTGGCGGACGAGACATATGGCGACTTGTCACTGCGAGCTAGTCTTAGCTTCCGGGGATTCATCACATTCGAGAATCATATGAATCTCGGCAACACTGTCAACGCCGTTTCCGAATCCTTTGAGCACATGTCCATTGGCGGAAACGATGGCGTTAAAGTCACGACGCCGGCTCCGAGGCAATCTGGACCTGTGGTTCGTTACCAGACGGAGAAGAAAGGCAAAGGCAAACTAGCGGACCAATTCTATAAGGCTTCGGACATCGGAAATGTCTCCGCGCTTGTAATCGAGGATGAAACGCCGCACAAGCTGATAAGGGATAAGATCATTTCGGGTCTGGCGTCGAAACCCCAACCGGAATGCGATGTTATCAACAAGGACGGCGAGAACTTCACGCTTGCCGCCACCGTTATTTCTCAGCGTTTCTATGACCAGATCTTCAGAAGCATCCTGCACGGCCGTATAGACGAGGCTCTTGTCCTTTTCCGTATCTTCGAACATTACCTTACTAGCGCTTACCCATTCGGACACGGTCTCGATGCCGAAATGCAGTGGTGCTAAGCTGCTGCGTTTGACCACTGTCCATGCGATTCTTCTTGCCACCAGTCGTTCAGGCCTTTACTAAGGCAGGACAGCAGCGAGATGGACCTATGTGCTCTTGGGTTGGAGTAATCATTTTCCCCCGGTTAGCGATCATTACCACCTCGGTTGTATTGAAAGCTTTTCGGTGTTATCCAATTATTAGGTATATTTAGAAAAGCTCCCTTACGTATCCCCCGATCACAGGTCAGCAAAGAGGATCGTCACCGTGCATTTGAAGTTAATTGAGGACGCGTGGTCACAATTGGATCCTAACCTTGTAATGAAGCTTATTAAGTCACTTCCCAATAGATTGAGAGCCGTTCGGATAACCTTTAAAAGGTCCTAGCTAGAAGGAAAGGACGGTGATGCCTCTTTAAATATATGGAGAAACAACTGTAGCTAAGAGAAATGGCTGTCGAAGGTGACCCGAGGTGGTCCCATCAGTGATGCAATCGATGGGCCCTGTCAAACAGCCTGAGACCACGATATTGAGTATCCTCGAATCGCTTCCAATTCGTATATTGATGATGGATGATGATAACAGCTAACTGTCTTCTTCAGGGTCTCAAGGATTTAATCCCTCATACAAATCAGCTGTTACCCCTCTTCCTTCCACCCGTCAGCACGACGTACGGCCCGATTCCTTCCGACCTCAAGCCACAGTATCTGACAGGCCCATATATATGGCCCTTTGTCAGGTGCCAAGGTGCGAACCCCTTTCTGGGACCCGGCGCCCCACCTGTGTGGCTCTGGTTGTGTATATATAGGGGGTTTCGCCCCCGAGTAGTTAGGAAGGGGCAGGCATTAATGGTCATCTATTTACTACCCATACTACGAACCACCTGCTAGGCTGCTTCTTCTGCCTTTCACTCTGTACTTTACCATTTTCTCTGACACCCTTCGGCTAGATCCGACACATACGGTAGTCCCTTTTAGTGAAACAGTTCCCTTGACCTCTGACATCTATTCCCCAACTGGATCGCCTTGTATCTAGCTTTCGCGCTGTTCAGTTACCCGCCCCCAGTATGTCCGTCGAAATATCCTACTCGCCTCCACCTGGTTGTCCGAGGCGACCTTTAACCTCGTAGAGACCCTAATGCCTGCGCTTCCACACTTGCAAGAAGGTCGTTTGGCATTCTCATGGCTGTAGCAGCTCGATTTGACCCTGACCTCGTCAACTTGACGCCGTTAACGCTTTCCTATATAGCCGGATCGACGAGCTCGTGTACGCGAGGTTTCCACCTGGCTTCTCTCGCCCAGGATACTGCCTGTAGCTATTCACAGACATCTTCTCAAGTGCTCAGATCAGTGGCACGAAGAGTCTCGACAATTTAGGGGTTAGCGCGCTCATGAACGTGGCTACTCAGGCTACCGACAAGGACTGATTTGATGATCTGCCGCCAGACGGACGACGCTTGGGTAATTCTTGCCTCGTACCATGGTCAAAGCCCCGGTGCTTTGCCTCCCTTTTCGCGACAACGCGGCTGTCAGATACGGTAAAAGCAGCGGCCTATACCACACAACATCCCGCATGGCCATCTCTATGAGAAATGCTGGTCTGCCCGTCCCTTTGGAGTGCCAGACCCTGTACCGCCGTATTGCGAAATGGCCACTCGATAGTGCGGCCTCGACCCGGGGGGTTTCGGGGGTTAGTTTGCTAACTTGTCCGCTAGCTCATTCCCTTCCACACCGCAGTGTCCTGGGCACCAGCGCATCCCGACGTTCTGCGTATCCGTTGCTGCGTGGAATTTTAGGTATGCCCACTGGGAGGATACGGGAATGTAGTCCCATGATGCGTTATGAAATCGCTTAGTTGTCCACCAAAGCACGGCCCCTGGATATATTTGCCTGGATAAATTTCGACCAGGATTGGCTTGTCATGTCGTGCGCAACAATGATGTCAGGAAAGGAAGGTAAACAACCCAAGTTGGAAAGCCGAGTTGGAATAGATATGTGTGCGAGTCTCTATTAATGCTTGGGTTTTCAATTCAATACTCTTAACTGTGGCAGGGCACTTCCTGGTCGAGTAACACGAAGGCATCAAAATCACATAGGATTCATGAACGTAGCATAAAACCTAGCTTACATGCACCATTCGATTGCATGGGTCTAATATGAGTTCAGCTGGTACCTACGAATTCAGCCTCACTATATCCAGCCCTTAGCTCGGCTCACATTAACATTAACGAGTAACTAACATTATACAGTTCTTCCTCGTCATCCACCGCGTTCCGCCGCTCACCATCCCGCCGCAGCAGCAGTGCTCTATCGTGGTTGCCGCGATCCTCCCGCCCTCGACGACGCCACCGTGCCTCAGCCTCGTCACCGACGGCACTGTGGGCTCCGGTCCACCCTGCGCCCACTCCTGCTTTCTCTCCTGTAGGGCCCGATATACGTAACTCCGCACCTCGGCCGTCAGGCGCGTGAACGCATCTTGTGCAGCACCGGCCTTCATCTCGCAGCTGATAGGGGCCACGGCGATCTCCCGGCTCCCATCTCCGATTTGCTCGCCCCTGAACTTGCCTGTAAAACGGCGGGGCCATCAACACGCAAGGCACCAGCTGTTTCTCCAGCTCGTCCAGGGTTTTTCTGGCGGGCTTCGGCCTTTTTTCTAATCTTCGGGTCTATAATACCAGGGCAGCTAGTAATCATCCTAAAACATATTATAGGGCTTTGAAAAGGTAAAAAGTTCACTTAGCCGCTTACCCTCCCTTATCGGAAGTCAAGCCGTGGATGGAGCTTCACCGAACCACAACAGCTAGGCCAATGTCTTGTCGGTCCTAATATGTATGTTCTGAAATGACAGATAGTACTTCCGGTTGACAAGTACTTTGTCGTTCGTAAGCCGAGTCTGCCTAACTCCTTAAAGGCATCCTGATGTGTCAGATCCAGTCATAATCCTAAAAGCTCGAGGGCAGAATGACTACGGCCACGTCATCAAGCCCTAGCCCATAGCCGTTTAGACCTGGCTCACAGCGCTTATGATTCTTTATTCTAGTCCTGTTGAGGTTGGACATGCCGATGTTTCAAGGGGAAATATCAAGCGTTCATGGGTAATCCGATCTAACTTGTTTCCTTACGCGCGCCAATCTAACTCGAGAAAAGATGCTAGATATTACGAAACAATCGATCTAGGCCCGCCCCCGGGGGTCTATAGGTACCGTAAGGGCTACCCTGCCATCCTTCTTAGACAAGGCATACTTATTGGAGTTGGAAGCTCAAGATTTAATGAATCCTATGAGATTTAGGTATGGGGGCATGGACTAATTATTGGAAATTGTAAGCCGCAATCTAAGAGAGGCGGAGGGCCGACTGAAAATAATGGGTTTCAGGTAGCTACTAACCCGGAGCAAGGATCGTAAAAATCCAGCATATATTTAACTCTGATAATTGGCGTCGGGTTAGGGTAAAGCCCCGCGACATGGTAGCAATCCAATGGTATCCATCCATCAGCATTGGAAACTGTCAAATCAGCCCCTTTCTCGAGAAGCAGCTTGACCACTTTGACGTGTTAATTCCTCGAAGCTGAGTAAAGCGGTGTCCATCTATCGACATTAGCAACCGTTACGTCGGCCCCTTTCTCGAGTAACTTGACCACTTCGAGATACCCACCTGTCTGACGCTAAGTTCAGCGGTGTCCATCCATCAGCATTAGCAACCGTCACGTCGGCCCCTTCCTCAACAGATAGCCTTGTGATGGAAATGTGACTTCGTGCACATGCTGCTTGCAAAGCCGTTCGATTCCCACTGTCTCTATGGTTAACTTCGATCCTCGTAACTTCTGTTAGATATATAACGGTGCTTTGAAGTCAGTCAAACAGCCTAAGACCACGATATTAAGTATACTCGAATTTCTTCCAAAATGCGTATATTGATAATGGATGATGATAACAGCTAAGGCAACCACCCCATCAACGCTCCACCCCCCCAACGCGCCGGCGATTTCCCATACAAAATCGTCAAAATCACTATATTTTTAACAATACTTTAAAATTCGAATAAAAATCGGAAAAATAAGCAATCTTCTGTATTATTATCAGCTTTAAGCTGGTTATACA